>NW_004624800.1:4850231-4942982 GCF_000247695.1 Heterocephalus glaber | reverse complement strand
AAGATGCATCATGTACAGGTACAAGCACCCAATGATAAATGTAAATGTATTGTATACCTAAAATGTACCAATAAAAGAATTCAAGGAAAAAAAAAAAAAGAATGTAAAACAGAACTTAGTTTCCATAACCTACACTGATCTGTCTAAAGATCACTAGTACTCAAGGCCCAGCTGCCTCTCCAATGTCATCTCCTCCACTCCCTCAAGCACATTGCCATCCTGGCCCCCAAAGGCCACTTTCCTTCCTTCCCTGATTCTTTACCTAACACTCATCCTTTACCTCTTCCTCAAAGAGCATCTCCTGTCCCCCTGTGCTAACCAGCTCCTAGTGAATCTAAATCTTTGTTTTTTCCCTCATGATTGCTGGGAGCAAAAGATTAAATTCAGGTAACATTCTTTGGCTAACCGTGACAGTGTGTAGACTCACATTCAGAAACAAGCTCTTTGTTCTGAATAGTGAAACCAGAGAGGCTGGGGATTTAGCTCAGTGGTTCTGGTGCCTGCCTCAAAAGTGCAAGGTCTGGAGTTCGGTCCCCAGTACAAAAAAAAAAAAATTGAAACCAGAAAGCCATTCAGTCATAGCAGCTGCTCCATCCATGTACATGCTGACACAAAATGACCATTTCAGTTTTCCTGATATGTGGTCATTCAAAGACTAGAATAGTTCTGTAGCTGTGGTGTTGGTTAGCAACAAAAGGTCATATAACATATCCTCATGCATATCCTTGTGAAAAAATATTGCACAAAAACAAGCATGGTTGCCTTGTCCCCATCCATAGACTTGTCAACCTGGATTATGTGTCATGGTGACTCATTACTCTGCTTCTATTGTGCCTCAAAATCCTCTTCTATTTCATCAGTTCATCTAGTTACAGTCTAGCTGAAAGAAGAACACATGGCACCCTTCGAACTGCAGCCCATCCTAAAAGTTCAGGACAAGTGTCCTCAGCAGCAGGTGGGAACAGTTCTTCACTGTACTAAAGGGCTCCTTAGCTTCAGCAATGTGGTGAGCCAATAAGAATGATGCTCTCACTGCTGACACATTTGATAAAGTGGCAGTCTTCAATAACTGCTTCTATTTTTTGTGTCTAATTTTTCTCTTTTGAAACACTCCAAAGTCTTGTCTTTTAATGCAGAGGGCTTGGTATCCATGTGGCAAAGTGGTTTTGAAGGTTTCATAGCTTCATTGGATAGCCATTCACTACATGTTATGCAAAACAGGCTTGAAGAATGTGAATCACCTGTTTCAGTGAAACTGAAATTTAAGTAGGACTCTTGGTATTTTCTTTTAAATGCAGCTTTCTTTATGTTGACATTTTAGTCTTCTGCTGTCTCATCATTGGATTTGCAAAGAAGCTCTCTACTGGTATTTGTTCTTTTACTCATTTTGGCCAGGGTTAGCTTGTGGGCTTCCCAAGAATACTGAGACAAGTGCACAGTGCAGGAAAGAGGCACAAACAGAAGCAGTAAGTAAAATAAGAGGTGGGCCATAAGCAGATAATGTAAGTATCAGATTCTGACTGAAAGCCTGCCACCAGTTTAATAGAAATTGTTTTATTATGGTCTCTGTGCAGTTATCCCTCTCTGCTAATGATAATCTATATTTGCAGTTGCTCTCCAGCACTAGCATCACTGCCTCAGCTCTACTTCAGATCACCAGGCATTAGATTCTCACAAGGAGCATGTGACCTAGATCCCTCACGGGTGCACTTCACAGTAGGGTTTTCACTCCTATGAGAATCTAATGTTTGACAGAAGGTGGAACTCTGTAATTTGAATGATGGATAGCAGCTATAGCTATAGATGAAGCTTTGTGGTCTTACCCACTGCTCACTTCTTACTGTGTGGCCCAGTTCCTTCAAGTCAAGGGCCAGTACAAGTTCATGGCCCAGGGATTAGGGACTCCTGCTTTAACTTTAATCAGGTGGTAAAGGCAGAACACATAAAATAGGCTGTTTTTTAGAGACCACTCTGAAAGACAACATCAGAAGTCCCGGTGTCCAGCAAAGAGAAAAATAGCAGTGTGAAATGGAAAAGAACAGATGATGGAAAATTTGTACAGAAAAAAAAACTCAAGCAGGACTTGTGTAGGAAGAAGACTGCATCCGGACCGTATCCAAACATCTGAGTCTGGATGCTTGCAGATGTGTTGCCCCAGTAAGGGAGTCACAAGCCCTTGTGATGGTCCCAAAGCCCCATTTCCTGCCCCAGGCCCCCTTGAGAACTAAAGAAATTGACCTGAACCCCCAACCCCCAAGGGCCTTCCAGGCCAGAGTCACATTATGGTTGCCACAGTTTCCTCTTCTCTGAAGTGCTTCTAGCGATAATGACATCTTTAATGACACTGGGCTGGGAAATAGATGCGCATCCTATCATTATGAGTCTCTTAGCCATTTCTCAGCTGTCTCATCTGGTTTCACAACATCCCTGTGCCACAAAGCAAGGGCAAATTTCACTCTCTATGCATCAAGAAATCAAACAACCTCTGTAAGAATCATATAAGTCAGGAGCCAACCTGGGAATCAGTCCAAGATTCCGTGTGTGTGTGTGTGTGTGTGTGTGTGTGTGTGTGTGTGTGTTTGCTCTCGAACTTACTCCCTATGATAAAATAGAGCAAGGTGTTATGTAAATGTGAGGCGCCTTGTAAGGGCTGGGTAGCACCCCTGCGTCTCTGCTCGGCTGAGGAGGATGCTCTATTCACAGGGGAAGGATTCTCCTGGTTGGGTCGTGCCTCCTCACATGGGCCTGTGTATTCAAGGGCAAAGCCTGGCTCCACGGTGTCTGTTCCTAATGGACTTTGAGTTCTGTCCATTAGTGAAGAAATGAATTATTGAGAATCTCTAGTGTAATAAAGTCCAGGCTGTGTTCTGGAGGGTGCAGATATCCCAGGGAGAAGTCTTGGTCCTTAGAAAGCAGCCCAGAGGAGGGCGAAGGACCAATGCAAGGAAACAAACTGGGACTGTTCTGACACTGGTAGGGGCCAACACAAGGGCTGCTGGAGCTGCGCTGGCCAGGAAGGGTCCCTCAAAGAGTCCAGAGAGATGAAGAGCCTACAGTGACCTGGGGGAGTATTAGACACAGAGTAATGCTTGGAAACTCCACCCATGAGGCCTGCTAAACTCGAGCAGGAGACCCTGCCTGATGTCCTCTGAGAACAGCTGTCCAAGCAATGCACGTGTGATGCACTGCACACACAGGGGAATGGGAAGAACCTGGGATGTATGAATCAGCACAGGGAGATGGTGGTCCGGGCCACAGATAAATGTGACCTGGACTAAGTCCTAGCATTACTGATACTAGAGCTAAGTTACAAAGGAACCTGATGAGTTTGGGCTGAGACATGACATGAAATCAGGAAAAGGTTTTGAGGCTGGATTTAGAGGCATTCAGTAGCTCTCTTTGGGCCATATGAGGTTTGATGCATCTTTGACACCCAAAAGGTGACACTCAGCAGCCGCTGTGGTGGTCCTGTGTGGGACTCAGACTCAGGTTTGGACCCGAGTAACACATTTTCGGGAAGGGAGTGGGTGGAATTGTGTGTTACCATATAAGTTTCCTGTGGCTGCTGTCATAAAATATATAAACCAGGAGGCTTAAAACAATACCTGTTTGTGCTCCCGCAGCTGGAGGCCGGAAGTCTGAGAGTGAAGTGTCAGTGGGACCAAGCTGAGCTTCCTCTGAAGGCTCTAGGAGAGAATCCTTCCTGCCCCTTCCGAGCTTCTTTCACATCTTTTGGATCATTGGATTCCTTGGCTTACTACTGCAATGCCCCATCTCGGCTACTGTTATTACCTGTGTCTGTCTATGTCCCAGTCACCCTCTCCTTCAGAGGACTAGTCCTGGGATTAGGACCCAAATTCACTATGACCTCATTGGGACTTGATGACATCTGCAAAGATCCTGATTCCACGGTGCAGGTGGACATGAACTTTGGAAGGACACTGTTCAACCCGGCTCAGTCACTGGGGAAAGAATGTCACTAGGGAAGAAGCCTGATGGGTACAGGGCATTGAGGTCCTCGTGGTTAGAGGACAGACAGAAGGAGCTACCTAGTAATGGGGCAGGAGAGACTGCAGCAGGGGTGGGTCTCACAGGATCAGAGGAGAATCTTTCCAACAAGAGCGGCTAACAGTGTCCCACACTGCTGGCAGATGGAGGTGGACCGACCTTCTGGTTTTGGAAACAGCTTACAGGCAATTCAATCTTTTCACTGGCATTAGGTACCCTTGGGGAGGGTTGGCCTCACCCAGGAGCAGGGAGCGGCCATTCTGGGAACACATCATGGTGGCACTCGTGGGGAACACGGCAAGTTCTCAGTTGGAGGAGTGTATTTTATCTGTCAACTGTGAGCAGTCAAAGCCAAGAGCTGGGATGGGGATATCAGGAGAGCTGGGGGGCAACTTGAAGCATGGGAGGCGGTGTCCAGAAATGCACAGGACAGTGAGCCCTGCAGAGATCCAGGGGGCCGGGCCTGCCTGGCCCGGCTCGTGGACAGGGACATTGGGACTGCCCATTGCTAGGGTTCTGCCAGAGGGAGGCCTGGGCTGGGAAGGCTGAGGTTCACCATGGACCATCAGTAAGAGTGAGGTTTAAGCAAACAGAAGGCAGGGCAGGGTGGCCGGGAGGTGGGTGCGCAGGGCTGCTGGTGAGAGGTGTCACTGGTCAGGACACTGTCGATGTGGGCTCGCGAAGTGCACAAGGACCAGAGGTGGCAGCTGGTGTCTGGAATGGAGGCTGGAGGTGGGGGCTGTGTCTAGCTGGAACAAGATTAGGGTCACCTGCGCGTGTTGGAATGGCAGGGGGGAGGCAAAGGACGGTGAGACAAAGGCAGCATGTGGCAACTATTTCAGCACGGCGCTGTGCCAGTGCAAGGGAGAGTACGGCCTACTCCAGGGTGCCCCTAGCTGCTGGGAAATCAAAGGCAGAGGAAAGGGCCACCGTTCACTGCCAGGACTTGAGGGGTCAAGGAGGCAGAGGCAAGGAGCCACAAGGCAGTGAGCCCACCATTCTGTCCTTGCCAGCTTTAGGCACCGGCTAAGTCCCCACCTGAGAGCAGCAGCAGGAGTGAGGACAGCATCTGAGCAGAGTTCCCAGGAGCCTCAGAGCACAAGGACAGAGAACAAGAGTCCTGCATGGGCCAGGAGCTGACCCCCGCACATACCTGCCCTCCTTCAGGGAGTCTGGAATTCAGTTTGAGATGGGAATTCTCAGATTGAGAAGGAAAGAAGGAGCTAGACATTAACAGAAGGAAATATTTAGCAGCCACAGGGGTCCCAATAATCCACTAATTACCATCATAAAAGCAGCCAAACCATGTCACCAGCTTAAAGTGCCCAAGGCCCTGCCAGCTGTCTATTTTAAACTGGGCACACAATTTTACTTGTTTTATTATGACCAATAAGCTTGAAATATAAAAACATTTTTTTCCAGATAAGTTTGCCACAGGTAAACCAGGCTTTCCCAAGGGTGGATTTGTTAAATATTCAACAATAAAGTACTTGTAGAAAGCAGAGGAGAAGCTGACAAGAATGTTTGTCTTGGCAAAGGGGAGTCTTGGGTTACTTTTCCAGCTCTCCTGCCTCCTTGGGGCGACTGTCCTTGGGGCTCTTTCTACTGAAAGCTTGACGAAGAGAGTGGCTTAACTTTTCTTTTTTTTTTTTTTTTCCATGTCTCTTTTTTTATGCCTCTACGCAATTGCCTAACAAGTTCTCCAGTAATAATGGTGGCTGAAATGGAGAGGGAATAATCCTGACAGAGCTCTGAGGATTAGAAGTGCTGGGTAAAACTTGTAAGAACCTGTGTCCCCATTTTGCAAAGAGTGAGCTGGGATGCAGACACCTTAAGTAACCTGCTCTTAAAGGCTGAGAAGCGCAGGAGCTAGGAGTCAAACTCAAGACTGGAATCAAAGTGCAAGGCCTTTCCCACGAAGCCTGCTGCCCTGTCACCAAGCAGGGTAGGCACTTTCATCAGCCTCATTGGCTGATCAGCAAAGAGGAGAAGAATTGCCAACATTGTGCCAGCACACAGCCTTCATTCCTTCCTTCATTCTTTTCATCTGGCAAATACTTGTTGAGTGCCTGCTCTGTATAGGCACTGTGCTAGAAGCTAGGGCCACAGAAAGGAAGGTGTGGATAGGCAGTCTACAGCAGACCCATGTAGGACCTAAAGATATTGAGAAAAACTGAAAAGAAGCCACTTGCTAGATAAGAGAGGAAGAGTTTACCTGCGGCTATACTAACAGAATGTTGATCAGCTCAAGATGTGGAAATGTGGGCAGTACGATGTCAGTGGGAAAGACCAGTTATGAAACTGAGACTGAATCTGAGATACCCCACACACACCCTGCTCTTTTTGTGGTCATGGGCGTTTGCCCTGAGCTATATCCTCATCTCTTTTTTAAATTTTATTTTTTATTGTGAGACAGGGTCTCGCTATGTCACTGTTTCCCACTGGGCTTCAACTTGCAATTCTTCTTCCCCAGCCTTCCCTGGGATTACAGGTGTGTGCCACTACCCCTGGGTCTAAAATCTCTTAATGTTCATAAAGCAAACTTCTGTTAAAGTTGCACAGATGTGCTGAATGTCCTCCGTGCACCTCTGCAGATCCCATCCGCCCTCCTCTTTCTCTGCATCTGGGGTGCTGACCTTAGTGGCTACATCCAAGGGCACCTTGACCTTGGCCTCCGGCCCCTTGGACCAGCAGAAGCCACTCCAGGACACTGGATAGAGGGAGGAGAGTGGAGTTAGGAAGGTGTCCCCCATGCCTCCCTGTGGCCAGCATCGGCCAAGCTGGGTCTGTCACCTGCTCTCAGCTCCTACAGGACCCTGCGGCTGCCACCTTCACCTCTTTGGGCAACAGTGCGAAGATGCATGCTGTCACCAGCTCCAGGTCCTGTAGCACCTTCAGTGCTCCCAACACCTTGCCCTCGCACGCGTGAACAGTTTATCGCTAATCTTCCCTCAAATCCCCTAAACTGTGGGTGCCAAGAATCACCGTGTGGGACCCTGATGAACACACTGTGCTCATCTTGTTGCTCCTGCCTGGGTTTTTTTACATCTCTGTAATAGTCACCTTTGGGGGGGCGTGGCCAACTCATGACTCCTCTTTTCTCTAAGCGCTGTCCTCACATCACAGGGTGGACCCCGAATCCACAATTGTGCCAGGTGCCCATAAATGGCTGGGCTGGAGTGGAGGCCACAGGTCCCCTGGGCCCAGTGGGTGTCCTCTCTGGAAGGCCTGGTCAGGACTGGAGACAGCAGCAGCCTTGCCTGATAGACACCCTGAGAGCAGAGAGAGTTGAGGCCAGCTGGCAGAGAGATGGAGAGGTGGACCCAGGCACCCAAGGACAGACGCCACTTCCGCCTTCCTGAGTCCCAGCGTCACACGGCCTCCCAGGGCCTGGACACCGGCTCAGGAGCCTGCTCATCCCTCCCCCTATTCTCACGAGTCAGCTTGAATTAATTTCTGCCACTTGCGACCAAATGACTCCTCAGGAACATGATCATGAGTTACTTTCACAATCAAAAAGTAACACAAGATTTTAATCTTTTATAACATTGAATTTTAAAATACTACTAGACCCATAGGAAGTTCCAAGAAGTAGTACAGAGTCCATATCCTTCACCCCCAGCTCCCCAATAATGACATCCCATGTAGCTTTGGAACAGTATCTAAACCAGGAAATGTATACGGCCGCCGAGTTGTTAGCCGGACTACACACATTCGGTTCTCACCATCATTCAGACCTGCTCTTGTGGATTGCGCTCCACAGCCCATATCAGGCCCTGGAAACCGCTGGCCTCTCCTCCCTCTCCATACTTTTACATAGCGAATGTTGTGTCATGGAATCATCTGTAGTCATGCACCCAGCACTGACATTTCCATCAAGGATGGACTGTATATATGATGGTGGTCCCATAAGAATACAGTGGAGCTAAACAATTCTTGTCACCTTTTCACTGTTTTGACATGCAAACACAGCTCAGCATTCTCAGAAGCAACTCAAACCCTCATCCATGATATCTACATGCTTCCCTTGCCTTGGGATATAATTTACTGAAATCAGACAGTCACACGACCTCATCCCTCAAAGCTCTGTGCTGGATCATGTCATTGTTAATTGTCACTGCGTCATCTTCACCATCGGAGCGGAGCAGTTGTGTGCAGGTCACGATCCTCTCCTCTGGGCACAGGATGCCATCTCAGCGTGAATGTGGTTTGCTGAGCCAGGGCAGAGCAGGGCAAACCGTGGGGTGTCCTGACTCAGCCGAATGCTGGACCCAGCCTCCCTGCAGCTCCTGTTGCTCTGCACTTCGTGGTTTCAAGATAATGATCCTGGAAAATAAAAGCCAAAGAAGAGCCCAGCTGCTCCATTTTTTCATCTGTTTCATTTCACCATCTATCCCAAGCAGGAAGCCTCTTTCTTGTTCCTGTTTCTCCCAGCATACCAAAACTCTATGTAAGAGCTGATGCAGCATGATTTGTGAGACTTCGTTCAGGCTGGCTCTTAGCTTTTTCAAGCAATTTAGCAGTATATCCTGAGTTATGACCCATCTAGCAGCAGTTTAGCACTGGCAGATGGGCAAATGTGAGCTTGAATCTCAGAGCTTGGCAGTATGCTAGTCACTTATCCGCTGCAGAAATCCAAGTGACCCCTTGTCTCTGGCCCTGTTTCCTTAGGTGAACCTCCTCCTCTTGTGTCCATGCCCCTGCGCCTGGGCTATCCCTAGACTCGGTTTGCCAGCAGAAAGCAGCAAACTCGATGCTGAGCATTCCCAATCTAGACCACAGGAACACCTGGCGGTTTCTGGTTTCATGCTTTGGGTGGGGGGCTCTGGGCTATCCTGGAAGAAGTCGGGCTGCTCTGCTCACAGATCCAGGTAAAGAAAGGCATGCAGATGAGGGAGAGGCCCGGTCACCCCAGAATCCTGGTGCAGCCCAGCTCACAGGCCCAGGGAGCTGTGCCAGATCCCCCAGTGCAGGCCAGCATCCAGGGCCACAGGCTTGGGAACACTGGGTGGGAAAGAAGACTGCCCGACCAAGTCGGGCCAACCCAGAGTCGAAGAGCTTGTTGGATGACTGTTGCTTTAAACCACTGAGATATGGGATGGTTTATAGACAGCAACAGATCCTGGAAACGTTAAGCAGAGATGGACTGTGTTTACAGTGCCAGGTACAAGGTGAATATGTGGACGTGACCTTTATTTGACTTTGTTAGAACTGTAGGTATACTGAGAGCTCCTTGGAGATGAGTGTCTAGAATGTGCTTTAGACAGGCAGGTCTTGAGCGGTCTGAATCATCACTGCATCTCCCTCAGAAACACAACCAGAGAGGAGTCACCCTCTGTTCCTTCTCCCCTTGAAGGCACCCCTCAGCCATCAGATCCAGGCTGAGCCCACTGCTATATGGCTACACTGTCTTTTGCCATGTTTGTTGCAAGGACAAGATGGAGCTGGGAACCTGATCAGGGAGGTTACTGCAGGAGGAGGGACAGTCACTGGCCTGGACCAGGGATGGTGGATGAGATCAGATGATGAACCTGGGTCTCAAGCTTGGAACTGTCCCCTGACATGCAGGGGCTAGGAGAAATCAGGTTGTGGTTGGGTGAAATCACTGGGTGATTATAAAGATACAACTCCTTTGCCAAATGATGGGCCATTAGAGTAAAAATAGAAGGAAAAAATGGAAACCAAGCTTTTGTACATAGGCAGGGGAGGGGGCCTAAGGGGAGGAATGGGATAAAATTAAAATAAAATTTATTTTTAAAAAAACCAAATAGGGCCGGGGATTTAGCTCAGTGGTTTCGCCGCCTGCTGCGCAAGTGCAAGGACCCGAGTTCGATCTCTTGTACCAAAATAAATAAATAAATAAATAAATAAATAAATAAAAATTTAAAAACCGAAAGATGTGCCATTAAGGGCTATTTTCATATATAAGGCTTCCCTTTCTTAAGGTTTTCATATACTGAGACCTAGGTGCACCGTGGTAGAGCTACGGGCCTTTTATGTTTCACGAGGTACTGAAACAAGAGCTCCAGCAGTCCTGACATGTAAATAAGTTTACAGCGACTAAAGCCCGGTGACTTCAATGGTGTCACAGGGCAAACCAAGGTTTCCCAGCGGTTTGGATGTTTTAATGTGAAGACAGTGAAAGCAACAATAAGGAAGTCTAAGTGACGGTCCTGTCATTCTTGAAATTCCAAATACTTCCTTTCCAGCGTTCACTGAGCTCCTTCAATAGGACATGCTGACATTAGAGCCGTGTTTCTCCTTTCTGCAGGCACCAATAACCAACCTTAGCACTTAATTCCTGCTCCTGAGCCCAGCAGTATTGGATATCCTTAAGTGCAGACTTCAACACTGACCTAGTGCTAACTCTATGAGCAACAGATTTACAATTGTAAAAACAGGCCAATTAAACTGGGATCTCAGGTTGCTTGCTGGCAGAATTTGGTTAAATATGACGTAATAAACCTAAACCAGCCAACTAAGGCTTTACGTTAATAATGGTATTTTGCGTAATGTGCTGATATGAAAAGGCACTCACTACCTTATTATTAAAGCTCGAAATACAGAGTGGATTAAATATTAAACCAGGCCTCAGGGCTGGGGATTTAGCTCAGTGGTGCACCACCAGCCTGGCAAGCACAAGGTTCTGAGTTCCATCCCTGGTACCAAAACAAAAACAAACAAACAAACAAACAAAAATGTAAACCAGGCTTCAGACTGCATTTCTTTTCTTTGCTGTTAAAACAGACATTAGAGATTTCATTTCAAAACACATCCCCCATTAAATTAGTGTGACTCTATAGTGTTTTGAGATTTAGTTTATAAATTTGTTTTCAAATAACATAAAGTATGTATATACCTAAAATGTATTTGTATATGTATATATATCAACACACATGTATATATAAATATCTTTATCCAAATAATCTTAGTGATCTACACACCAATATAAATGCAAAAAGCTTTAATTACTCCCTTCTACAAGATAGTGATAATGAAATTAATTCCTTTCTCTCTTACTTAGGGGAAAGGAAAAGCAAACTAACATTTACAAAGCAAATTACTTTTTGTTTTTTGGGTTTTTTGGGGTGCTGGGGATTGAACTCAGGTCCTTGCGCTTGCAAAGCAGGTGGTAGAACCACTGAGCTAAATCCCCGGCCCCACAAAGCAAATTATTGATCTGGTATACCTTGAGCTCTTCAAAATAAGTCAGTGAATATGGCACTCTACTTGTTTTTATTTCATTCTTAGAGCAACTAGCACATGATAGAGTGGTATCACTATTTTACCAAGGAGGGAAACTGAGGCTTAATGACATTAATTAGCTTGCGCAAGACCATGTAATTAGTCAATGGTGGAATCTGAATTCACGGCCACTCCCATCTTAGATGGAAATTTGTGCTTTCTTTCCTGGGGTATGGAGGGGAGGAGAGGAGAGGGAAGGGGAAGGAAAAGAAGGAGAGCAGTCTTGATGACCAGATTTTCTTGGTTCCTAAAACTCACTCCTGGTGTCTGGTTGTTTAGGTCTTGGGTAAAGACCCCAAACCTCAATAGGGAGCCCCCTCTTCGAGGTACTGGAAACACCACCCCTCCTCTCTCTGGGCACCAGCCTGACATGTGGAATAAAAGCCAGCTCTCAGGTAAGGTTTATCACATGAATGCATAATTTAGGGGAAAAATACTTCACTAGAGAATTGCATAGTTGGTGGCCTTTTCCTGAGAATTCTGGATGGCCAGGATTTCTCCCTTGGATAAAATTTCCCTTGAGGAAGTCTCTATTCTACATTTTAGAACCTAAAATCTAGGACCTGAGGGCTTCATCTAAGTCACTGGTTTGTGAGTTGTGAGTTCATCTGCTTCTGTCTGTGAAAACTGAGATGAGATAGCTTTTCTTTCGCCTGTACCTTTCTTGTCCTGTCCTGTCCTGCCCTGCCCTTTCTTTCCTCTTTCTTTCTCTTTCTCTTGCATCTTTCTCTCTCCCCCACACCCTCCTCCCCACGCTCTTCTCCTTTCTTCCTTTTTTCTCCCTTTTCTCCTTTCACACCCTTCATCGGTCTTACCTGTGGTCACCTGTGGTCACCTGTGGTCACCTGGGAAGCTGTGCTGTGCCTGGTGGTCTTGAATGGTGCCGTACTTTGGATCTGCAGTGTTCCCCAAGGCCATGTGGTAAAGGCTTAGTCCTCAGCTTGGTGCCCTCAGAAGGTGGCAGACACTTTAAGGAGCACGGTGGTGGGACCTGTGTCCCTGGAGGCGTGTCTTCAATGGACACCATGGGATGCTGCTCTCTTCCTCTTCCTCCTGCCCTCCTGACCTCCATGAGGTTGGCGCCACCTCTGATTCTTTCCTCTTGCAGCTGCATATTATTTACCCTGAAGACAGTTAGTTAAACATATTTTTTATAGAAGAGTCTTCAGTTTGTCACTGCCACCTGCAATACATTCCAGAATGTATACAAAGGGGTACAGCCTTGCCCACTGGGAACTGGTGGGGCTCCCCAACACCTGGTTGCCCCAGGGTCCTGCAAAGCCTCCAGGATGTCAGTTTCCATATATATTTGAATTATTCTAGATCTCCCTCTGGTGGGCCATCGGTGCAATAAAATACCAACTGTTTATAATAGATATGATGTTATAAGGAATTATGTTATAAGGAGTCAATTTCTATGAATCCTATGAGTTGAATAGAACCCATAATTGTTTCTTTTATGCAATATTAAAAAACTGCAAAATACATGTAGAGCATATATGAAAATACCCACATGCTCACCAACCAGCTTTATCAAATCTTAACATTTCTCCCAATATTTACTTTAGCTCTTTTTAAAAAATAAAATAGGTATAATTATGTATCCTCCCATGTTACCCCCCAAGGTGACCTTTATTCTGAATTTATATTTACTACTCCATACATATTTTTATGCTACATATATAAGTGCATGTCAAGTTAATACAAGCTATTATTTTACAAGTCTTAAGCTTATGAGAAGACCTTATCACACTGTATGCAATCTTTTATAATCTGCTTTTCTCCTTCACAATTAGATTCTTGAACTATATTCTTGCAGCTCTGTTCCATTCAATTTTTCTGATCATGTAACTCTGCACATTTTCTAATAAAACTTGCCCTTTTATTTTTAAGAGCAGAAGTGTAGTGATCAAAAAAAAAACAAAAAAAGCATAGCTGAAGCAAATCAGAAGTGAAAGTTAGCAGGTATCACAGGAAGTCAAGAGGAAGCAAAGTGTCAATGTGGAAGTGAAACATTTTTTAAAAATGCATCAAGAGTATGTTGGATGAAAAAAGTAATTTTCCTACATGAGCCAAAGCTATGGGTCATCTTCTATGCTTTTATGCAATGGAAACATAATTTTATACAGTGAAAATATGATTGACACTTTGATCTTTATTCAACTTAAAAAAGGAAGGGAGTTGGTGATATTGTGGAACCTTCATCTCTTCAGTGTTATCAAAAGCAGGTCCTGTGCTGGAGATTTAGCTCAGTGGCACTGCGCCTGCCTTGCAAGCACAAGGTCCTGAGTTTGATCCCTGGTACTGAAAAAAATAAAAAAATAAAAAAGAAAGAAATCTTAAAAGCGGGCCCTGTGCCTTGGCCTTGCCTTTCCGGTCTCATCTCTGCACTTTCGCCCTTGTCATTTTCCCCGTAGAATGCCTTTTGCTACTCACTCTTCCCATCAGAATTTAAACCATCCTAGTAAGGACCTTGAAAAACTTAACTAACTTTTTATGAAAGAAGAGAGATCTAAGAGCAGCTAAGGTAAACTTGTACATCTAGGAATGAAGATATAATACAAAGCCAAGGAGAGATGAGTGGACCAGAATAGGAGTGTAAAGGGAGAGCCACTGTACATAAGAATCATTATACAAAAAAAATGGCCCAGAAATCAGTAGGGAAAGGAAGAGTTATTTGTAGGCTTTTGGAAAATGGAGAAAGAACTAAACATTATGTTCGAAGGACTATACACAATAGTTTCAATACAGACTATGAATAGTAAAATGATAAATTAATAGAATTAAATGGAGGCTAATTTCTTTGCAATCCAAAGGTGGTAGAGGATCTCTTAAATAAAAATTTAAAAGCACAAGCCATAAAGCAAAGAAAAATTTTGAGATGATTTTTATTACATCTAAATTATGGATTTCTAGCCAACCACGGGCCCATGGACAAAGCTACAGTGGACAGAATGAGAAAACACACTTGCAGTACCCAAAGCTGGCAAGGGACTTCCAAGTGATGGCAAACCTTTTAAAGCTTTCAATGATACAAACAGCTTGCTGCAGGCCACAACCCATTGATCCTCACCACTGACCTAGAGAATTCAAGGATTCCATGCAAATCAACAGGAAAAAGACAGCATGGGCTGGGGGCCGGGGTGTACCTCAGTGTAGAGCACTTGCTTAGCATGAAAGGCCCTAGATTGGATCCCTAACAACAGAAGTCTAAACAACAAAAACCAAAACAAAACACAAAAGCAAAGATAGGATAGAGATAGGCAATTTGGAGAAGAGGAGACCCAAAGACTGAAGAGAAAGAAGCCCAGCTTCAATAGGAATCAGCAAAGCGCACAGTAAAACCACATTCCTCTGCATTGATGTGATGCATTGCTGGATCCCTGCCTAGAAGGCTAGACCGAGTATGGGAGCCTGGCTGAAGACAGCCTGTGGGTAAAACTGCCAACAACTTGGGAGGCGTGCATCTGGCTCAGAAAGATTCCCTTCTTGGGAAATCTCTGTTTGGCAAATTGCAAATTAAATGAGCCAGTTGGAAGGCAGAATGAAGATATGAGGTAGAGCCAGAGGGAGAGAACCAGAGGGCCCTGGTGGGCACCAGCAAGTGAAAGCATCAGTGGGGACCCTGGTGGGCATGGCAGCCAAGGGCACTGAGAGAACAGAACCAAGGACGCTGGGGAGGATCCAGAATAGCCCAGAGCAGAACTGCTCCCCACTTCCTGGTCCTGGGCTGGCTGAGTGCTCTTCAGTTCTGTTCTTGGGCTTTTAAAAAATGTGGATTTGCTGAATATCCATCCAATAGCTTTTCTACCTCCATGCAGAAACACCCCCTTTATTTGAGTTTGCTTAGTGGGCCCTTTTCCTTGCACTGCTGAACAAACAATAATGAAAGGGCAAAGGGTCCCCGGATATAGATGGGCCTGGGGCAGAGTAGGAGTTTGGTATTGGGCCAAAGCCTTCAATTGCAGAAGAAAAATGATCCCCAAAACTTTTATACTTAGGAGATTGAGATGCTTTCAGATTTGTCATATGCACAGTATTTTACCCCTCCCATCATCCTCTCTCAGAAAGATTCTGGAGTAGATGTTGCACCAAAACTTGGTCCTGGATGGGATGCTTCTGAAAAGAGAAAAAGAAAATGGAAGAGGAAGAAGGGAAGGAGAAAGAAGGGGAGGAGGAAAGAAAGAACTGAGAAAGTGAAGGGGGCCACTTGGTTTGGTGGTCCAATGCCAACTGCTTCTGTTCTCTTTGTTTGTTTTTTGAGACAGGGTCTCACCATGTAGTTCAGGCTGGCTTTGAACTCACTGTGTAGCCCAGGCCAGAGATCCTCCTGCCTCAGCCTCCTGAGTGCTGGGGTTACAGGCATGGGCCAGCATGCCCAGCAATTGCTTCCATTCTTAACCTGTGATTTGTTTGTTTCACCCAAGCCTCGCACTTTCCAAAGGCAATTAGGACTTGGAAGGAAACTCTGGTGGCCTTGGAAATCCACCTCCCTCCACTTGCCCTTAGATTTTCCATGTGTAAAATGACCAGTGTATAAAATGATTCCCCCAGGTCTCTCCTAGATCGGGTATTGTGTGATTTTAAGTGAAAGAGAAGATTTAAGAAAAATGAAAATGTAGTTATTTTAGAAAAATGTCAGCAGAGGGATGGAGATCCATCCTGAGATGTCACCCGATCAGGCAGATGGGGCGCAACATCAAACACATCAAAGCCCTCTCAGGTTCATTCACATTGTGTTTGGCCACATCCACCAATCTGGCTCCCACAGGCTGAGAGCCTGTGCTTGCTTTTTTTTTTTTTGGTATCAGGGATCGAACTCAGGACCTTCTGCTTGTAAGGGAGGTGGTGGCACCACTGAACTAAATCCCCAGCCCCTGTGTTTGCTTTTGACACACCTCATGTTGGGGACATCCCAAGTCCTTCTATATCGGTCCACTTCCCTCCATTTGTCTGATTCTCAAAATGCCACTTGGAAAGTTGATTATGCGGCATATGAACGAAGCCACCAACATCAAAAGCCTTCAAGTAACCTGTTTCTCATTAATTAATGTTTTGAATAACTAAGTTGCAGCCCTGAGGTTTATGTGATTTTTGTCTTTAGAGCGTCTTCCTGCAACAGATGTTATCATCCCAGATCCAAAGTTTTCTGGGCTCTCATTAATTAAAGACAAAACTGGTCACTCTCTGAAGAGGCCACTAATTCACATCTATTTCCCCAAATTTTGTTACTAATTATCTGGAGGAACTAACTTCATTGGGCCAATTCCATTCATGGGAATTAAATCAAATAATTCACCTTGGAAACAAAATGTCTTTTCCTCAATGAAGACACAAGGAGCTCTAGTGTAGGACTGTGTTTTTCTGCATCCCTGGTGTAATCTAGCACAGGTTGGTACCCAGGGCTATTAGTTAATTCAACTAGACATATATCACATAAGAGGTACTTAAATGTGAAAAAAATATTTCCGCCCTGCTCCGAAAAAATCCACATGTTGCCATTGTTTATGAACTCCTTTTTCTTGTCTGAAGTCAAATAAACAAAGCTCTGGTTTACAGTCCAAGCGATCAACACATTGTATATTAAATAAGATAGTCCTCCTTGGATAGTGTCAATCAGTTCAAACTCAGAAACTTCATAAGCAAAAAGGACTTTATTTAGAGTCTTGGTAATTGTAATTTGGGAGACACAAGTTCAGATAGCTCTGAGGCTTCTGAATGCTGAGAAGGAACGGGGCCTATATGACCAATAGAAGATAAAGAGAAGAACATGTAGACAGAACAGACATGTCTGTAAAACAAGAGCATCACAATCTCTTGATGTGCAGCCTCTGGGCACAGTGTAATGCCACTTTGTTCTTGTTGTCTCACAGGCCTGCAGTTAAAGGGTAGAAGTGACCAAACTTCATGTCCCAGGCAGCAGCTAGGCTCCCGTGTAACTGTTGCTTCCTAAGAGCCTCCTGAATTCATTTTGAAAAACTTCTTCAGTACTGTTTCACTTTTATTTTCACAGTGTTGAGATGGAGGGTACTGGCAGGACTTCAAAGTAGCAGCCTGTTAAAAAATGAGGAAGGCAGCTGCAATTTTTGGAGATAAGAAGGGGAAAGTAAATCAGGCTGTTCATTGAACAAGTCTCTGTGTTCCTCAAGATAAGAAAGTGGGGAAAGCAAAGATAGTGACAGATCTGACTGAAAGGTGACCCTAAGCTTTCAAAACTCCTGCCTGCACAGTAACTCAATTCTACTCAGTCTAGAGACCCCACCCCTTCTTGATTAAAAACCATGAGTAATTAATGACACCCACTTGAGACTCTATAATATTGAAAAGCCTCTTCTTCCTGGGGCTGTTCTTTGGTGGACTAACCTGCTATGCTTCCTAACTAACCCACCTCCTGTGGGGTAGCCCGCTGTACTTCTGTTCTATAATAAACTTTCACTTTAATTTATTCATAACTAGTCCATCTACTATTTCCATCTTACACAAGGCAACTACCCACTCTAGCCAGTGACGATATTAACAAAGTTAGGGTCTCTGCCTCATACAGATCACCAGATTCTCCTTCTTCCCAATCCCACAGCCCCAGCCCTGGGCCCATAAGACAGAAAGCCATTAATTCTACTGAGAGTTTTCCAAGTTATAACCCTGTGTGTGAGCTTTCCCTGTGTGTCTGCCTCCACAGAAAAAAATTTTACTATATGGTTCTGGTGGTTAAATATTGCTTATACCCCAAAATGACCAGGTCCCAAATGATGGGTAGCTATGGAGAGTTTGACTGGTTGGGTAACCAGTGTGGATGAGGACTAGATTCTTCCTAAGAGTTTTTCAGACAAAAAACACAGGTTGGTAAGGCTGGCAACTAGCAGGAGGAGATCCTAGAGGTGGGAAAAGTATGTTGGGAACATACAGAGGTTTGCGGGCTGCTCTTACTGGGACAGAGAATCAGATAGAATGAATTGCGATTTTCTGCATAGATGAGTCAGACTAAGCTGGTTAGATGGAGCCAGATCTAAGATTGAGTCATTTGATTAAATTTTAATTATTTATTTCCCCTCTCCCTCCTTTTTCTCCCCAAAGATACTTACATTTTGGCATTGCTTACCAATTTCTTTGGTCTTTTCCTAAGAGTTATAATTATTTAATGATTAATTTAGCAAATGTCTATTAGTACCTACTACATAATAGGTACAGTCGTGAAACATGGTGTCAAAGGGCAAACTGACAATACAGCTTGAGAATCTTAATTGGTTTTATTTTGCTATTCTAAAACTGGGGGCCACTTCATTCCATAAAAATAGAACAAGTATTCCAGTGGACTGAGCAGTGGACAGAAAATGATTGGAAAAAAAGCAGAAATGAAGACAAAAAAAGTAGATTGGTTGTTTCAAAATTACTTTCCTTATAAGACAGGAAGTCAGAGAATAATAACTGACTGGATAACCTCAGGTTACTTTTTTGTGAAGTTGAAGAATGTAAGGATTAAAACAGAAAGGACTTCATCATCATTCCAGTTGGAACTGGCCTGGTTACTTGCCTGTTACCTCTCTTGATTTCTCAGAAAGCCAGATAACAACTTATTTTCAGGTTGGTAACATGGAACTTTAGCACAAGTGTCTCCATTTTGATTTTCAGTTTGTTCTTTGGAGACACGGTGCAAGAGCCCTTTTCAAAACAATGGTCTCCTATGATTGTTATTTAACAAAGGCTTAAGACAACAGGAACTTATAATCTTATTGTTTTTGGAGATCAAAGTGGATGAGGTATCAGGAAGTTCAGACTCCCAAGACTCTGGGCAGAATCCTTCCTTGCTCGTGCAATTCTTGGCATTCCGTGGCTTGTGGACACAGTACTGTCTCTATCATTGCAAGGCATTCCCCTTAATGAGTCTTAGTCACATTAGAAGACAAGAGATAGACAGTCTGAGGTCCTGCTAACAACCCTCAAAATGCTTAGGACATGCTATAGCTTCGCTCTGGAATAGCCCCCCAAAGGCCATGTAATAAGGGCTTGCTCTTCAACTTGACACTGTTGGAAGGTGATGGAAACATCAGAGGTGTGGCCTGGTGGGAGGTCTTAGGTCATCAGGGGTGGCCCTCTCAGGACTCTGGACCATGGTCTCTTCCTCTCTGTCCATGCCGCTCAGGTGCCAGGAGATGAGCAGCTTCCTCAGTTGTGATATACTGGGCACCATGGGCCCAGAAGCAATGGACTCAACCACTGTGGACTGAAACCTCCAAAACTTTGAGCCGGAGTAACCCTTTTCTCTTTTTAAGTTGATTATCTCAAGTATTTTGTTATAGTAACAGAAACCCATGTAACACAGACTGGTTTGCAATAATTGACAATTATCATACCCAAGTGCTTTTGCTTGCTTTAATTTTCATCACTCATTTCTGCTTCTCTGCCCTTTGTTCTGAGCATTGTTTCTCTTCCCTCAGGAGACTCAGAACCAGAAAATGGATTTCCTGGCTCTTAGTTTGAAATTTGATTTATCTTAACAAGAGGATCCCTTCCCCTATTGTGCATTTTCATTTTATTCCTCAACCCAAGAATAAGGCTCTGGACTGCTTTATTTCCCCTTATGATGGTTTAGTTAGAATCAACTAGGATGAAACTTCCCTAGTGATTTGACAAAAAACATACAGCTTCAGCCTCCTCATTTCCTTTTAGCCACAAGAAAGTTCCAGGCTTTCCCTGCAGGTGTAGAAACAGGTATCTTCAACCTTAAATCATACTACAGTTTCCCATTTCCATCCAGGACTCTCAGCTCTGTGCCAGGATTCCAGAGATATAGAGATGAACAACAGTCTCTTCTCCTCCAGGAACTCACAGGTTGGTAGACAAGAGAGACCAGAAAATTCCAATTGGCTTTGCAGTAAATTGGCAGAAATGATTCAAGTCACCGTGGTGCACATGCGTCAGGCCTTTGCCAGGGTTTCCCCTGCAGACTTGTCAGTTTTATTTCACAGCACTGCTCCGGATTGCTCACCAGTTCCTCTCAGGTGAATTTTCTAAGAACTACAGGGTACCTAAAGACCTCCAAATACTTCATCCACACACTCACCATGATGACAGATGAGGACACAGCAGTGATTGTGGGATTCAGCAGATATTCATTGGTGACTTCACTGAAAATAGTCTAGAGGAGTGGTGGGGATGGGACTAGGTATAGCTAGTGTTATTATGGGTTATGCACGAAATCGCAGCCATATGAAAAGAAAGGCTCATGGGTGAATCCTCGTCTTTTTCTACTCCTGTGGTCAGCCCTGACTCACAGTGGGCACAGCTTCTCAGGAGCAATCCATCCCGCTTGTTCGTACATATTGGCCATGTGTCCTTCCCTTCTCATTTTCCTTGCCCCTCGCTCCTGCTCACTCCTGTTCTCTAAAGAACAGCACTTTAGCTTCTGTCTCTGACTCTGGTTTCTGGAAACCCCAAATCCAACTGTTTTTGGCAGGAGTGGTCCTAGGAAACAGACCCTCAAGATAGGGTTTTGGAGCTAAGTTACTGACAGCAATGAAAGCCCTATTTCCTTATGGTGAAGTGGGTGGAGCTACGCCTGGCATTGTGATTAATTTTTTTTTTTTTTTTGGTACTGGGGATCGAACTCAGGACCTTGCGCTTGCGAGGCAGGTGGCGGAACCACTGAGCTAAATCCCCGGCCCTGGCATTGTGATTATTAAGGCTGTCACCCATGTAAGCAAAATGCTAGAAAAACAGAATGTGGCACATGGCCCAATGCCATGGCTGTCGTACTTCACTGATATGGGGGTCAACAGTAAGAATTGTTGGGCTTTTCCCCCTAATTTTTAATTACAGTAAAATAAATATCACATAAAATTTACCATCTTAACTATTTTTAGGTGTAACATTCATTAAATATACTCACAGTGTTGTGTAATCGTCAGTATCATCCATTCCTATTACTCTTTTCATCCTGTAACACTAAAACTCTGTGCCTGGTAAACAATAACATCCCATTCTCCTTCCTCCCGGGCCCTGGCAACACCATTCCACTTTCCGTCTCTGTGATTTTTTACTACTTCAGAACTCTCTGAATGAGTGAAATAATAGAGCAATGTGTCTTTTTGTGACCTGAATATTTCACTTACATCCTCCAGGTTCATCCATGTTGTAGCAGCTGTTAGAATCTCTTTTCTATAGATGAATAATATTCCATTGTACTGTATGCCGCTTTTGTTTACCCATTTACTGTATTTCTCAATGGATATTGGGTTGTTTCCGTCTTTTGGCTATTGTGTATAAGGCTGCTGGGAATGTGGATAGACAGATATCACTTCAAGAGCCTACTTTCAATTTTTTTCTCATGAAGTTTTGAGTAGAGTTAGGAATTGCTGGGTCATATGGTAATTCCATGTTTAATTTCTCAAGGAACACTGCTTTCGATAGCCGCTGTACCATATAACAGTCCCACAAACAGTACACAAGTGTTTCCGTTTCTCTACATCCTCTCCCGTGATTTGTGATGCTGAATGTCTTTGCTTGTGCTCATCAGCCGTGTGTGTATCTTTTTTGGAGAAATGTTTGTTCAAATCCTTGTTCTTCTTTTTTTTTTTTTTTGGTACTGGGGATTGAACTTGGGTCCTTGCGCTTGTGCAGCAGGCGGCGGAACCACTGAGCTAAATCCCCCACCCCCCTTGTTTATTTTTTAATCAGGTTGTTTAGAATTTTTTTTTGGTACCAGGGATTGTACTCGGAACCTTGCGCTTGTGAGGCAGGCGGCAGAACCACTGAGCTAAATGCCTGGCCCTGTTCAGGATTTTTTTTATCACTGTAGGAGTAGTTTATACTCTGGACATTAACCCTTTATTACACATAGATTTGCAAACATATTCACCAATTCTTTAGTGCCTTCTTACCTGTGGATTGTGCCCTTTGATGAACAAGAGTTTTGATTTTTTTTTTTTTTTTTTGAGACAGGGTTTCCCTATGTAGTTCAGGCTGGTGTTGAATTCACTATGTAGCCCAGGCTGGCCTAGGGAGTTTTGAATTTTGATGTACTCTGGTTTATATATTTTTCCTTTTGCTACCTGTGCTTTTGATGTCATATTCAAGAGATCATTGCCAAATCTCATATCATGAAGCTTTCCTCTTGTGTTTCCTTCTAAGGGTTTCAGTTTTAGCTCTTATATTTAGATCTTCAATCCATTTTAAATTGATTTTTGTATACGGCATAAAATACGAGTTATCACTTCTTTCTTTTGCGTGTGGATTGACAGTTTTCCCAGTACCAATTGTTGAAAAGACCAT
Source organism: Heterocephalus glaber (assembly GCF_000247695.1). The sequence continues at coordinate 4,920,461 of NW_004624800.1, read as the reverse complement.
CCTTTCCCCATTGAATGCTCTTGACATCCTAATCAAAAATCATTTGAATTCTAGATTCTAGAATCAGATTCTAGAATTTACTTCTGAGCTTTATTTTATTCCATTGTTCTATATGTCTGTTTTTATGTCAGTTTCATACTGTTTTGTTTTGTTTCTTTTTTTGGCACCAGGGATCAAACTCTGGTCCTTGCTCTTGCAAGGCAAGCGACAGAACCACTGAGCTAAATCCCCGGCCCGATTATCATACTGTTTTAATTACTGTTGCTTTGATATCAGGAAGTAGCCCTTCATCTTTGTTCTTTTTCAAGATTATTTTGGTGGAGGCTATGGTCTAAATGGTTGTGACCCTTTTCCCCATTCCAGGTTTATAGGTTGAAATCCTGATCCTAAGGCAATGGTATTAAGAGGCAGAGCCTTTGGAACATGATTAGGTTAGGAAGGCTTTGCCATGAGAAGGGTGCCCTTCCACCATGTGAGGACACAGTGAGCAGCAGCCATCAGTAAATGACAAAGTGGGCCCTGACCAGACACTGAGTCTACGGACGCCTTGATCTTGGACTCCTAGTTTCCAGAACTGAGAAATTAAGTTTCTATTTTTGTAAGATACCTAATCTATAGTATTTTGTTATAGGAGCCTGAATAGACTAACACAGGGGCCTCTTGAGAGTTCATGAGAATTTTAGGGATGATTATTTCTACTTCTACAAAAAAGTGCTATTAGGATTTTGCTAGGACTTATATTCAATCTGTAGACTGCTTTGGGTAGTAGTGACATGTTAATATTAAATCTTCTAGCCCATATACATGGGATATTTTTCCATTTATTCTTATGTTATTTACTTTCAGCAACGTTCTATAGTTTTCAATGTATGAATATTTCACCTCTTTGGTTACATTTATTCCTAAAAGTTTTATTCTTTTTATGTTGTGAGTGGAATTATTAATTCTTTTTTTGTGTGCGTACTGGGGATCAAACTTGGGACCTTGTGCTTTCAAGCCAGGCTGCGGCACCACTGAGCTAAATCCCCGGCTGGAATTATTAATTCTTAATTTCTTTTTCAGATTGTTCTTTGTTAGTACACAGAAAAAAACTGATTTTTCTGTGATTTTATATGCTATAACTTCATTGAATTTTTTTAAATGGCCAACTGTGCTGAAAGTTAGCCATGGGCTCTAGTTGAAAGACACCTTACTGCAAAGGAGACACAGTGCACAGTCTCAATTAATTTCCTAGGATTTGGGTGGTTCAATCTGAGAATTTTTAATATTTGGGTTCTTCTAGCCCCTCTGAAATGGAAGAAGCACCTCCTTCCCCTCACCAAAGGTCAGCAGCCTTTCTTCACCAAAGGCCTCCTTGAAAACATTACGCTAAATGAAAGAATCCAAACACAGAATCACGTATTGTATGATTTAATTTCTATGAAATGTCTAGACTAGGAGAACCCATAGAGTCAGAAAGTGGACAGGGAGTGACAGGAAGTGACTGCTGGTTTTAACTGTGTTTCTTTTTGAGCTGATGAAAATGTTCTGAAATTAGATAGTACCGATGGTTACACAATTTTGTGGAGATACTAAACCCCACTGCATGGTAAACCTCAGCAGGGTGAATATCATGGTATATGAAGGAACTTTCAATAAAAACTACATAAAATTCTATTGTCCTGGAATCTGTGCACCTTTCTCAGAAAAATTTTATTTTCTGACAACCAAATCATTTAATTTGATGCTTGCAAAACTCCCGTGATGTTTCTGTGTTGTGCATGTGGCTGTAATTCAGTCTTTTTCACTACTGCTGTGGATTCTGTGCTGTGAATACACCACAATTTATTCGTTCCACTATTCTATTGGTGGATATTCTGATTGTTTCGGTGGACATTTTGATTGTTTTTGGTTGAGGACTATCATAAATAAAAACTTACTTTTTTGCCGTGCTGGGATTGAACCCAAGGCCTTATGCAGGCTAAGCAAGCTCTCTTCCACTGAGTGACACTCTAAGCCCCAAATTTACTTTTTTTTTTTTGGTATCGGGGATCGAACTAGGGACCTTGCATTTGCAAGGCAGGCGGCAGCACCACTGAGCTAAATCGCCCAGCCCTACTTTTTAGTATTAATATTAACACTAAAGGCCAAAGAAACACCTTCCCATCCGGGCTGTGGAAAGAATGTTCAAGTCATGCTTAGAAGTCATTATTGCCCATCCTGTCTTCCCCAGGGAAGGCCCCAACCCAGCCCTTTCCTCCCCCAGACCGGAAACAAATGACTGGTTCCCAGCAAACCACTGAGTCAATTCCTCAGAGAGAAGGTCAAATCAGTTCAGAGCTGTGAAGGGAGAAATTTCAGAAGCCTTTGGCTGAACTCACGTGCTAACGTCTAAATCTTGAGTAACAGGGAATATAAACTAAGTCAGATAGTCTTTGGCTCATCTTTATGTTTCTCATGGGTTCAGAAAGCTTCTTTTCCTCAAATTTATTTCACAGCAGCTAAACATTAGAGCAGGGCTGTAAAGGGGGTTACCCTGCATTCTGACCCTATGGCCACAAGGCTTTGTCTACTTCCTCAGCTGAGGAGTAAGGATTTGAGGGTGTTCCGGAAGGCCCCTTAGAACTCTGGGACTCCTGGAGTCTGCCTTCTGGCTCAGGCTTACAAGAGAGGGGCCTGAAGTCTGGGGATGCCCTGTGTGATGTCACTGGGCTCTGTGAGGCACCTGTGGGGAGAGCGACCCGGCACAGTCCAGCACCCTAAAATCTGCCATCCAGATAAACACTGCATCTTCAGTTCATCCACACAGACCCCCACCTCTGTCGATGACTCTGCCTGGCAAATAATAGGACGCAGTGACCTCAGTGGTAGGTGGACAGGCCCAGTGTGATAGGAAGTAGGGACAAAGATGCTGGGGGCCCTTTCACCTAGAATCAGTGGGAGCTGCGTGACACACGGCTGAATTTTGAATGGGATCTTGACTGGGAATTAGGATTAAGAGGTTCTTGATTTCTCAAGAGGGAGTGGCCCCCAACTCCCTTTTGGGACTGACTGGGCCCTTTAATGGCTTTTATTCTTGAAAAACAGGCCAATTTTCATTATATAGTCCTTGGTGCTCTTAACACAAGTTTATATCAAGTGGATGTGTTTCTTATTCAAAAAAAGTCAATAGGGAAAAAAAGCTTTTAGGGTTATAGAAGGTGGTAGATCCTGTATGGAAAGAGTATCACAATTGTCCCAAGACGGTGCGGGGTTAAAAAAAATACTGATTATTCCTGGGTGTGGTGGTGCAGGCCTATAATCCCAGAATTTGAGAGGCTGAGGCAGGAGGATTGCTGGGAGTTCCAGGCCAGCCTAGGTTACATAGTGAGTTCAAGGCCAGCCTGGACTACATTAGTGAGACCCTGTCTCAAAAAGACCAAATTTTAAAAAAATACTGATTAGTAATGGATGTATTATGGCACAGCCAATTGTTACAGTGTTACAATTTGAAGATTCAATCCGATAGTCACTCAGAGAGGTGGAGAAAAACCTTTATTACCCTGGCTCAGAGGAGTTCATACTCGAAGTCTGAGTGCCCTACAAGAAATGAGAGCCTCCTTATGTAGGGATCTACAGGGTAGGCGACCATGCTCACTGAAGCAGGGGGTGGAGTTACAGAACATTCCTGAAACAGAGGGGCAGGGCTTAACAGAACATTCTTATAAGGGGGCAGAGCCTAACAGAACATTCTTAAAAGGGACATCCCCAGGGCTTAGCAGAACATTTTTTTTTAATTTAAAAATTTACTGTTTAATCCCAAGCTTCATATAGCTTTAGTTTAAAAAAGCAAAAAACAAAAAAACAAAAACAGTGAAACCAAGACACTATTTCAAAGTCCAGGCCCTTCCAGCTTCCAAATACAAGAGCTGTGAACATTACATATCCCAATTGAAAGAATAAGACAAAAATATGAATGGAGCCATGACATTTCAGAAAACAAAAATTTCATGTAGCTGAAGGATCCTTCCCGGGACGAGTTAACTGCCTTTATAAGGGGCGAGGGCAGGAGGCAGGGGACTGTTGGGGAGGGGGGAGAAACCCCAAACAGGATAGAATCAAATTCCAGTGTTCCGAATCAACTTGTTACACATCCGTATAAACCTAGTGTCCTGGAAAACGTGCTTTCATTTTTCTGTCTCATCCTAGAGCTTGAATCCTAATTCTTTTCAGCAGCAATTCCACAGGCAACAGGAGAGATTGTGGCATTACAATATTCATTTATACTTTTGTGGTACTTCAACAGTGGTCTTATTTGTGGACAAGCTTACAAACCACACAAGGTTGGAAGCATAATTTAAATGGGCATGAAGACTCAAATGATAAAAAAAAACTAAATAAAAAAGAAAAAGGGGGAAAAAAGAGAGGGGGAGAAAGCCCCCCTAGGAATAGCCAGGGGTATTTAAAGAAACCATAAGAATGGCAACAATACTTAAACCCCTTTTTTAAAAAACGAGAATTTTTTTGCTTAAAATATTTTACTCTAAATGAATTTATGTCAACTGTCAATGAAAGAATGTCACTAATACACTGTGGACACCTTTTGCAATGTAAATCTATGCCCTATCCCTTTTTGTACAATAGACCGTTCTTGTAAGGGTGCAGAGTTTAACAGAACATTCCTGAAAGGTCACATGGTTGAAACAGTCACAAAACATTTTGATACACTGGGCAGGAGCACTGCCCAGCAGCACAAACTGTTACATTTCTGGAACAAAGCATTTTGTGGAAAAAACATGGAAGCAATGCAAGGGCCTGTCTTAATGTATAGCAGTGCTCTATCAGATGGACCTTGAGGCCATAATGTTAAGTGAAATAAACCAGACACACAACCTTAAATATTGTTTGGTTTCTCTTATACAAGAAACCCAAAGTATAAATAAAGAGCAAATTAAAGAGTTAGATCTTTGTTAAATGGGAAGGGGATCAAGAGATGGAGAGATGGGGAGGGACAGGAGGAAAGAGGATTAATAAAGGAATTAAGATTTGTTATGTATAAGTACCAACTCCACACAAGGAATACAAACATCATGTACTGCAAACATAGACTAATAACGCTTTTTTAAAATAGTGATTATTTACAGAAAAATTAATTACTCATGGCATTCTCTAAAGCAAGGTCATACTGTCTTGACTTTAAAGTTTCACATTTTAAAACAAACTCAACGGCAGTAAATCCAGATTGATGGTTTGGGGACATGTGTGCGCGCGCGCGCGTGTGTGTGTGTGCGCCTGTGCGTGTGTGTGTGTGTGTTTATCTCCTTACAAGATTTCTCTAGTTAACTCTTAAATGTCTTTGATGCACTCAGATGTTTATTTGCTGTGCTCACAAATCTCCATCGAAACGTGCTTTTCCTATCCTGTGTTCTTATGGCCTGTGAGCCCAGCATGTTGTAGTGAAGAAAATAACTGACCATGGTTTTCTTCTGAGGACACAGAGTCAAAAAGCCACTCAGTCCTATTACCTCTCTCTGGGTATGAGGGATTTTCGTTGGTTTTGGGTGTGTGGGGGCCAGGTTAGGAGGTGAGGCGTGTATTCTGGAGAGCTAGGGCAAGCTCAGCTTTAAGGCAATGTACAATAAGAACTAAGTAAAGCAAGAAAAACAGAGGGGTTTTTGTGTGTTTGCCTCTAAAGAGAATTTCCCCCAAGTTTTCTTAATATATTAAAATCCTTCAAAAGAATATGGATTTATTTTTATGTAATAATCCTAGCGTATAAATGCAAGTGTATATTGGCTCCCCTTACCTACTTTTTCCTTTAACTAGTTTCTACTTGTTTTTGGGTTTTACAGAAAGTTAACACAGAAGTCTCAAAATGTAGACAATTTAATAAGAAGATATGATGATAATATGAATAAAACAGCATCATTGACTTATTTATTTGTTCGTTTATTTGTTTAGAGTTTGAGGTGCTAGGGATGAAAGCCAGAGCTTGACTCCAGCTACAAAAGCCCACTGAGCTACACTCCCAGCCCTCGGTTGTTTGAATCTGTCATTTTCCCACATTAGAAATTATTTTCCTCTCTTATACATTTGATATTTTTTATGTGAATAATCAAATATTTCATTTGTAAAGTGTTTTTCCTTCAGTCAATGAGCCGTCACGGAGCACCCAGATCTTTGGCATGGGTCAGATCATGTGTCCTGGGAGAATGCTTCCGTGTTGACAAAGCCTCCCTAATCCAAATTTAGACGACCCTCCCTCAGCCTGAGCAACCTCAGGATGGGGGCCCTGCATGGTTGGCAAAGGTTGAGTCTGTCGATGCATAGGATACGAACCTTGTCTGCCAGGAAGTGACCCAAATTGATGATCTGGTGACCAGGAGGGCATTTAGGGGCAGTGCGGAGGCAGGGCAGTGTGGCATGGTGGCCCAGGAGTGCTCCAGTCTGTGGGGTCAAGGTCCTTGTGTAGGTGGTTGATGCCATGGAGCAGTCCTGGGTCCTAGGTGCTGGGCAGCAGCCTGGATCCCCCTGAAGTTCAGGTGTGTGTACAAGCTTGTCCCCTGGACAAGCTCAAGGTCAGAAGCATAGAAACCAAATGATCTTCTGGAGTCTCAGGGGAAAAGGAGAAAGAGGACTATATGTTCAAATCAGATTTTGAAGACCTATGCTAACACCCCAAGACGGATTGGGCATATATAAGGGAAGAGTTATGACTTTTTCATCTTATTTCCTCAAGCTATGCACTCAGGAATGGGGACCAGGGCCTCTAAATGACACTATATGTTTTGTATTGTTTTATCTGGATGGTAAAACATTGTTTATAAGGTATTATAAATATGTTTTGAGAGCTTTTGCTAATAGTAAAAAGATAACACTTTATGTATATAAGGACTGATACCAAAATGATCTGTTTTTAAGACACTTAGAATTAAGTTTAAGCCAAACAGATGATCTACAAATCATGGAAATATCTAATACTGCTTCTTTTAAATCATTCTGATTTAGGAAATTGAAGAACGAACCTTTGAAGAAGTTAAGTTTACCATGAGAAATAACATAATTCCATATTTATTCTATGGGTCTTTGACATTTGGCATCTGGACAGCTCTGTTTTTTGTGTATTTTCACCACGATGACACGAGAAAACCGCACAGGACAGTCCAGGAACCTGCACCAGCTTGGTCCCGTGTGCATCAGCAAGAGATCCATGACCCAAAGGAAATAAGAAGGCAACACATAATAGTGGATATGGCTGAGGAAGAGGAACCTATAGAACAAAAAACATTTTCTCCCTTCTGTAAGTATTTTCATTTCCTCCGTGAAACATTCTTAGCAGGGAAATACACCATCAACTTAATATTTGGAAGAGTAAGAGAATATTCTTTTTATGACAATGTAATTTTTAAATCATGAAATGTGTCATACACATATAGGTATTTATTTTTACACAGAAAATAGTAAAACAAGTATGTATGCACTTACCAACTAAATTTAACTTTTTTTTTTGAGACAGAGTCTCACTATGTCGTCCACGATGGCCTTGAACTCACTATGTAGCCCAGGCTGGCCTTAAACTCACAGCAATCCTCCTGTCTCAGCCTCCCGAATGCTGGGATTACAGTTGTGAGCCACCACAGCAACATTTTTTAAAATATGGTTTGCATGTTTGGTTTATATGGCTTTCTGTTTTTCACAGAAATAAAATCTAACAGATACAGATTGCCCCTCTACCCTAACGGGCAAGCTGCTGCCTGCTCTGATGGATGTGTACCTTCTCCACTTCCTCTGCAGGTTTTCCCTGACAAAATCTGGTGTTACATATTTATCCGCGTTCCACATCCTTTTGGAACTTGCTTTTTCTACTCATTATGTTTGTAGGATGTTTTTCTCCGTGTTAAAACTCAAAAACCTAGTTTAACAAAGTAAGTCCATTAAAAAAAGAAAGATAAAGAGAACAATAAAGAGCGGAAATTAAAAACCAGATCTAGTTCTGCAGAGCCTGCCCTGCCCTAAGAACTGCTTGAGCGTGAGTCCCAAGGGCCCCTCCCAGCCGCCCCTTCCCCTGCCTTGGGCCACACCGTAATTCTGCTCTGTCTTTCCACTCCAATGGCGATGGCGAAGAAAAGAAAAAGGGAAAACAAACAAGGAAGGGCCGCCCGGAGGATGCCGTCTGGGACGGGGAGCAGACCCTTCCAGAGACACAGCTCTGGGCTGGCGGGAGGCCTGGCCAGCACAGAGGCTGCGTGGGGTTGGAGCTTCGGCCGCAGGGGTGGCCGGACCCCAGCCAGTCGCTGTCCGCGGGACACCTCAGCTGGGCTCAGGGGCTGGTCATGGCGTCAAAGGATTAGAGTCACCGTCTCTACATTGGAAACATGTCTAATAGCTTTGGGTATCGTTTATTTATAGGCATTTTTGAGAAATGCTTAAAAAAAATCACAAACCCCAAAATGAAAACCAGACATCGTTAGGGCTCAAACACATACATTTGTATGCATAAGAGAAATTCCTCCCTTTCTCACCTTCAAGAGGTGAAGGTTTGTGTTTGCTAACTCCTCCCTACATGCACTTTGCTTTACACCACGGTAATATTCTTAGCTAAGTATGCATCAAACTGCCTTAATCTTTAGCAGTTGTAGAGAATGACTATCAGATTTTTTGCAACCATTCCCCTGTTGATGAGTATTTAGCTTGTTTCTTGTCTTACAGTTACAGATTGATGCAGTGAACTTCTTTTATAAAACATACCATGAAAGGAAACAGGCACACATTTTTAAATACTCAAAATACTATATGTATGTACAAGGGGTGATCAAAATATATGGTGAATGTTTACATTTAAAAAATGTTTATTACAGTAAAAGATGCATTGCCATTAATTCCCCTCAAAGTATTTGCCCTTGCTTCAAGCAGGTTTATCCCATCATTTTTGCCACTTTGTGAAGCAGTTCTGGAAGTTCTCTTTCATGAATGTCATTACGAGGTATGATCAAAAATATGGTGAATGCTGCTGCTATGTGCCATCCAACTGAAAGGCAGGCTTGTGAAAACATGACAGTATGTCTTCATCCACCTATTCACCAGATCTGGCACTGTGCAACTTCTGGCTATTCCTCAAAGTCAAAATGACCATGAGAGGTAAGTTCTGTATCAATTCAGGATATAGAGGCAACCATGACAGTGCAGCTAAAGACCCTTAAGAGAGAGGACTCCAGAACTGCTTCACAAAGTGGCAAGAACAACAGGGTAAGTGTGTTCAAAGTGAGGGAGAGAATTTTGAGGGGGATTAGAGGCAATATATCTTTTACTGTAATACATTTTTAAAATTTAATTATATTCACCATATTTTTAAATCACATCTCATAGAACAGATTCCTAGAAATAGAGAGCTGCAGAATGGGGTATATGCAATTTTTAAAAAATGTTAATAGACGGGCTGGGGATTTAGCTCAGCAGTTCCGCCGCCTGCCTCACAAGTACAAGTTCGATCCCCAGTACCAAAAAAAGAAAAACTGTTGATAGAAATAGTAAATTCCTGTCTACCAGCATAATGACTCTAATCTCCCATCAGTAAGCGTGTGTGTTAGCTTGCCTGCTTGTGTTGGGGTGCAGGGTCTTTTGTTCACTATGCACCTCTGATACCTTGAACCCTCCCTGTACCTGGCCGGCTCCACACAGAGCAGTGGGGACCTGTGCCCCTTCTCTGCCTGAGGCTTCCAGGATACTTTCCCCTGGGGATGTCAGCTCTGAGCTCTGTTTATTTATGTATGTGTTTATTTATTTTTATTATATTTTTCTTTTTGTTTTTTTTTTTGAGACATGGTCCTGCTGTGTAGTTCAGGGTAGTCTTTTTTTCTTTTTTCTTTTTTTGGAAGCAAAACTTTTATTGGTCCATTCTAGATATCCATGACGCTAACATTCATCATAGGGAATCTGTGCCTGTATGTGACACAGCTCGCTGCTTCTTTCCCCGCCCCCCCCCTTAACCCCTCTTCACCTCCTTATTTACAAAACTTTGTTTCCATTTATGCCTTGTCCCTTCCTTCCTTTCTCCCTCCACCTTCCTTGTTCCCCTTCTCATTTGAACATTTTCTACCCATTTTCCAATATCTATTATATATTTTGGTCCTTATTTACACTTTCAGTTTCTCACACCAGAGAAACAATGAGGTATTTAAATATCATCTCACTTAAGAGTATGATCTTAAGGTGCATCCATTTAGCTAGAAATGTCTTAAACTCAGCCTTTTTTATAGCAGAGTAGAACTCCATTGTATAAAAAATTCCCACATCTTTATCCATTTGTTAGTTGATGGGCATTTGGGCTGGTTCCAAGATTTAGCTATTACACATTGTGCCACTATAAACATGGGTGTGCATATATCACTGTGGTATGATGCTTTTCATTCTTTCAGGAAGATACTAAGAAGGGGAATAGCTGGGTCAAATGGAACCTCCAGTTTTAATGGGATTTTTTTGTTTGTTTTTGTTTTAAAGATAGGTCTCACTCTGTAGTTCAGGGGGGCCTTAAACTCACTATATAATGCAGGCTGGTCTCGAACTTATGGCAATCTTCCTGTCTCAGCCTCCCAAGTGCTGGGATTATAGGCATACACCACCATGGCTGGCTTTAGTTTTAGCTTTTTGAGGAATCTCCACACTGATTTCCACAGTGGTTGCACCAGTCTACATTCCTACCAAGACTGGAGAAGGGTTCCTTTTCTCCCAGAGTTCCACCAGCACTTGTTATTGGTTGAGTTCTTGATAATAACCATTCTTTCTGGATTAAGATGAAATCTCAGTGTTGTTTTAATTTGCATCTCTCAAATGACCAGTGATACTGAATATTTTTTCATATATTTATTTGCCATTTCTACATCTTTTTTTTTTTTTGGTACCGGGGATCAAACTTGGGTCCTTGGGCTTGTGAGGCAGGTGCCGGAACCACTGAGCTAAATCCCTGGCCCCTCATTTCTACATCTTTATCTGAGAAGTGTCTGTTCATTTCAGATGCCCATTTTTGGATTAGGTCTTTAAACTTGGGTGGGGGGTCTGATTTTTTTTTTTAGTTCTTTATATGTTCTAGATATTAGTCCTTTGCCTGAGGAACAGCTGGCAAAGATTTTGTCACACACTGTGGGTTGTGGCCTCATTCTATTGATGGTTTCTTTTCCTGTGCAAAAGCTTTTTAATAAGATGAGATCCCAGGTCCAGGGATTTAGTTCAGTGGCACCGTACCTACCTCACAAGTGCAAGGTCCTAAGTTTGATCCCCGATACTACAAAAAAAAAAAGATGAGATCCCAGTAGTTAATTCTTTGTGATAGTTCCTGTTTGATGGGCATTTTGTTTATAAAGTCTTTGCCTATACCCATGTCTTCAAGAGTTCTTCTTATTCTCTCTTCCAGAAAATTTAATGTTTCTTTTTTAATATTTAGATGTTTGATCCATTTTGATTTGAGTTTAGGGTATGGTGAGAGACATGGGTCTCGTTTTAATCTTCACATATGGAAAGCCAGTTTTTCCAACACCATTTATTAAAGAGGCAGTATTTCTTCCAGTGATGGTATTTGGCTCCTTTATCAAAGATAAGGTGGCTGAGTATGATTGGAGTTGTTTCCTCATCTTCTAATCTGTTCCACTGATCCATAGGTCTGTTTTTTGCCAGTACCATGCTGTTTTTATCACAGTAGCTTTGTAATATAATTTCAAGTCTGGAATTGTGATGCCCCCTGCCTTGCCTTCATTGCCCAGAATAGCTTTTGCTATTCTAGGTCTTCTCTGGTTCCAAATAAATTTTAGGGTTGTTTTCTCTAGTTTTGTGAGATATGCTATTGGTATTTTGATCAGGATTGCATTAAATCTGTATAACAATTTTGGAAGTATGGCCATTTGCACTATATTGGTTCTTCATAGCCTAGAACAAATGATATCTTTCCATTTTTTGATATCTTCTTCAATCTCCTTTTTCAGAGTACTGTAGTTTTCACTCTACAATTCTTTTGCTTCCTTCATTTGATTGATTCCTAGGTATTTCATTTTTTTGGATGCTGTTGTGAAAGGTGTGATTTCCCTAATTTTTCTCTCAGTGAGCTTGTTATTTGTGTAAAGGAAGGCTATTGATTTTTGAGTGTTGACTTTATATCCAGCTATTCTACTGAATTTGGTTATTAAATCTAGAAGTCTTCTAGTGGAGTTTTTTGGGTCTTCTATGTAGAGTATCATATCATCTGTAAATGATGGTAATCTAACTTCTTCCTCTTTTTTTTTTTTTTTTTTGTTACCGGGGATTGAACTTGGGTCCTTGTGCTTGCACAGCAGGTGGTGAAACCACTAAGCTAAATCCCTGGCCTACTTCCTTTTTTATTCTTATCCCTTTTATTTCTTTCTCTTGTCTAATTGCTCTGACTAATGTTTCCAGAACTATATTGAATAAGAGTGGTGACAGTGGACATCCTTGTCTTGTTCCTGATGTTAGAGTGAAACATTTCAGTTTTTGTCCATTTAGTATGATGTTGGATGTTGGTTTGTCATAGATGGTTTTTATCAGATTGAGATAAAGACCATCTATTCCAATTTTCTGCAGGTTTTTTTTTTAATCATGAGTGGGTGTTGGACCTTGTCAAATGCTTTCTCTGCATCTATTGAGAGGATCATGTGGTTTTTGTCCTTGGCTCTGTTAATATAGCATATTACATTTATTGATTTGCATGTGTTGAACCATCCCTGCATTCCCTGGGATAAATCCTACTTGGTCATGGTATATAATCTCTTTATGATTTGCTACATTCTGTTTGCCAGTATCTTATTGAGGATTTTTGCATCTATGTTCATTAGGGAGATTGGCCTGTAGCTCTCTTTCATGGTTGGATCCTTCTCTGGTTTTGGTATCAGGATAATGCTTGCTTCCAGGAATGAATTTGGAAATATTGCTTTCCTTTCAGTTTCATTAAACAGTTTGAGAAACAGCAGCATTAGGTCTTCTTTAAATCTCTTGTAGAATTCAGCAGTGAATCCATCAGGGGCTGGGCTTTTCTTTGTTGTTAGGTTTTTGATTTTTTTTTTTTCCAGTCGGTACCAGGGATCAAGCTCAGGACCTCATGCTTGTCAGGCAGGCGCAGTGCCACTGAGCTAAATTCCTGGCCCTATTGTTAGATTTTTTTAATTCTTCAATTTCATTGACTGATATTGGTTTATTTAGAATTCTTTTTATTTTTTTTGGTACCGGGGATTGAACTCCGGTCCTTGCGCTTGCCCAGCAGGCGGCGAAACCACTGAGCTAAATCCCCGGCCCATATTTAGAATTCTTATATCTTCTTGGTTCAGCTTTGGTAATTCATATGTATTGAGGAATCTGCCCATTTCTTCTGTATTTTTCATCTTATAGAGGTTCTTGAAGTAGGTATTTATGATCTTCTTCTAGATTTCTGCAGGGTCTGTTATGATTTCACCCTTTCATTACTAATTGCATAGATTTGAGTCTTTTCTTTCCTTTTTTTGATAAGGTTGGCTAAGGGTTTGTCAATTTTATTTAATCTTTCAAAGAACCAACTCTTCAATTCCTTGATTCTTTGTATTGATTTTTTAGTCTCCCTTGCATTAATTTCTGCGCCGATTTTTATAATTTCCTCACTTGTATGAACTTTGGGCCTGACTTGTTCTTCCTTTCCTAGAGGCTTGAGGTTCAACATTTGGTTGTTCAGATGAGCCCACTCTGTTTTTCTGATATGGATATTCACCACTATAAATTTCCTTCATAGCACTGCTTTCATTGTGTCCTATAAGTTCCAGTATGTTGTATTATTGTTATCGTTTAATTGTAGAAACTATCTGATTTCTCCCATTGGTTGTTCAGAAGGGTGTTATTTAATTTTCATGTGTTTATGAAGTTCTTGTGGTTTCTTTTGCCATTGATTTCCAATTTGCACTACGGTCTGATAATATGCATGGGATAATTTCAGTTCCTTTACATTTACTTAAGCATGTTCTATGAGCTAATATGTGGTCTATTTTGGAGAACATCCCATGTGCAGCTGAGAAGAATGTGTATTGTGATGTGGGGTGGAACACTATGTAGGCATCTAATTCCATTTGTTCAAAAGTTTGGTTCAGTTCTAATGTTTTGTTGTTGATTTTTTTGTCTAATTGATCTATTTGTGACAGTGGGGTATTGAGATGTCCCCCGTTACAACTGTATTAGTCCTTATATGATTTTTCATATCTGTTAATATTTATTTTCTACAGTTGGATGCACTGGTATTTGGTGCATATATATTTATGATGGCTATCCCTTTCTCTCAGATTGTTCTTTTTACAAGGATGTAGTGACCCTTCTTTGTCTCTCTTAATCATCTTGGCTTAAAATCCACTTTTTCTGCAAATAGAATAGTTACCCTGCTTTTTTTTTTTTTTTTTTTTGATTCCTGTCACATGGAGTACTGTTTTCCATTCTTAGACTTTCAGTCAATGAATTTCTGTTTGAATTAAATGTGTTTCTTGTGTGCGGCATATTGTTGGATCTTGCTGTTGCTATTTGATCCATTCTGCCAGTCTGTTTCTTTTTTTGTTTTTGGGGGGGTTTTTTTGGTACTGGGGATCGAACTCGGGTCCTTGCACTTGCGCAGCAGGCAGCGAAACCACTGAGCTAAATCCCCAGCCCTAAGTCTGTTTCTTTTGATTGGTGAGTTGAGACCATTAACATTTATAGTTATAACTGATATGTATTGTCTTATCTCTGTCATGTTATTCTTCTGTCATGGGCTTCCTTCTTTCTGTTTCTGTTTAATTTCTTGCCCTGCTCAGTGGATTCGTTTTGTTAGAGTTCATGGAATTGTGATCCTCATAGTCTCTAGAATGTCCTTCAGAACATTTTGGAGTGCTGACTTGGTGGTCATGAATTTCTTCAGGTGTTGTCATGAAAGTATCTCATTTCTCCATCAATTTTGAAAGATAGTTTTGCAGGATACATCAATCTGGGTTGGAGGTTGTTTATTTTTAGGGCTTGAAATACTTCACTTCAAGCTGTCCTTGACTTGAGGGTTTGTATTGAGAAGTCTGCTGTGATTCTGATGGGCTTTCCTTTATAGGTGATTTGTTTCTTTTCTCTAACAGCTTTTACTATTCTATTCTGTTGTTGTGTTGAATTTCTAGAATCTTGACTATTCTATGCCTTAGTGTAGATTTTTTATCGTGGCTAATTGGAATTCTGTATGCCTCACTTATTTGTATGTCAGTTTCTTTTCTCTGCTTGGGAAATTTTTTTTTTTTTTTGGTACCGGGGATTGAACTTGGGTCCTTGTGCTTGCAGGGCAGGCGATGGAACCACTGCGCTAAATCCCCAGCCCTAGGGAAATTTTTGGTCATTACTTCTATGAACAGGTTCTTTATGTCATTTGTGGTCTCTCTGGCTTTTTCATTGAATTGAAGCAATCTTGTGTTATTCTTCTTTGTACCATCTAGCAGCTGTTAAATTGATTTTTGGTCATCATTTGCTATTTTTAAGAAATCTCTCTTTCCATGATCACTAACTGAAACCCTGTCTTCCATATCTGAAATTCTGTCCTCATATTGGCTCATTCTGCTGCATATACTTTCAACAGAATTTTTAATCTCCTGGATATCTGTTTGAACCTATTTCGTGGATTCCATTTCCTTCCTTCATTGGGCATTCATGGTTTCCACCATTTTCCTAAGCTTCTCTATTTTTTATCTGTATCTACTTTAGAGTCACTAATCATGTCTTTCTTTTTTGTTTGTTTGTTTGTTTTGGTACCAGGGATTGAACTCGGGACCTTGAGCTTGCGAGGCAGGCACCGGAACCACTGAGCTAAATCCCTGGCCCCTAATCATGTCTTTCATTGTGGTCATCATCTCTGCAGTTATCTGAGAAACTATTTCTAATTTGATTTTTTTCTAGAGCCTCATTTATCTGCTTTGTTACTTCCACTGTTACCACTTCAGAGAGGTCAGGTAGGTGAGTTTCAATTATTCCACCTCAATGTCCTCCGGGTTTGCCTTTGGTATGCTGAAAGCTTGGGGTTGCATCTTGCTTAAGTGTCTTCTCCTTTTCTTTTTTACTTTAATTCCTGGGTTGATACTTGTAAATTGTGTATGGCAAGTAGCTTTATTGCTAGTATTTAGAACCTTTAGGAAATGACCACTTCTCAGAGATGTCTTCCAGGTGTACTGGCTTTTGGGTTTTGAGTCTGTTGGAACATCCTACCTCTTCAATTTATAAGAATGAGTAGGGCCGGGAATTTAGCTCAGTGGTTCTGCCACCTGCTGTGCAAGCATAAGGACCCGAGTTCAATCCCTGGTCCAAAAATAAAAAAATAAAAAAGAATGAGTAGTTGCTGCCTATTTGGCCCACCCCCTGGTTCTCTGGCACTGGCCTATAGTATTGTTTATGACCCTTAGGCAATCTCAGTTTTAGCCTACCAGGAAGAACAACTGATTTAAACAATTATGTCACCTTGGCTAAAGTAGTACAATCAACAATAACAATAACATCAAATACAGCCTAGAAAATGAATTGTGGTGACTATTGATTTGCCACTTTTAACCATGTGAACTAGATTTGTGGTTATAAAACAAAATCTAAAACAAACCAGAAAATTGTATACAAATATGCCCTTGGTGTGGTGATTTTATCCTTAGGGGAGAAAATTTAAAAGGGGTTGGGAGGGAATAGAGACATAAAAAAGAGGAAAAGATTAGAAGCAGGGCTAGAGAACAAAGGAAGATTACACAAACTTTGGGGAAACTGGTGAAAAAGACAAGAGAGAAAGAGAGAAGGAAGAAATAAAAATAGGAACAGAACAGAACAAGAACAACAAAAACCTAGAAATAATGTTCACACATATAAAAACAAGAACAAACAAGGAAAACCAAAGCAAAACAAAAATAGGAAAAGGAAAAAAATAAGAAAAAATATGTCCACTTTAAGACATGTCTCTGCTGTCACTGGTAAACAAGTTGGGCACACAGAGCCCAGATCCATGTTGATTAATCCCAACAAGCCAGCCACAGATTTACAGCAGTGTGGTGGTTAATCCCAGTGAGCCTGAACATTTACTTCTAAAGCTCAGGCTGGTTTCTGGCTGTGAGGCTGGAACTCGATTTTATTCAGCCTGCAGCACTCCATGTGTCTCCTTTCAGTTTAAACTCAGCTCCCTGCTGACTTGAACTTGGCTCCTTGACCCCCTGCTGACTTGAACTCAGTTCCACCTCACCCTGATGAAACCAGACTGCAGCTGCTCTGAGACTGCAGCTGAGTTCCAAGCTCAGTTGGGCCCTCCCAAAATGGCTACCAGTAAATTGTCCTCTCCTGGGGGATGTCTGAATCTGAATAACTCATCAGCCACTTCAGGCTGCTGCCTCCACTGCTGTTCCACTGGTATGTTTCTCCATGGAGGCCTTGGGGGACACCAGTAGTCACTGGGTGTCTGCAGGTTCAAGCCACCATCTCACACAGTGAGTCAGGGCTCAGGGAGAAAGCACTGCTTTCTCCTAGTTTTGAAAATCGCCCAGGAATTTAGCTCAAGGGCACTGTGCCTGCCTCCCAAGTGCAAGGTCCTGAGTTCGATCTCAGGTACCAAAAACACAAAAAAAACCCCTGAAACTCCTAGTCTTGAAAATCTCCTAGTCTTTTTTTTTTCTTCTTCTATTGGTACATTTTAATTATACAATACATTTACATTTGCCTATGCGCCCTTCACCCCCTCCACCCTTCCCTATTTACATAGATTTTGTTTCCATTTTTTTTCTTTTCTCATGATTTTTCCTTTCCCTTCTTCCCTTTCCCCTTCCCCTCCCACCACCCCTACATCTTTGGACCTTTTCTTCCTATTTCAAATTATCAACTGTTTGTTTTAATCATTTTAATCCTTATTTACACTTTCAGTTTCTCACACTAGAGAAACTATTTGGTATTTACACATATGTCCTATTATTTCACTTATTTATTATTTACACGTGTGTCCTATTATTTCACTTAAGAGTATGGCCCCAATATGCATCCATTTAGCTATAAATGTTCTTAGTTTCTCGTTCTTTATGGCTGAGTAGTACTCCATTTTATTTAAGAAACCACGTCTTCTTTATCCAGTTTCCAGTTGATGGGCAATTGGACTGTTTCCAAGCTTTAGCTATTACAAACTGTGCCGCTATGAACATGGGTGCATATATATTGCTGTGGTATGATTCTTTTAATTCTTTTGGGAAGATCCCTAGCAGGGGAATAGCTGGGTCAAATGGAACCTCTAGCCTTACTTGTTTGAGGTATCTCCATACTGATTTCTATAGTGGTTGCACCAGTCTGCACTCCCACCAACAATGGAGAAGGGTTCCTTTCTCCCCACACTCCCACCAGCATTTGTTATTGGTTGATTTCATGATAGCAGCCATTCTTTCTGGGGTGAGGTGGAATCTCAGTGTTGTTTTCATCTGCATTTCTCAAATGACCTGTGATGTTGAACATTTTTTCATATATTTATTTGCTGCTTTTACTTTTTTGTCTGAGAAATGTCTGTTCATTTCAGATGCCCATTTTTGAATTGGGTCTTTGAATTTGGGGGGTCTGATTTTTTTCAGGTCTTTATATATTCTAGATAGTAGCCCTTTGTCTGAGTTACAGCTGCTAAAAATTTTTTCCCACATTGTAGGTTGTCCGTTACCTCTGTCAGTGGTTTCTCTTGCAGTGCAGAAACTTTTTAATAAGATGAGATCCCAGTTGTTGATTCTTTGTGCTAGTTCCCATGCTACTGAAGTTTTGTTCATAAAATCTTTTCCTATGCCAATGTCAAGAGTTCTACCTAACTTATCTTCCAGCAAGTTTAGTGTTTCTGTCTTAATATTTAGATTTTTAATCCACTTTGATCTTCGTTTAGTGCGTGGTGCTAGGTATGGGTCTAGTTTTAATCTTTGGCAGGTTGAAATAATTTTTCCAACACCATTTATTAAATAGGCTATCTTTCCTCCAATGTGGGTGGTTGGCTCCTTTGTCAAAGATGAGGTGGCTGAGTATGTCTGAAGTTGTTTCTGTATCTTCTAATCTATTCCACTGATCCTTGGGTCTGTTTCTTTGCCAGTACCATGCTGTGAAAATCTCCTAGTCTTGAACTCACTATGTCACCCAGGCTGCCCTCAAACTTGAAGCAACCCTCCTGCCTCAGCCTTCTGAGTGCTGGGATTACAGGTGTGTGCCACCACACCCACCTTCTGAGTTCTATTTTTGTCACCATTCGATTTTTTTTAAAAAAATAGACTCTGTGTGTAGTTCAGGCTGGCCTTGAACTCACTATGTAACCCAGGTAAGCCTTGAACTTGTGGCAATCCTCCTGCTTCAGACTCCCAAGTGCTGAAATTACAGGCATGTGCCACCATACTTGGCCTACTACTGGAAATTTTATGTCAGTACCAAGCCACTCAAATTAGGAAATTGTTTAAGCTCTAGCTGATTGAATTAGATGATAAATTTCCTCTGATAATGGCGTATTTTATCATTCTTGTTGGTCCTGCTTCACATTCCCTGAAAGGCAAGAGTTGATGACAGAATGTTGCCTCCTGGGACACATGAGAGACAATGAAGGGGTAAAGTGACACTGGACAGAGAAGCTAAATACAGGGGCAAGAAACCCATGGAAGCCCCGGAACTGTGTGAGTGCGTAATCTGTGACTCCCCCAAACAACTCAGAACCAAAACATTTTGTTTATATTAGGACTTTTTAAACCCCATCTCTGGCTTGGGAACAGTTTTTTAAATTCTGACAAACTGCCAGAACTTTTTCAAAAAAATCTTTTTCAAGGGCCAGGGATTTAGCTTAGCTGTTTCACCGCCTGCTGCGCAAGTGCAAGGACACGAGTTCGATCCCCAGTACCAAAAAAAAAAAATCTTTTTCAAGTTATAACCCGGCCTCCAAGTTCTAAATGGGAAAACTGATTTTTCCAATCACTTTTTTTTTTTTTTTTTGTACCAGGGATTGAATTTGGGACCTTGCACCTACGAGGCAGGTGGTGGAGCCGCTGAGCTAAATCCCCGGCTCCTCCAATTGCTTTTAAAAATATGAGCATAGTAACATGATATCTTAGAATATTAATATTTATTTATTTTGTGCTACTGGGGATGGAACCCAGGAAATAATCTGTCCTTTTTTTTTTTATTTTTTATTTTGAGACAGAGTCTAAGCTCTTCAGGGTGATCTCAAACTCATGCTCCTCCTGCCTCAGGCTCCTGAGTAGCTGGGATTACAGGTGTGCACCACCACACCTAGCAATATTTATTCTTTGTATTTTACATTACCCTAAAATTTCACTACAGGCTAGTATGTATTTCATAGAATTTTATATAAGTGGAATCAGAAACTATGTGCTCATTTTGCCTGGCTTGTTTTCAATTAGCCTAATTATTTTGAGACTCCTGCTACTGCTGCTCAGCAACAGTTCATTCTATTTTATGATCTAGTAGTATTCCACAAATTATTTATCACTTCACCTGTTGGGTTGTTGCCAGCTTTTGGCTGTTAAAAATAATGCTGCTGTGAATATTGATGTGGACATTATTTTATTTCTTAGGTGAATATCTAATTGTGGCATGGCTGGGTCATATGTTATATAAAGAAAATGAAAAAGTTTTCCAAAGTAGCCTTCCTATGGGTACTTGAATATATTTTGGAGTTCCATTGATTGACTTAGTGATTTTTATACATTGCTTTGCATAGTTTTTATTAGTCCTTGTTCTAGGTATCACATTATACATACAGAACCTACCAGTCTCCTGAGGTTGATATTTTGCCACTTCAAGGAAAATGTCAAAACTAAAGTCCCTTAGCCTCCCCCAAGTTAAAATACAATTCTCTGTTTTTTCTCTACCATGTTTTTCCTGTATACCTAGGCACCACACCAGACAGAGTTTTAATATTTGGTTCAGCCATCAGATAATATTAAGAAATGTTATGAGAAAGATATTCTATCATATTTATTCCTATTTTTGCCCATTTTGATGTTCTTTTTTCTTTTCTAAAGTTCTAAGCCTTTTTCTCGTTTCCTTTTTGTTTACAGAACTTCCTTTTTTTTTTTTTCCTGGTACTGAGACTTGAAACCAGGGCCTTTGCACTGACTTACTCCCTTTTCATTTTTTATTTAATTTGAGAATAGGGTCTCAAATTTTTATTTATTTTGCACTCCCTTTTCATTTTTTATTTAATTTGAGAACAAGGTCTTGCTAAGTTGCTAAATTGCCCAGAGTGGGCTCAAACTAGTGATCCTCCTGCCTCAGCCTCCCAGAGTGATGGGATTACAGGTATGTGCCTCCTTTTACTACTCTTTAAGAGAGGGTTTTCCAGTGACGAATCTTACTTTTCCTTCATCTGAGAGTTTCTTTATGTTCTTATACTTCCTGGAGGATATTTTTGCTGAGTGTGGGATTTCCTGTTTGCTGCTCTGCTCTTTCAGTGCTTGGAATCATCTCTTTGCCTTCAGCTTTCAGAAGTTTCACCATAGTGTATGCATCATTGTAATGCCTGGATTTCTTTGGCTTACTCTATTGAAGGGTTTGCTCAACCTCTTGCATCTGTAGATTTCCATCTTTCACCAAATTCAGGAAGCCTTCGGCCATTAATCCTCAGAATATTTACAATCCTACTCTCTCCTCTCCCTTGTACTTCCTGTCACACAAATTCAGTTCTCTTGTTGTCCCAGTTCCCTGAGAATCTCTTCACTTTTTTTGCACTTTATTTTGTCATTTTTTTGTGTAAGTCCTATTGATCTGTCCTCAAACTCATTGATTCTATCATTTATTGCCACTATGCTATTATGGGACACATCCAATGTGTTCATTTAGATTTACTGTAGTTTTTAGTCCTATGATTTCCATTTGGTTCTCTTTTTTAAACTTCTGTTGTTGCAGAAATCTCAGAAAGAAATACACAGAGACACAGAATTCAGATACAATAATAAAATTTCTTCTCGCGAGCGGGCGGGAATGCCAGAAACCAGTGTGGTCAATATCCGCAGCCCCTTTGTTCAGCATATCCCTTTTTTTTTTTTTAAGCATTTTCCCTTTTTATATCCTTTTTAGCCATTATCTCATCCCTAGTGGTCTTTGATATGTAAATACAATTCCAGTTCCTATTTACAAGTCACAGACACAAGATAGGCCATATACATTGTAAATTCACCCTGGCATGGTAACTTTGTTAGGTTAATGAAGTTACCAGTTAGAGTCAGATAATCCTCACCTTAAAGAAGGAGTTACAGGAAAAGCAAATCTTAAAAGAACACATGGGCCTGGGATTTAGCTCAGTGGTTTTGCCGCCTGCTGCGCAAGCGCAAGGACCTGAGTTCGATCCCTGGTACCAAAAAAAAAAAAAGAAACATTACTTATTTTGCTTCTACAGCTACCTTAATATTCAATCTATTAAGTCATCTAAAACTTTTCCGTATCACTGTTTCTGTCCTATTTTTTTTCTCCTTCTTTCCATGTGTTTCTAGTACTGTTATGATGGATGCTTTAACCCTGTAGAGACTGTGGGTATACAGAGTTTGTATTTCTCAGATCAGCCGTGACCACTGAAGGGTTAACCCCAGTCCCATACTCCCCACTCCGGTTCACCTCAGCATTGGCATCTGTTGCTTGTCTTCTCATTTACTCGGAGATCTTCCTGGTTTTTACTGTGACAGATGACTTTCCACTGGGTCCTGGACATTTGGGATATTGTGAGGCTCCCTTTTCAGTAAGGAGCCCCCTGGTGAGATGTGGCCTGAGGACCTGTTGAGTCTGTATGTTTGGCTTCCTGCTGGGCCCACAGCCCCACCCAGTCCACAGCAGTGCCTGTACCTTTCCTTGCTTAGGGTGGGAAGAGTGGCAGAAGTGCAGGTCCCCATAGGGTCCCGACTCACTGGCTCAACCTGTTGGTGACACTGTGAGGTGACAGGGAAGCCCCTGCTTCCACCAGGTGAAGCTGCAGAGGACCAACTCCCTGCTTGGCCTGCCGGCTCCACCAGGAGGAAACCAAAGATGGCAGCTTCTGCATGATGGGAGCCCGGGTCCTGCTCAGCCCCCTGACACCACAGGGCCTGAGAGAGGAGAGTTGTTGTTGGAGTAGAGGGTGGCAGGCAGAGCAGGTGTTGCCAAGGCTTTCACTAAGCAACCCTTTTTTTAGCTCTTGCATGATGGAGGATCTTGAGAGCTTGTCTTGGAGCTTGTTTTGGTCGTTGCCTACAGGTGAATCCAGTTGGAGGCTTCTACCACCCCCTGCCTGAGGTTCATGGGCAGCCATACACAAATCCAGGAAGCCCTTGGGCAGTTGGTCTCCTTATTTCATCTTTCATCTCTTGTACTGGACACAGGACTTTTCTAGTTGTAAGAAATGGGAACTGAGAGAAACAAGGCTACTCCATCTTGACCAGATCCTCTTTTATTTGTAGCGTTTTATAACAATTTACCAAAAATACTCCTTGGGTATTGAGGGGAAAATGTTAACCCCCTAGAAGATGAAATATAATACATATCCATCAAGGAAGGAATTCTTTATACTATTTGAGTTCTTTCTTTTTCTCTAATTCAGAGTTGGTCTTAAATTATCCCATTACTGTTTATCTGTGGCAGTTCCTGTTGATATTTCTTTGTTTTGCTGTAGCATATGTGATGTCATAATTATTAAATCTCCATTGTGATTTCTACTTATTGGTATAAAATGACTTTCTGTATCTTCCAGTGAATTGTATACTTCTGGAAATGGTATTTTGACTCCTACATTCTTTGAGCATTCTTTTCCTTTTAATTATATTGGTTCCTTTTGTTTCTCTTTTAAGACTCTGTTTTGTTTTTTATTCCCACCTAAGAAGCTGTATCTTTGGATGGGGAATTTTGTCTTCATTCATTGTTAAGGTCTCTGTGGTTGGGTTGTCCTCTGTCACTGGATTTCATTTCTTCTGATGGGCTTTGGGAAGGAGTCTCTCAGCATTGATTCTCCCACCTTCCCTCAATATTCCTGTTGTGATGATTTCCCAAGGCAATTAACAATCGGGATAGCACCAAGGACATTGACCAACTTCCTCCCACGAAGACTTAATGACTATACTTTATTAAAACATCTGCTTTGGTGTTATGGTTTGTGTTTAGATGTCCCCTCAAAGCCTCATATGGATGAGGTATACTTTTTCAGAAGTAGTTGAATCTGGAATGTGTGATACTGGGGTTAAGGGTGTGTGATTACTAAACCACTTCATGTGAGTGATTGGTTGGCACCACCCTAATCCCTGTAGTCTGAATAAGATAAAAGGGGCAGAAAGATGCTGTTAATCCCCATTGTTACCTTTGCTGCTTTGTGCATGCCATATTGTTTTCTCCTCTGCAATGCCTGTTTGTCATTCCTGCCTTGGAGTCGGCTGATTATGGACTGAAACCTCTGTGAACTGTAAGCCAAATAAACCCCTTCCCTTTCAACTTTGGATGTTGGGTATTTTGTCTTAGTAATGAGAGAAAAGTAATTAACACATTTGGTTTGTGTAAATACTTTGTGATTCCACCTTTAACCTTCTCATCTGGGGTAGATTCAATTCCAGAAAAACAACTCTACTTCATTATAAAAAGGTGTACATTCTGGATAGAGTTGTTCTTGTTGTGTTGCATCTTTGTGATAATAGACTTTACTTATGTGACTCTAATTACCTTTTCTTGCAGATAACTTTTCAGATCCAGGGCTTGTAGATGGATTTTTAAAATATGGGTTTAATGCCATTGTCAGTAGAAGTTTGGGCCATGAGAGAGAGGTGCCAGACACCAGGCATAAAAGGTGTGTTTCTTCTACAATTAAGAAAAAAAAACCAGTTACTAACCAGATTTTAACTTCACCACATTAGAGGTCTTGTGATATAGAGTCCTACTTTTAGGACTTCAAGTCTGATAATACTGAGATCCTTTTTCAAGATTTTAAGGTATAGAGTGAAGAGACAGCACATTCTCATCAGCACAGAGTGTTCCAGAGGTTTCCAAGAATTAAGTCACCTGCAGGTCTTATTACTCAATCAACAATAAGGGCTTCTGGCCAAAGGAGCATTCATCCCAATAGAAGATACTGCAGACAGCTACCTAATTTTTTTCTTCCATCTGCTACATTTCTAGTTTCATTGTTCCTTCAATCCACCGCAGCTGACAATCAGGTAGTTTCTGTCATACAGGAAGTTCTGTCCTAACAGAAAGATTTAGGGAAGGTGTGAGAATCAGGGCTGAAAGCCTCCTCCCCAAATTCCTTTGGGGGAATAAAACACCGTAACAGAGGACAAACCAATCACAGCAATCTTAACAATGAATGAAGAGGGGGAAAATTCCTCATCCAGTGAAACTGCTACTTCAGTTTCATTGTTCCTTCCATCATTTCTATTGATGACTGTTTTAAAAATTTGTGGTAAGCCAGGGTTTAGCTCAGTGGCACTGCACCTGCCTTGCAGGTGCAAGGTCCTGAATTTAATCCCCAGTACCAAAAAAAAAAAAAGGAAAAGTTTGTGGTAAACACACATAATATACAAATTACCATTTTAGCCATTTTTAAAGGTACAGCACAGTGGCATTAGTGCATTCACATTGGTGTGCAACCATAACACTGTCCATATCCAGAATTTTCCATCATCCCAAATCAAAACTGAACCCAACAAACAACTCTGTCTTCTTTTCCCTCTTCCTATACCTTGGCAACCACCATGCTACCTTCTGTCTGTATGAATTTAACTGTTCCAGGGACCTCAAACAAATGAAATTATATAACATTTGTCATCTTTCTGACTGGCTTGTTTCACTTGGTACAATGTCCTCAAGGCTGTAGCATGTATGTGTTAATGTCTTTTAAATATCATGTAGGTTCTAAAGGTTTCCAGGCAAAGGGGATTGACAGTCTCCTTTAACAAAAGGAAAGTATAGGGCCGGGGATTTAGCTCAGTGGTTCCGGCACCTGCCTTGAAAGCACAAGGTCCCAAGTTTGATCCCTGGTACCAAAAAAAGCAAAACCAAACAAAAAAAGGATCATACAAAAGGAAAGTATATAAGTTAAGGAATATAGATTTCTTCCAGTAACATGGAGATAGACACCGCTTTCCAGGAAATAGAAAGTGGGGTCATATTGCCTTGTTGTGATGTGTGTGCAACACAGATGTTTGAAGCCACAAATACCACTCATGCTATGGCATGCACAAGAGATGTCATGTTTGCACACACTGACACAATCTATCTGGGTCATAATAGAAGGAAAAGACTTAAATTTATTCAAATGATACAATATGATGTGAAATTAATTTAGAGAACAATTTTTTACTCAACCAAATATTTAACTACCACAAAGGAAGGTCAATATTTTTGAATGCTTATGTAAGTTATGAATTCTGCTCATCATTTCTTCCTCCTAAATCTCATCTAAAATAGTGTGAGTGCCTTTGTTCCCCTTACTCCATCACATAATTGTTAAGAAAAATGAAAACTTTAGAGTTATCCTAGAAAAGAAGTGGCCTTAGCAGTTGTAATATTAAAAATATTAACTTAGTAGGAAATTCAACTCTATAACAAAGAACCTTACTATATTTAAAAGATATTTTAAAGGGCTGAGGATTTAGCTTAGTGGCACCTCTGCCTGCCTCACAAGCGCAAGGTCCTGAGTTCGATCCCTGGTACCAAAAAACAAAACAACAAAACAAAAAACAGCCAACATAAAAGATATTTTCATTGCTAGAAGTAGCTACACTATCTGGAGTCCAAGTAGATTCTCAGCTTTCATTGTAGTAACCATATTATTCCATTAAATGAAAGTTCCATTTCAGCTTTGACTTTAATTTAATTCTTAAAATTTTAATTGAAAGTGAAAACTGTATTTATGCCATAAAATTGTTTTGATATATGTATGAATTGTAGAATGGCTAAAATCAGGCTAATTAACATCTCATCTCACTTATTTTTTGTATGTGATGAAAACACTTAAAATCTGCTCTTTGCAATTTTCAGTTACACGATGTATTGTTACAAACTGTAGCCAACACGCTGCACAGTGGATCTCTTGGATGTATTCTCTCATTTCACGGCAGTTTTATAGCCTTTGACAACAGTTTCCCAATCTCCTCATCCTCCTCTCCAGCCCCCAGCAGCCACTCTTCTACTCTCTGCTTCTAGGAGTTCAAGTGTCTTAGATTCCACATGGTTGTAGTGTTATAGTTTAGATCTAGAATGTTCCCCAAAAGTCCTATGTGTTCAGAGAGGGGCTTTTGGAAAATGATTGGATCACGAGGCACCATACTCATTAGTGGCTTCATCCAGTAACAACTTCATAGCTAAATGTCCTGTTAAGAGGTGGGGCCTGGTTGGAAGAGGGGGCCACTGGGGGCATGACTTGGGAGGATCTAGTTCCCTCCCCAGCTCCTCCCTTCTCTTTGCTTCCTGGCTGCCATGAACCAAGCGACTTTCTTCCATCAAGCCCTTACACCAGGCCATAGCTGCCTGGGAGTACAGAAACCCCCAAACCGTGAGTCCAATTAAACTTCTCCTCCTGGAGATTGTAGGTGTTGGGTATTTTGTCCAGCAATGGGAAAACTGACTAATACAGGAGATATCACACACTATGTGTGTTTTTGTCCCTGCCTCATTTTCACTTAGTGTAATGTCCTGCAGATCCATCCATATCACAAATGACTGGATTACTTTCTTTTTAAAGGCTTAATAGTATTCCATTGTGTACATACACCACATTTTCTTCGTTCATCTATCCAGTGGTGGACACTTAGGCTGATTGTGTACCTTGACTGTTGTGAATAATGCTCTGAAGAGCATGGAAATACAAGTAGCTTTTCAGCCTACTGATTCCATACCCTTGGATCCAAAAGTGGCGTAGCTGGGTCACACCATTCTCCACAGTGGATGTATAATATTCTTTCTTACCAGCAGTGTACTAAGTTTCTCTTTCCTCTACATTATTACCAACACTTGTTAGCTTTCATTTTTTGACAACCATTTTAACACATGTGAAGTGACATCTCATGGTGGTTTTAATTTCCACTACCCTGATACTGAGCACTTTTCCCTATACCTAGTGGTGATTTGTCTTCTTTTGAAACATGTCTATGGGGGAGGGGGTTGCCAATTTTTTTAAATCTGGTGATTTGTTTCTCACTATTGAATATGGATATTTACCTCTTATTAGATGTATCATTTGCAGTATTTTCTCTCATTCTGTGGGTTTTTGCACCACTGTCCTCATTGTTTCTTTTGCTGTGCAGACGATTTTAGTTTGACACAGTCCCATTTATTTTTTGTTGCCATGCCTTTGCAGTCATATTCAAAAAATCATTGCCTAGACCAAGGTCATGGGTCTTTCCCCTGTATTCTCTCTAGTGATTTTATAGTTTCAAGTTCTATGTTTACATCTTTAATGTACCATGAGTCCACTTTTGTGTGTGGTATGAGATGAGTGTCTAATTTCATTGTGTATGTGGGGATATTCAGTTTCCCAGGCACCATTTATTGAAGAGATTGCTATTTCTCCAGTGTGTTCCTGGCATCTTTCTTGAGAATCAATTGGTCATAGCACAGTAGCTTGTTTCTGGGCTCTCTATTGTTCCATTGGTCTATGTGTCTACTTTCTTGCCAGTAATAAATTTAATGTGATCCTTCAGTGTATAAATTTAGTGATTTATTTTAACAAACGCTAAAATATGGGTATAATTTATATTTAGGCCATATTTAAAGTAGAATTAAATTATCAAAATAGTGTCAGGAAAGAACAATTAAGAAGGAGTAAATAATTCCAAAAGTATTAGAACATAGAAGTTAAGATTTTGCACCTTAAATTTAGATTTTAGACGTCCTGTCATTGCATTGTCATAATCATCAATTTAAGGATGAGGTGAAGATAAGGGAAGATATTTGAACAAAAGCCCAAACATTCAAGTCCTTTAGATGATTCATTTTCTCCTTCTTTATTGCTGCAGATGTCTTTACAACCATTACTCAATTCACCTACCGACTGCCAGTGTTATCATTTGCTTCTATAATGAGGAATTTAATGCCTTGCTTCGAACAGTGTCCAGTGTTGTGACTCTTACGCCACTTCATCTCCTTGAAGAAATCATTTTGGTGGATGATGGAAGCGAATTTGGTAAGATGGGGCATCGACTGGACTGTTCACCCTTGCTGGGGAAGTGGTGCTTGCCTGGTGAGTTGAGCACCTTTTCTACAAGGTTGCTCTTGTGGGTGTGGAGGCAGGTGTGGTGTTGGGTGCTCTCAGTGCATATGGTGGACACGGAGGACCCGGTCCCTGATGGAGCTCCCACAAGGTCAACCAGGGGTACC
Source organism: Heterocephalus glaber (assembly GCF_000247695.1). The sequence continues at coordinate 4,891,181 of NW_004624800.1, read as the reverse complement.
AGCCTCATCTTTAGAGGTGGCTTTGGAAGAAGTGACCTGTAAATGGAGGATGGAAGGATGAGTCATCCAGGTGGAGAGGAGGGAATTTAGGTAGAGGAAGCACCTTGTAAAGACCTAGAGGCAAGAGAAAGCATGGTGAGTTTTGGCTACTTCTGTGTTTCAGGTAGCTTATGCATGAGTGTAGAGTTGGTAGGGTGAGGGGTGCCTGGGTGGGCATAAAGCCAGAGGCATAAAAGGAAACTATTTGTGAAGGGCATTCTTTGAACCTATCTCATGAATATGTGGAACTGGTGAGGAAATGACCTGATCCAGGTATACTATACATGAAAACACTCTAATTGGACCAATGAATAGTTAAATGCTTATTCCTCAAGGCTTATTGGTTTTAAAAGAATTGCGATATAAGCGCAAAATCTGGTTAAGCACTCTTAGAATCTAAAATCAGTTGTTTGTTTTACAACTGAGTGTGAACCTTAGGCAAGCCAGGAGTGCCAGAGCAACGATGTGGTCTTGGATAGCTGTGAACCAGAAGAAGAACGGGCAGAGGAAGAAGACATCCTGGAGGTTCACCCTGTAGGGAGAGACTAGAGGTGGCTCCGGACTGTGATTCAGTGAAACTCCACTGAAATTGTAGATGTTGCAGGTTGCTCCTGTCACATATTAGTTTCACTCCCATGGGCATTGCCAACATCAGGGGCCACAGGACTGTTTATTTCCAGTCTTGTTCGTGGGAAGGTTGTGGAGAGCTGTCCTGGCTGCCTCTGCTGCTCAAAGCGCTGAGCATGTTTGGCAAGAAGTCACAGTAAAGCCACACGGGCTCAGCCCATAGTGCAAGGGTCCTGCCCGGGGATACAGCTCCAAGAAGGACCTTAGGCCACCTCTGCCCGCCCTGTGGACCCTCATCATGAGTTGGAGACATGGCTAGTGTCTTAGCCTGAAAGCTCTTACAGAACACCATACACTGGTGGCTTAAGCAACGTTTATTTCTCACAGTTCTAGAAGTGAGAAGTCTGAGACCATGTGCCCACAGGGTCAGGTTCTTACTGAGGGTCCTCTTTCTGGTTTTAGACAGATGTCTTTTTTACTATATCCTCACATGGCAGAAGGAAATCAAGTGAGCTCTCTGGCCTCTTCCTATGAGGGCACTAATCCTGTTCATGTGGGCCCCACCCTCATGACCTGACCCCTCCTCAAGTCCCCATCCCCAAATACTGTCCAACTGGGGATTACATTTTGACAAATGTATAGGGGGGAAGAGCACAAACTTTCAGTCCCTAACCTCAGTAAGTGCTCATACATTCATTGTGCACTTTGGTCCCTTTCATAAGAGACTAGCAGGGTCACTGAGTGTGCTGCCAGACCAACATCTGCCTCTGCTTCCCGTGGACCTTGGCCTTAGCCCCATGCAGAACATCAAACACAGACACAAGGAGCTATTCTTACGGGGCTCAGTATTTACACCTGCCTTTAGTTCCCAATGACTTCATGGTGGATCACAGGACACTTTTGGACCAAGGCTTGTCATCCCAGGCTTTTGCCCATCAGTTCTTCCAGTGGACTCCCTCAGCTTAGGGTAGCAGGGAACAAAGGCCTGGTGACCTGGCCCTACTAAGTTACACAAGTGACATGTCCATGACCTGCCATCATCCACCTTTCCCGTCATCCCAGTCCCTCTTGATCACCAGCTAGCAACATAATGACATCTTCTGAAAACCCCAGCAAGCCGCCACTGGCTTTATCTGACCCAAGGTCTGGTTCCCAGAGTCTCCTGGTCCAGCTGCTACAGAGGTCTGCAGAAAGCTGTGCTGAGAAGCTGTCCACCCTTCCATGAGGCCGAGCAGCCTGCAACCCTCCCTGCAGGCCCATGGCACTCTTAAAGACAAGGAAAAGGGTCCTGCCTTCTGCCACAATAACCATGAACTAATGCTCCTCACTCCTGGGACTTGGGATTTAGAACTCCAGGGCATCTGTATCCATCTCACCTGGTCTCAGCCTCCAAATATTGAGCAACTCTAGGGTACCAGGTTCTGTCCTGGGTTGTGTTTCTTCATCTCCCTAGAGGGCTGCCAGGAACATGGTGGGCATCCCTTCTCACAGATGAGGAATTTAAGGCTCAGTAGTCTAATAACTCCCCTGAGGATCGCTACAAAGTTAAAAGCATTGTTATTACAATGCAGTTTGTGTGGTTAGTAGCAAAATCAGATTGCACCAAAGTGCTGTCATTCATACTTTTTCTGTTAAAATTTCAATATTGATTTTTAAAAAATAGAGACATTTCACTAGGAGCATAGAAATTTCTTCTAAAGTTAGAACCTCTGTGCAATGGCATGGTTTTTAGAAATCAATTATAATAATAAATTGTTTTAATTTTCATCATTACAGTTTATAAATTGTTAAGTATTGGTTGTTTTTTCCAGATGATTTGAAAGAAAAGCTCAATTATTATCTGGAAAGTTTGAGAGGAAAGGTTAAATTGGTAAGAAACAAAAAGAGAGAGGGGCTGATTCGAGCAAAGATGATTGGAGCAGCGCACGCTTCAGGTATGGAATTGCGGGGGATAAGGGTGAGTGGCTGGTCACAGATGTCTCAGTCCTCTTGGAGACCTTCCCTGTGTCTGCAGGCCTGAGCCTTACACTGCTTCTAAATGTGTCAGTTTCCCATTTCAAATGGAAGCTTCTTTTGCAAGGGTTATGATGTCTGCCCCATCACTGGCTGAGCTCCCTGGACCCAAACACTGAGATGGCATTTTGGGTGCTGAAGGCCCTGGGGAACCACTGGAACTAGGGGTGGGGGAGCCTGGACTTAGGGCAGGGTCACTTCCAGCCCCATTAGAAGTCTTCCTCTCCTCACTAGACGGAGGTGTTAACCTCTACACATTCTCTCTCCCAGCCTTCTCTGTCTCCGTACAAACACATTGCATATGTGTTCAAAAGTAAAATTATTTTATGATTTTCTTTTTTTGTACTGTTTTCTTATACTTTGCCTTCTTATTCTCATAGAATAAACTGTATGGGTTTTTTCCCCCTAAAAATCTATGTAAGGCTCATGATCTGTATTTGGAAAATTTACATAAAATTACTCTATAAATTGTCCAGTCCCTGGGAATGTTTTTTGGTTACCTCTTTAATTCAGATTTTTTTTCGAGGGGGGTGAAATTTAAAGTTTCTAAACCCAAGGAAAAAAACTTAAGGGATTTTTAAAATGATCTTTTTGTTTACCATTAGCTTAATTGTACTGTGGCTGGAAATTGGCATTTCCTTTGTGTCTTAAAGCAAGATCTATTTTCTAAAATGTCTATGTATATTTTTAACAAATGCATATTTTCTTTTTGTGGCTGTAGGTTCTATGCATACATTTAATTTTGTTATATTAAAGCTTTCGACCACTATTGTGGATTTATCTACCCATCTCTCCTTGTAGTTTTCCCTGTGCTGTCATCTACCTATCTGCCTACCTACCTTTGCCTCCTGCCCCCAGCCACCCCGGTGATTGTTGGGGGGGCTTCCTGAGCCAGACACTCCCAGATCAGAAGCTGTGGAGCCTTGTTGTGTGGACAGCAGCCAGTGACCCATCATTAATGCATTCATTAATTCACTCATTCAATCAAGGATTCATTTATCACCTACCAGGTGCTGTCCATGTGCTTTTATTCTTTTTAATTTAATTTTTATCCACCCTAAGCGGAATCAAGTTATATGAAATAAACTGTCCCCACTGGATCTCCATGTGAGTTTTCATACATTGCTAGCAGGTGCATTCATATTTGACGTTGTCATCTTGCTGAGCCGACGGCATTTGCATTATTGAGAAGTGACTCTGTGTTTCTAGTATAGCCTCCCAGGATTAGTTCCCTGCTCTCTCTTAAACTTGGTCACTTCCTGTCCCCCTGGCCTTCTTGCTTCTACTCAAACAGAAGTGTGCTCCAGCCTATGCAGTTGTCCTCCTTGGTCAGCTGGAGATGCGTTCCGAGCCCCTGGTGGTTTCCTGAAACTGCAGAAAGTGCTAATCTCATCTGCACAGTGCTGTGTGCTTTCCTGCGTGCCCTGGGTACTGACAAACGGCACCAGGGTCATCTGCCCTGGGTTTTATGCTGTGGCTTAGTGCCCTCGGCCATTATGAAGTAAAATAAGGGTTCCTTGAACCCAAGCACTATGTGAGACACCAGGACAGCTGACCTGTGGCATTACAGCATGGATACACAGGACAGGGGGTGAATCACTTGCTGGGTGTGGCAGAGTGGGACTGTGTGAGATTTTACCACACCACTCAGAACGTTGCCTGATTTAAAACATGCATTGTTTATTTTTGTAATTTTCCCTTTAATATTTTCAAACCGCAGCTGACCACAGGTAATGGAAACCACAGAAAGTAAAACCTCAGAGAAGGCAGGAGCAATTCCCTGGTCCTCCCGATCATTGTCGCCCCAATCCTTTCTCATCCTTTGTGTCCACTGCCGCCTGACAGTCTGGCGGTGTGGCTTGGACGCTGCCCACAGGGTGCCCGAGCTGAGGCACGGAGCTGTAATGACTTGTGCTTTGGGTCTGCAGGAAAAGGCAAATGACCAAAAGTTCAGCCTGGAGATAAAAGAGCAGAGAAAGGTTCATTCCTTGCAGCGAGCCAGGAGAGCACCAGGGGTGATTTCCAAAGCAGCGTCTCCCCAAACTGGAGCAGGAAGGGGAGACGCACGTGTTCATACCCGAGAGACTTGTCCTGCATTTGAATGTGGCAGGGTCCTGGGTGTGCCCACGTCAAAATCATGCTTCTTCATAATTGCACGTTTAAATGGCAGAGGGAAGGGACCAGTTTCTTGAGAGACCATCTTTCCAGGGACTGGGGAGGAGGGGACGGTTTTGAGATGATTCAGAGGAGGGGGCAACCTGGATCCCCTGCATGCACAGTTTACAGCAGGGTCTGCGCTCCTACGGAATCGAATGCCCAGCAGATCTGCCAGGAGGTGGCGCTCAGGCGGTGATGTGGGTGATGGGAGGGCTGGAAACACAGAGGAAACTTGTAGGGACCCCTGGTCTAGGTCGCCCAGAAGAGGGGCTGACAATTTGGGTTGCTTTAAATCAGTTCCCCGAGGTCTCTTCTAGAAGGCCTAAACTGAAACAAAGAAACAACACATCAGCTTCTTCCCCCAAAGCACCAGTGCTTAATTAGAGCAGCTAACTTTGTCTCTGTGTTTGTGTGCCTGGGGTAGTGGGGGCTTATACTCAGGACCTTGTGTGTGGTAGGCAGGCGCGCTACTATGGAGCTACATGCCTAGCCCATTTTATTTTATTTTGAGACAAGGTCTCACTGTGTTGCCCAGGCTGGCTTCAAACTTGTGATTCTCCTGCCTCAGCCTCCAGAGTAGCTGGGATCACAGGCATGTGCTAAACATGGCTGGTCTTCTAGACATGGACTTCACTTAGAGCACATGATTATAAGAGAATTTTACAAAAAATTATGTGGGGAAATTTATGTCAAATGAGGGACCTGTGGAAAAGGGATGACAGAAGAAAAAGTTGAGGAGAATCCCTGAACTTTGAGGTCTTTTCCAATTTGAGCCCATCAAATGTACTTTGGCCCCACCCATGATTCCCATATTCTCTGAGCAGAACGGACCCTCGTTAGTGTTTGAGCCCACGAGCAAAACCAGTTAGGCATCCTTGCATCCCAAGCACAAAGTTGATGCCTAAGAAGGCATCCTCTCCACAAAAGTTAAATTGCTAAATTAACTAGATCACTGAAGGCCGAGCTACAATGATTGTCTTCAAATTTGTTTCCTTCAGTATAACCAAAGAGCCAAACACATAAGCAGTGCTGACAAATACTCAGCACATCAAGCTAGGACTTGGGTCGCATCTCTGAGCACTGAGGCGAGTCTGTTCTTGCCCCCCCAGGTGAGGTGCTGGTGTTCCTCGACAGCCACTGTGAGGTCAACAGAGTGTGGCTGGAGCCCCTGCTCTCTGCCATCACCAGGGACTCCAAGATGGTCGTGTGCCCTGTCATTGACGTCATTGACGTCATTGACGACATGAGCCTGCAGTACACATTCTCTCCTCTTGTGAGAGGAGCCTTTGACTGGGATCTCCAATTTAAATGGGATACCATTTTCTCTTATGAGATGCACCCTCCAGAAGGTCCGATTATGCCAATCCGGTGAGCTTTCTTCTGATCACAGGAAAATACCTTTGTGTGGTGGGACCTGAAACAAAAAATAATTTTCAAGGGTTATTCCTTGCATTTCTTGGGTAACCAAAGAAAAATGTATTTTGTTATGAGACAGGGTCTCACTGTGTTGCCCAGACTGGCTTCAAACTTGTTATTCTCCTGCCTCAGCCTCCAGAGTAGCTAGGATCACAAGCATGTGGTACTATGTCTGGCTAATATTATCTCTGGATGTTGGATTGAATTTTTAATACTAGAATTTGGTAGATGGTAAGTTTCTTCAATTGAAAATGTACATTTCACCCTAGATCAAAAAACCAGGATATGCCAGGCATGGTGCCACACTCCTGTAATCTTAGTACTTGAGAGGCTGAGGCAAGAGGGTTGCCATGAGTTTGAGACCAGCCTGGGCAACATAGTGAGTTCAAGGCCTGAACTATATAGCAAAACCATGTCTAAAAATAAATGAAAACAAACAAGCAAGCAACCCCCTCCCCTGAAAACAAGAGTAGTTAGTACTTCTCTGATTTCTGATGCTTATCTTCAGAACTTTGTTCTCAAGGGCAAATTGTATATTACTAATGTACCAAATGCCCACACTGTGGCTAGCCTGGAGGGAGCAGGTATCTTAGCCAAATTCATACATAAAATATTTATCCAAGGGTTTCCATGTGCAATGTCCTAAGTTGAGATGGATGTGATTTTTCTATATTGCTAGTTTTGGAAATTATGTTTTTCAGTGTGAGAACAGTGCAAGTTGCTTTTAATTCTCACTTCATTGTTCCAAATTTGAAGGTTGTGACTTTCACCTGCAACTCTACCTCTTTATTCAAGGAAGAAGTAAAGACTAAGAACTGGAAGGGCTCCTGGAGAAGCAATGTAGTACTCTTTGCAGGAACCCTGAGGAAGATCGTATAGTCAGCTACGTGGTTTCATCTTCAGGGTGATTGGGTTCTCTGCTCCCTTCTGTAAGGCCCTTTTCTCAAAGGTTTAGCACACATCTTAAATCCCTCAGAACACCATTCCTAACCATCTTCCCCATTGCCCTAACCCTGAACACCTGTAATCAGTCATTGTCAGTAGACTCACTTAGTGCTTAATATATAAGAATGTTATTTGACATTTATGTTCACAAATAGAGATGGTCTATAAGCTTTGATTCTCTAGGACCTACGATGCTACACAGGCTCTGTCAGTATTTTGAGGAGCAGCATTTCATTTTGGTGAAAGACTCAAGTCACACTGACCATCACTTTTAGCTGTTTAGGGCTGCCACGTACAGTGGCACCAGCAGGAGGTGCTGTGCACACACCACGAAGTGAATAGTAGCTCAAAATGGGTATTAAGGCATCTCTGATTTGGGTCAATTACCTCTCTCAGACTCAGTGTCCTCATCTGTAAAATGGCAATAATAACAGTAAGACCCACCTCTTAGGGCAGTGAGGGGATTAAATGAACCAATTCTCTTATGTAGTTGTGGTTTTTAATATAGTAATTTTACATACTTAGATGTATTTTAAGATAGTTTGAGTACAGAGGACCCTTGAGCCTCACATACGAACAACTTGGGTTATGACCAGAATTTCAATTTTTTTTTTTTGGTACCAGGGATTGAACCCAGGTCCTTGTGCTTGCGCAGCAGGTGGCAAAACCACTGAGCTAAATCCCCAGCCCAAGAATTTCAATTTTAACTTATGATCAAAGTCTTGAGTTATGACCCGAGTGGCAGCCACTTGTGTGGTTGTAAACAAAGATTTGAAATGCTAGAAAAGTATAGGTAAGCATCAGTCTGAGCCCAGATTCATGCATTTGTGGACGTGATTTCAATCCATGCTTTATATAACTGCTACAATTACTGCTATCAAAATGGCCCCCAAAAAGCTAGAAAAGATGCTAAGGAAGGAAGGGAAGGTAATGAAAGCAATCACAATCAAAAACAAGAAGGAAATTGTGGAGAAATATTACAGTAGCATTTATGTGACCAATGTGGTAATATGTACAAGCATGTTGAAATCTACCATCTTGACAATCTTAGAAAAGATTTGTATAAGGAAGCTAGTATTGCTGGCTAGATTGTGCTAGTAAGTCACAATCAACAGTGTTAGATGAGGTAGAAAGGCTATTAGTGTGGATAAACAAAAGGCAGATGGCAGGTTATAGCCTATCTGAGTCTATGATTTGTGAAAAAGCTAGGGCTATAAATGCAGATCTCATAAAGGATAATCAATCAACAAGTGATAATGGTGAAATATTTCATGCCAGTAAGGGATGGCTTCCCCATTTTAAAATGAGAGCTGTGGTTCATAGTGTAACTAGGCATAGTGAAGCAGCCAGTGCTGATAAAAGGGCTGCTGAAAATTACATACACTGCTTCGAAACGATGACACAGAGAAATGGCTTTTGCTCTCATCAAGTTTTCAACCATGATGAAACTGTCCTTTTCTGGAAGAAAATGCCCAAGAGAACATACATTATCCAGGAAGAGAAGAAAATGGTAGGCCCCAAGCCTATGAAGAAGAGAGCACCAAATCCTAGCCACTAGACCGCCAGGGAACATAAGCCTATGAAGGATAGGCTAACCTTATTGCTGTGTACCAACGGGAGTCGTGACCTCAAGATAAAACCTCTCCTAGTTTATCACTGAACCCCCTAGAGTGTTCAGAAAACATAAAGTCATGAAGAATAGGCTAGGGGTCCTGTGGAGATCTAACAAAAAAAGCCTGGGTAACAAGAGTACTTTTTCTTGAGTGGATCAGGGAGGCTTTCTGTCCTGCTGTTAAGAAATATCTAGAGGACAAAGGTTTACTACTCAAGGCTTTCCTCATCATGGACAGTGCTCCTGCTCACCCATGAGATTTGAAAGAAGAATTGGCTGAAGAACTCCCATGGCTCTCAGTCAAGTTCCTCCCACCTAATATGACTCCTCTACTGCAGCATATAGACCAGCAGGCTACAGCTAACTTTAAGAAGCTATACACAGGCCAGGGATGTAGCTCAGTGGTGCCATGCCTGCCTGGCAAGTGCAAGGTCCTGAGTTTGATCCCTGGTATCCAAAAAAAAAAAAAAAAAGCTACACACCAAGGAACTGTTCCTGAAGTGCTTCCAAATGGTCTCAGATCTCAGATACATATTTAATCCTTCCTAAATTCTGGAAGGAACACTACAACACCATTTCCTGTGTGGGGTTAATTGAGAAATCCTGGGTCAATGTCTCTCTAAGGACACTGAGATCTGCCTAGAAGAAAGTGGCCTAAAATTATACAGGAGAGACTTTGAAGGCTGTATAGAGAGGAGCATGAGTCTTCAATTGATCCTGTGGTTGATGACATTGTCACTTTAGCAGAGTCCATAGGCTTGCAGGTAGCCAGTGGTCATGTTGAGGAACAGGTAGAAGAACACTCAAGAACTGTCTTCAGAGGAACTTCAGCAACTTCTGGCTGAGCAACAGAGAGTAGCAGCTGAGGTGCTTTCTGAAGAAGAAGGGGAGTATCAACAATCAGTGCAGCAAAGTTCTGAAATAAAGGGAACCCTGCAAAAAGGGACAGAGCTACAAACATTTGTAGAGAAGACCCACCCAGACAGAGAAAAGGCCAATCACTGCATTCACTTGCTTAATGACAATGTCATGTCATACTACAGAACAGTGTTAAAGAAAAGACAGGAACAGACAGCCTTAGGCCAGTTTTTGGTTCTGAAAAGGTTGAGACCTAGTGATCAGAAGCAAGTCCAAATGGGCTACAGACTCTCCCAAGGAGACAAAGGACACCACAGAACCAGATTCCTGATGTTCCTACAGAAGGGTACTGACCTTCCAAACAACCACCCTCCATTTCATGCTCCCTTCCTGCAAGCCAAAGATGTCAACTTGAATGGTGAATATAGTATGAAATTGTTTCTGGTAAACCAGGCACATTTTATAACTTTTTGGTGAATACACTAGGAAACTTATTGGTGTTTCTGGTAAATTACATACATTGTACAACCCATTTTTATTATGAAAAAGTTAAGGGGTGCTTTGGGAGGTTTAGCACGCATTATGGGTATTTCCATTATTTTTTATGGGAAAAATAGTCTTGACTTACAACCAACTTGAGTTAAAACCTCGCAAACAAATTGAGCTCATAAATCAAGGGTCCACTGTATTGATAAAGTTGTTTTCTAATTTTTAACTGTAAGTTTCACTAAGAGTAAAACAATTTTTAGGAAAACTCATGATTATTGTCTCTGTAGCATCTGTTTATAATATTTCATGTCCCTATACCAGGTCACCTGCAATGGCTGGTGGAATTTTTGCTATATATAGGCCCTATTTTTATGAACTTGGACAGTACGACAAGGACATGGATCTTCGGGGAGCAGAGAATTTGGGACTTTCACTAAGGGTAATTCAGATTTTGTTTTTTGGGGATTTTTTTGGTACTGGGGATCGAACTCGGGTCCTTGTGCTTGCGCAGCAGGCGGCAAAACCACTGAGCTAAATCCCCGGCCCAGATTTTGTTGTTTTAAGTAGTTACCTTTGTAGCCAAGCATGGTGGTGCATGGCTATAATCCTAGCCCTTGGGAGGCTGAGGCAGGAGGATTGTTGAAAGTTCAAGGCCAGCCTGGGGTACATTGCAAGACCCTGTCTTAAAAAATAAATAATAAATGGTTACCTTTGTATATAAACAGTGCAATCTGACTTTATGTCATAGAAAATGCTGTGATCATTATGCTAAATTTTACTGGACATCTAGTAGCATTCCCGTGTCACACACAGTAAATAATTTATGGGGTTCCTTGCAAAACTTGAAAGTGTTTAATAAGATATTAACTACTCTTACCATATGTTTTGTTATTTTAATGTAGGGCATGGAAATTTTATTTATTTATTTATTTTTGGTACCAGGGATCGAACTCAGGACCTTGGGTTTTCAAGGCAGGCAGCAGAACCACTGAGCTAAATCCCCGGCCCGAAAATTTATGTATTATAACTATATGGATGCTTTTGATTGCCTCTGTAGTTATATTCTTTTTTTGATTTTTTTGAGGGGGTATTTTATCTTCTCTCTCTTTCCTTCTTTTGGCTGCCTTGTCCATTCATCTTTAACGTTCTTTTAAGCACAAACTTCTTCCATGAAGCTTCAGATGCATGTAGGACCAGCGAGCCCAGTGTCTTTGTTCCACAGCTCTGTGTGAAAGAAGTTGGTAAAGGTCACTGCTTCGCTCCTCCCCCACCGTCGATCGGTTCCTTTCTGACCCAGGCAGTATTTTAGGGTACCTATGCTTTTCCCACTGTGTATTCAATTTAGTCAATGATCCCTTAGTGTATTGCATTGCCCTCTGATAATTTTGTAAAAGGAATTTCCCCCATTTGGGAACCAATAATAAGCACATCTGTGTCTCAAAATAGAGTCTATTTTGCAAGTGACACATGCATATTTTAAAAAGCAAGTGTGTTCCTTTTTATGTCTGTGCCTTCCCATAGATAGCAAATGAACAACGAACATGCTATTCTGATATTTTAATTACCCTACTCCAGCGTTTCAACCACTCCATTCCTAACAGCCCCTTTGTATCTTTTAAGTATGCTTAGGTCTCTGTTTTCATAAACAAATGTGTAAATTGCTTTCTTTTCTTCTTCCTTTTCCGGTACCTGGATCGAAATCAGAATCTTGCGCTTGCGAGGCAGGCTCCCGGCACCACTGAACTAAATCCCAGGCCCCCTACAAATGTGTAAATTGCTAACCAGTAAAGCAATTGACACTTGCAGCTGTCTCCGACTTTGTCTTTCCTAAGAATCATCTGCACAGCTGCACACGCATCTTCATTTCCCGTTCCTCCTCGTTCCAGGGAATCAGCAGCCTGAACCTCCCCTCCCCCGCATCCTAGACCTCACTTCCGCAGCCCAGTGGCTCCCAGTTCCCTTGGCCGACTTCTCACCCTTGTGCTCTCTGAGGCTCTGGCCTCCAGCCATATCGCACCTGGGAAGGGGAAGCCACAGTGTTGGCCAAGATGATGTGAAGGAACCTCTGCCCTGAGCTAGTCGTCCTTGGAGGGAGAGTACCTGGCAGGGCACAGCTGTTCAGATCAGCCAGAGTCTAGGCGGCAGCCTTGCTAATCATCCTAATAGCATCCCTGCAACAGCCTGCACACTTGTAACTAACACCCGACTGGCAGCAAATCCCAACCTATAGTTCCCCTTAGGCCTTTCTTTTTTTCTTTTTCTTTCTTTCTTTTGTTGAGATGGAGACTTGCTATGGTAGCCCAGGGTGGCCTTGACCTTCAGCAGTCCTTGCCTCAGCCTCCCAAGTGCTGAGATTACAGGTGCGTACACCCACACTCAGCCTTCAGGGTTCTTTTAAAGTTCAGTTTAGCCTTTATTTAAGGAGCTCATCCTCTGAGTCAAGCTGCGCGGCATGCTGGGTATTCAGGAGCTACAACTCTCTTCATTCATTCAGCAATTGAGTGTGAAAAGCACAGCGCTGGGTGCAAAAATACAGCAGTACACAATACGAAAGTGATTGCCAGTGCCATGAGCTATCTATTCCACTGAGGTATCAGTTATTTAACCCAATTTTTGATAAACACAAAGGAGAAATACAGAGTACTATGAGATCATATAAAAGGGGAACCTACCCGCATTTGGGAGAAGATGTGTATCTTACATGAGTTCCCTAAAGAAGTAATATTGAAGATGTAAAGGATATGATGCATTTTATTTATTTAACAAATTCTTATTATACCTGCCATTCACTGCTATGAAGGCTTACAGCTATTAACTCATTTAATCCTCAGCAAACCTGTGAGGTAGCTGCCACAGGTATCTCTTACTTTTAATGGGGAAACAGATGTAGAGGTTGAGTAATTTGTCCTAATTCACAGAATTCACAAGTACTGTGCTCCAAACCTATTGCTTCCTGTCTCATTCTCAACTTCAGGTCCTGAGATCCAGCCAGCTCAGCTCTATACTGTTTCTGAACCTGATATTAATGTTTCAAACATCCTTACATTTTCACTTTTTTTTTTCATGTTCACTTTTTAGAAAAGAATAGGGCTGGGGATTTAGCTCAGTGGTTCTGCCAACTGTCTTGTAAGTGCAAGGTTCGGAGTTCGATCCCTGGTACCAAAAAAAAAAAAAAAAAGAAAGAAAGAAAAGAAAACAGAATAAAGCATTATAGGTACCTCATCCCTGTCACTGCTTTTGCTTATAACTAAGCACCCCAGAACAGAAGTTTAAATCAGCAAATATGTATCACCCGGGTACAGATGGAAATGAGATACAGAGAGGATCTGTCGAATCATAAGCATCGCAGGGCTGATCGAAGAACCTAAATCTTCGGATGTTTGGCTTAAGGCTCTACATTCTGGAGGAGTTTTCTAGACAGTAGGTGGGGAATTCTGGTATTTCTTTTTTTTTCTTTTTTTGAGACAGGGTCTCACTACATAGTTCAGGCTGGCCTTGAAATCATTATGTAGCGAAGGGTGGCTTTGGACTCATGGTGATCCTCCTGCCTCAGCCTCCCGAATGCTGGAATTACAGATGTGCCACCACACCCGACTGAATTCTGGTATTTCTAAAGCACTTTAGGGGTTGGCTATATCAGTAATCAATCAGGCCTTGTGTGATTTCAGAAGTTCTGCTTCCCTAGTTTCTCTAACGTACTCTCTTTTGATTGACTAAGCTTTTCCATTTTAGTATCCCTTCTTGTTGTCTGAGCGATATTTCCCAGAATGGTTTTTAGTGAAGATTTTTATTTCCTCTTACTGTTTCCAAATCAATTAAGTGGATTTCCTCAAAAACTGTCTGCAGAATCAGGATATATGGTCTTGATCAACTGGAATACGGCCATCCACCTCTAGGTGGAACAGAATCACATCAAGAGTAGGTTAAAGCCCTGATTACTGCCAGGGCATGTCTGTAATCCCAGCCTTTGGGAGGCTGAGGCAGAAGGATTGCTGTGAGTTCAAGGCCAGACTGAATAGAGTAAGACTCTGTCTCCAAAAAAAGCCCCAAGTGCTGGACCCCAGCCCTGGTTTCTGGCTTAGGAGGTCCCTAGGCCCAGGGATTTGCATTTCTACTCAGTACCCAAGCAATCTGGTGCTGGTTGGACTGGAACCATGTGGAAGCCACTGAATTCAAATAAACAGAAGAGTACTGGCAAATGCACCGTAGGGTGCAGGTCACCTGCACAGGATTTATAGGGTTTTTTTTAGTTTTAGTTTTAGTTTTGTTTTTTTTTTTGGTACCGGGTATCGAACTCGGGTCCTTTCCCTTGAGCAGCAGGCGGTAGAACCACTGAGCTAAATCCCGGGCCCAGGATTTATAGGATAAGGGCATTTTTCATGGTCTTTTTTATAATAATAGAAATTGGAAACTACCAAAGTATCCAAAACCACGTGAGACTTTTTAAATAATTTTATATAACATCAGATGAACAGAGAAAATTATCTTAATGTTGTGTGTGTTTGTGTCTCTGTATCCACAGCTGAATTATATTGACTAACCCAGAATGTTGGGATGAGAAGTGAATTTCGTTTTTTTCGGTGTGCTTTCCTGTATTTGCCAAGTTGTCAATGACTATATCATACCTTCATATAGTGAAAAAAGTTATTAAAAATAGGTGTTAAACTGGGCATGGTAGCATACCTATAATCTCAGCACTAGGGAGGCTGAAGCAGGTCGATCCCTTCAAGTTCAAGGCCAGCCTGAACTACACAATGAGACCCTGTCTAAAATAAAATTTAAAAATAAGTATTATGTTTTAAGTACAAAAGGATGCACAAATAACTGAATCCAGGCAGGACTGGCATTTCTCTAATTACTTATACCAGACAATACTTAGCACGAGAGTAGAGTCCTTGGCACTCAGGGTGCTGCCCCTCAGAACAGACTTCCTTAACTTGAGCCCAGTCCTCTGCCACTTACCCGGTCTGTGAAGTTGGGCAAACTGCTTAACTCATCTTTGTGTTATCTTCCTTATCTGCAAAGTGGGGGTAATCATGGACTGTCATGAGGATTAAGTGAAACAAGTTTAATAAACATTAGCCATTTTGATGTTTGTAAACAGAACCCAGCAGGTGCCTGTTGCTGGCAAAGACACTTTCACTTGTGTTTTGTTTTTCTTTTGTCTAGATCTGGATGTGTGGAGGTCAACTCTTTGTAATCCCCTGCTCCCGAGTGGGACATATCCCAAAGAAGAGTTCGAGAAGTGACAGCACCTTCAGGAAAGCCGTAGCCCGGAACTATCTGAGGCTGGTGCACATTTGGCTGGACGAATACAAGGTGGGGGACAGGTGCCCAAGATGCATCCTGCTGCCTTTCCAGACCTGGCTGTTATTCTCTTCTCTGTAGCACAACAGCGCCCCCTCAACTACTCATCTACCCCTCCCTGGACCTGTTCTCAATTAGTTCATTCCAAGCTGGCCTACTTGCACTTCATTTATCAAATTTTAATTTTTAGGGGCTGGGGATTTAGCTCAGTAGCACAGCGCCAGCCTGGCAAGTACGAGGTCCTGAGTTCAATCCCCAGTACCCCAAAGGGGACAAAGAAACCAACAAATAAATAAATAATTTTAATTTTCAGGAAAATTCAAGTGTCTCAGAAATGAACAAACCAACATGATAAATATTTCCTCCTCAAAACTATTTTTTCCTGAAGAATTGTCCCCTAATTCCCAAAGCAAATAGCCTCTCTCTGCCCCCATCCCTATGTGCAAATCATATTTTAATTTTATTTTTTCAGTGCTGGAAATTAAATCCAGAACCTTCACACTAAGCTACATTCCCAGCTCCTTTTTTAATTCTTATTTTGAGACAAGGTCTCACTAAGTTGTCTAGGCTGGGCTTTAACTTGGAATCCTTCTGCCTGGGCTCCCCAGAGTGCAGGGATTGCAAACATGAACCACTACACCCAGCTGAATCTTTAAATTTGCTTCTAATGCTTTTGGGGACTGAGACACAGAAACAAGAATGTAAACAGCATTGTGTGTGTTAGCCAAAGCTGAATGTGATCCAAATCTTCATCTTAGAGTAGAATGGCTCCAGGTAGCATAGTTAATCACTGTAAGTTATAGTTGTGAAATTTACCACCTGTAGATATGCACACAAGAGAAGCATGGGTGAATCTTTTTTTTTATTGGTATATGTTTACAGTACATAATAGCTATTTTAGAGAATTGGCATATATATATATAAATATATATTTATATTTACCTTGCTCATTTAGATTCTCTTGTCCTCCCCCTCTTCTCCCTGCTTCCCCTGAGCCCCTTACTCATCTTCAAAAACTCTATCTCCCTGTTTCCTACCATCTCTCCTAGCATGGGTGAACCTTAAAGATGTAAGAGTGAATAAAAGCAAACACAATAGCATATGTAGTGTATTCTTCTCTTTCAATAATGTTAAAGTGAGTAAAATTAAACTATAAAATTTGTATGTGAAAAAGTGAGAAAGAAAGAACATAATCAAGATAGCATTTAAACAAGGAGAGAAGGTTATGATGAGGAAAGAGAAGGCATGGGACTTCTGAGACACTGGCCATATTTATTTCTTGAGTTGGGGTTACTGAGGTTGGTTCTCAACAAATCATTAAGTTGCACGTTTATATTTTATGTACTTTTTGTATGTTTATTATATTTCTTGATTTTTTAAAAAATTATTTTTAAAACAGTGAACTATGCTCATTTGAAAGTTTTAACAGTCCTGAAGTATTGTATATAAAAGGAAAAGTAAATTTTCTAAGCCCTGTGTTCCAGTCCTCAGAGGTAATTACAGAGTTAGTCTTTATAGTTGCTTATTAACACACATGTGCACTAGAAAATATTATTTTCTTTTTCATGACTAGATTCACATAATATTTTGTTCTGAAATGTTCTTCATTTGTTACTATATTTTAAAACATATGCCGGAGATTTAGCTCAGTAGTTCTGCGGCCTGCCTCTCAAGCGCAAGGACCCAAGTTCGATCTCTGGTACCAAAGAAAAGCTTTGAAAACATACTTCTAGATTATCTTTAAAAATCAGGACATATAAAAATATTATTTTATATACTTCCTTCAAATGGATCCACCTAAATTGATCCTGTTAATAAATAGGACCCACTGGTAAACATTCTAATCATCCCCAATGTTACTTCTTGGCAACATTGAAATGAACATCTTTTACACATATATTTTTGCACATTTATGCAAATATATCTTTAGAATACATCTCAAGATTAGGACTTTTGGGGGCATGAGTTAATGTGTTTAAAATGAGAGCTGGGCAAGGTAGCACGCAGGTGTAATCCCAGCACTCAAGAGGCTGATACAGGAGGATCACTTTGAGTTCAAGGCCAGCCTGGGCTACATAGTGAGTTCAAGACCAGCCTGAACTACATAGTGAAACCCTATCTCAAAAAAAAAAAAAAAATCCTGATGAATAACTGTCCCTTCTCTGTGTACACTGTCATCAAATGTATATGACAGTGCCCATCTCCCCACATTGCTTATAATTAAACTGTATATTTCTTCTAATATGATAGACTAAAATAATATCCCAATGTTTCAAATAACTATTTCATTTAGCTATGAGAGAACTTGAGCTCATTTTCACATTTGTTGATTTTTGGTTTCCTATGAGTCCTCATCATAGATCTGGGCAATTGAATCAAACTATTCCTGAGTGGCTTGGCCAATTTAGCAAAGCATAAGCTGCCAAAAAGTTAATTTAAAAGCACATAATGTTAGGTAGACAATCAACAGATTGTATGACACAGCACATTGCAAAATTTAGTGGGTGACTGGGTATGAGAGGGCTTTGGACTTAAATAGGTTACCCAAGGGCCACCCATGCCTCACTTTGCCAAAATGATGACACCTTCCCACACTTCTGTCCCATGCTCTGCACCAGTCCACCCTGGGAACTATGCGGCCTGTAACTTTGATAAGGCAGCTCCTTCTCTTTCAGTACTGTTGCTATATTGCATGACAACCATAGGGAACAGATAGATGAAAATACAAAGGCTCTGCTTCCAAAGAAGTTTCAGTCTACTTAGAATGCCTCCCTTAACATACAACTAGTGGAGTCCTTTAGGCAGTCATCCTTAGTGCTTCCTAAGTCAAAGTACATCAGATCTTAATCAGATGTGCTAGTAAGGACCAACACAAACCTGACAGTCTTCTTCTCCCAGGGGCTTTGCACACATAAAGTGCTTAGTTCTCAGTGACTTCATGATGGGAGGTGGCACAAAGAACTCAGCCAACGTCACAAGTAATTAGTGGCAGAGCCAGAACTGGAACCCAGTCTGTCTCCCCTAGCCCTAGAGTCCATTCTCCCCTAGCCACCACACCATCCCTTATTCTGAAAAGATGGAAGTATTAATTGGTCCTTGAGTTGTTGAGAGTAGAATAAAGAGGCCACTACAGTAGGTAGCTGTGATTCCTTTGCCTTCTGAGAAGCAGAACTCAGTCTCCCTGGACTCCATTGTGTCACCTGACCTGTGCCATGGCATGGACAGTGACTCAGTATTGGCGAGTTGCTCTGAGGTCCCATAGGTATCTCTGCTCTTGCTCCCCACACAGAAGGAAGGGCATCCGCAGTTGAGATGATGACAACATATGCTGCTATGTCTGATATCATGTTGATTATCAAAGATTTGTTTGACTTAATGAAATGACTATTTTCATTTAGGAGCAGTTCTTTCTTCGAAACCCTGGTTTGAAATCCATGACTTATGGAAACATCAGCGAACGTGTTCAGTTAAGGAAACGATTGGGTTGCAAGTCATTTCAGTGGTATTTGGATACCGTCTTCCCAGAGTTGGAGGCATCTATGAACAGCTAATGAAAGGAAAACAAGTCATTTTTATTAATAGTTAAGAAGTCCCCTGGTCCTTCAAGATGGTGGCACCAGAGAACAAGTTTGGAACATCATGGAATAATGGGAAATGCAATAAGAAATACAACCAGAATGACCTACATTGGGAGTGTTGGTTTTCCCCCTTAATGACAATTCCTAATCTTTTGTTGCTCACTGCCACTGAATTCCTGGGGTGGCAGGACCCTGAGCATTCCAAATGTAAGCTGTCTCACAGTTGAAACTCAAGCATATAATAAATCGGGGGAAAGCGTGTTGTTTGCAGTTATTTACCAAAGTCACTTACTGGTCTTATACGGACCCATGCTGCTCTAGAGCTTTTGCCAACCTGACTTCTGCTCCAAACAGAGCAGCTGACATGGTTGCCTTAGGAAGACATTTACAGGGAGCCATCTTTTTTTTTTTTTTTTTTACAGGGAGCCATCTTGGCACATACTGACATGGGCTGAGCTGGACCAAGGTATTTTCTTGCTGCCAGCATAGAAGCTGGGACTGACACCTTGCTTGGTTGGGTTCCTGAGTCTGATGTACCATCCACTTGATGCACATCTTGGTTCTGTCCTCCAGGGTGCTTCCTCCTTTGTCCTTCTCTCTGTCTGAGTCACTCCCTCCTCTCTGCTTCTGATTTTGCTGTTTTGTGTCCGAGCCCTCCTGTGTCTGGCTGGTGTCCCATCTGTGAGAACACACTCCCAGATGGCTAAGGTGGGGTTGGAGGGATCTGTGGGCTTCAACCTGGTGAAGGTGGTTAGGAAGGTGAAAGACAATAAAGAGAGAAACTGAGGGGAGGAACCTATTGAAAGGGCCAATGAAAGAAATGGGGGAGACTTCTGATAGGATCTCAAAACACAGTCCTTGCGAGAGAAAAGATGAGTCCATGCAACACAGGAGACAATTTGACTGGTCTGTTACACTCAGTAAACAGTGGACCAGGAAGGCAGCAAGGAACTTACCCCTGCTGAATTTATGTTTTTGAGACCATATATACATGTAAATAAAAAGAACTGGTTAATAATCTCTTTATACCAAGTCTACTTAGCAAAACACTATACAAAAACCTATTGCTAGATAAACATGGAAAAAACTGGGGCTGATATATGACAAATGGCCAGAGTAATTTGAGCCTTTAGTAGGTTGATGTGGCAGCCCCAAAGAAATGCCACAATATGATTATATACTTGGACTATATATGATGCTTGACATGCTTCTAGAAAGTCATAAAAATTCTAGAATTCATAAAATATATGAATTCATAGGTAATAAACCTATTAAAATTATTAAATCTTAAATTTATTAAAATTATTAAATTTAATAAATCTATTAAAATTAGGATATTTGGAAACTCTGTACTTGAAGGAAAAAGGAGAATTATGTAATATAAACATGGAGTATCTTCTTAAAGTTTGTTTTTGTTTTTTGGTCCTGGGGATCGAACTTGGGACCTTGCACTTGCAAGGCAGGCACCGGAACCACTGAGCTAAATCCCTGGCCATCTTCTTAAAGTAATAACTTTTTTCTAGTTTTGAAGTTTGAGAATGTTTTTTGTTTTGGTGATAAGTGTAAAGGATGTATGTTGGACATATCAGCTTTGTGAAAAGAAAATGACAGAAGTGTTTTCTCTCTTTTTAAAGTCATAGACCTAATATTAAGTCTTAGTTTTTTTGTTTGTTTGTTTTAGTACGTTTCCATTACATAATGTTTACATTCCTTGTGTGGAGTTGGTACATGTACATAACACATCTTAATTCCTTGTGTGTGTGTGTGTGTGTGTGTGTGTTTGTGTGTTGAGACAAGGTCTCACTGTGTATGTCAGGCTGGTCTTGAACTTACTATGTAACCCAGGCCAGCCTTGAATTGAGGGTGATCCTCCTGCTTCAGTCTCCTTAGTGCTGGGATTACAGACATGTGCCACCATGCCTGGCAATTCCTTTTTTTCATCCCCTTTCCTCCCCCTCCATCCCTTTCTTGACCCCCTTCACCTTTAAGCTCTATCTCCCTACTTCCTACTATCTTTTATTTTGCTCCTTATTTATACTTTGAGTTTCTCATATAAGAGAAACCACTTGATATTTAAGCTTATGTGTCTGATTTCTTTCACTTAACATTATGGTTTCAAGGTACATCCATTTTCCTACAAATAACTCATTTATCTTTCTTTATGATAGAGTAAGACTCCATTGCGTGTAAACACCACATGTTCTTTGTCTATTCATCTGCTGATGGACATACAGGCCACTTCCAAGATTGTGCCACTAAAAACGTGGGTGTGCGTGTATCACTATAATATTATGACTTTAATTCTTTTGGGAAGGTTCTTGAAATAGCTGGATCAAAAGTAATTTCTAGTTTTAGTTGAGGAATCTCCATACTGATTTTTTTTTGGTACCAGGGATCAAACTCAGGTCCTTGTGCTTGCGAAGCAGGTGGTGAAACCACTGAGCTAAATCCTCGGCCCCTCCATACTGATTTTCATGGTGATTGTACAAGTTTACATTCCTACAAACAATGTAGAATGGTTTCCTTTTACTCCTGTAGCCTGGCCAGGATTTGTTATTATTTGATTTTTTTCTTTTTTTCTTTTTTTTTTTTTGGTACCAGGGATCGAACTCGGGACCTTGCACTTGTGAGGCAGGTGCTGGAACCACTGAGCTAAATCCCTGGCCTGTTATTATTTGATTTCTTGAAATTGGTCATCGTTTCTGGGGAAAGACTGAATCTCAATGCTGTTTTAATTTGCATTTTTCCAATGACCAGCGATGTCGAGCAATTCTTCAATTATACATTGGCCATTTGTACTTCTGAAAAGTGCCTATTCATTTCACTTGCCAAGTTCTTGATTAAGTCTTTTACTTGGGGGGGGGTCTAATTCTTTGAGTTCTTATATATTCCAGGTATTAGTCTTCTGTCTGAGGAATAGATGAAAAGTTTTTACCATTCTGTGGATTGTCTCTAAACTTGGTTGTTTCTTTTGCTGTGCATAAACTATTTAATTTGATATGATCCCATTGTTTTGATTCTCAGTACTATTTCCTATGCATCTGGGGTTCTTTCAGAAAGTCCTTGCCTACACTTATGACTTCAAGAGTTTTACTTTTTTTGTCTTCCAGAAGGTTGTTTCTCTCTTTTGTTTTTTGTTTTAGGTACTGGGGATTGAACTCGGGATCTTGCGCTTGCAAGGCAGGTGGTGGAACTACTGAGTTAAATCTCCAGCCTAGTTTCTGTTTTAACATTTAGTTCTTTGATCGATTTTGATTTTAACTTAGTACATGGTGAGAGATATGGGTCTAGATTCAATGTTCTGTATATGGACAGTCAGTTGTCCCAACATCATTTATTAAAGAGGCTATCTTCCCTGTAGTGTGTGTTTTTGGCCCCTCTGTTAAAGATCAAATAGTTGAATGTGTTTGGGGTTGTTTCTACATCCTCTATTCTGTTCCACTGATCCTCATGTCTGTTTTTACACAGTAGCTTTATAATATAACTTCAAGTTTGGGCTTGTGACGTCTCCCACTTTGCTCTTCTTACGCAGGATTGCTTTTGCAATTCTGGGTCTCTTCTGGTTCCATATGAATTTTAGGATTGTTTTCTTCATTTCTGTTAAGAATGGCATTGGTATTTTGACTGGGATTGTGTTAAATCTGCATATCAATTTTGAAAGTATGGCCATTTTGACTGTATTGATTCTGTCTATCCAGAAATAGGAGATATTTTCCCATTTTCTGATGTTCCACTTTATTTACTGTTTTTGAGGACTGTAGTTTTCATTGTAGAGGTCTTTCACTTCTTTAGTCAAGATAATTCCTAAGTTGTTAATTTTCTTTGTGCTCTTATGAATGGTATTTTTTTTCCTAATTTCTTTCTCAGTGGGTTATTAGTGTACAGAAACACTATTGATTTTGTGTCCTGATACATTACTGAATTTAGTTATTAAGAATATTTTGGAGGATTTTTTCTTTGGCCTTCTGTGTAGAGGATCTTATCATTTGCAACTAATAAGAATTTGACTTTTCCCTTTCCTATACATATCCTTTTTATTTCTTTTTCATACGTGATTGTTTGTTCTGGCTGTTTTGAGTACTATATTGAACAGGAGTAGTCATGGTGGCATCCTTGTCTTGTTCCTGATTTTAGAGGGGAAACTGTCAATTTTTCCCCATTTAATATGATATTGGCAGTAGCTTGTCATAAATCGCCTTTATCAGACTGCGATAAGGTCTTTCTGTACCAATATTCATCAATGTTTTTATCATGAAAGGATGTTGGATTTTGTCAAAAGCATTTTCTGCATCTAATTGAGATGATTATGATTTTTTTTCCTTGCTTCTGTTTATGTATTACATTTATTGATTTACACATGTGGAATCATCCTTGCATTCCTGGGATGAATCCTCCTTGGTCATGATATGTGATCTTTTTGATAATTTGTTGCCATTCTGTTTGCCAGTAACTTGCTGAGGATTTTTGCATCTATATTCATTTTGCATCTATTTTCTCAGTTTTGGTTGGATCCTTTTCTGATTTTGGAATCAAGGTAATGGTAGCTTCCATGAATGACTATGACTATGGGGCGTACTCCTTCCCTTTAAATTTCATTAAGGACCTTAAGGAATGTTGGTGCTAAATCTTTCTTTAAGTTTTTTTTTTTAGAATTCGGCAGTGAATCCATCTGGAGCTGGGCTTTTCTTAGTTGGTAGGTTTTAAATTACTGTTTCAATTACATTGCCTGTTATTGGATTATTCAGGGCTTTTAAATCTTCGTTCAGTTTTGGCAATTCATATGTTATCTAGGAATTTATCCATTTCTTCTGAATTCTCCAATTTATTGATGTACAGCTTTGTGAAGCAGTTGTTAATAATCTTTCTAAAAAATAATCTTTCTGATTTGGGCAGTGTAAAATATTTCATTGTAAATTCACTTGGATGGTTGTAGTTTCAGGTATATATTTACATATTTGAATAAACTCTTTACATCACTTTTAAATGTATCTAGTAGACTTCACCTGTTTCCTCGCCATTGCCATGGATAGTTTTCTGAGGGGTTCCCAGCAGGATCAGGTTTCCAAAATATAAAACTTGGAGCCCAAAATATAAAATTTGCTCTTTATGTGAGCTGTAACCATTGAGGTAGACTTGGTGATGCTGTGTTCTAACTTTGCAAGAGAAACTCCCACCTGAAATAAATGTTAAATCTAGCCAAGGTGAATTGTTGCCCGACAGAGGTAGGCAAGATCACAGGTATTCCACCTGGTACCAATTAGGCCGAGGGCAAGGGCCACACAAAACCCCAAATGGGGGTGGGGGCGTTGTCATGAGCTGCTCATATACCCAACACCTGGGGAAATGAGTCCTCAGTGCCGAGGGCTAACCTGGCTGGCACAGCAGGACCCCCCCCCCCCCATAGGACAACGCTGTCAGGTATTTGGCCGAGTTCCTAATCCAGAAAACCAGCAAGACCACGTGGTTTGCGCCCTTCTGCTCAAAGGGTCATTGCTCTGGTTCAGGTGCTTTTACTTTTCTCGGAATTTTTTTACTTTACCAGGCATGCACAATTTCCGGCCTAGGCATGTTCGATTCCCTCATTAGACCTTGATTGTGAAGCAATGCTTTTCTAAAAAAATGTTAGAAATTCCTGACCATCTGGCACTCGCGGCGGTTAAACCCCATCCGCTGGGTTCGTCGCCAAATTCCTGAGGGGTTTATACTTTGGCTCTCTTACCACAAACATGAGCCGTTTCTCTCAGCTTCTTTCTTCACATTTTAACCTACATGTCTCTCACCATAAGCGATAGTGACATCTTGTGAGTACGTGTAAAGCTCGTTTATATCAAGTCTTTTACTGAAACAGACTAAAACAACACGCGCGCCACAGCAGCGCCAGGTCCGCGCGCATGCCGGTGACGTCAGCGCTGCGGACGATGACGTCAGCCACGGGGGCGGGGTCGCCCTGACGAGGCGCCGGCGGAGGCCCGGCGCTAGAGCTAGCCTGCCGCGTGGGGACTGGGCGAGGCTCGGGGCCGCCTCACCGCGCCCCGTGCCTGCGCCACGCGCTCGGCTGCCCTGTCACCCTGCTACACTAACTCTGGCTGCTCCGGCCGTAGCGGCTCGTGCCGCAGGGCCCCGGGCTGTGGCGGGAGGGAAGATGCTGCAGCCCGAGGCCCGGAAGGCCGCGTTCCTGGGCTGCAGGCGTCGCGGTGAGTAGCGGACGGGCGGCGGCACTTGACCCCGCGCGGCCTCCGTCGGCAGCTGAGGCGGCGGGAGGCGGGCGGGTCCGGCTCCGTGCTGTTGTCCTCCTCAGCAGCCGCGTTTCCTTGACGGAAAAATGAGGTCCAGAGCAGCGTTCTTCGGTCCTAAAGAAAACAAATTGTGCCCAGAAATAAGTGTGGGACATTCTGAGCGTGCACAGAACCAGAGCGAGTGGAAGGAGCCCCGTGGCGTGTCTGGTTTCTCAGAAAAAAAATCTGTTTTTTGTGGTTGGTTATAGCCCATTTCTGTCTCTATAGATTTGCCTATTGTAGAGCCCTTATATACGTGGAATCATACAATACTTGTCCTTTTATGTCTGCCTTACTCCCCATGTTTTTGAGGGTCAGAAATATTGTAGCATGTGTCATACTTTATTCTTTTTCACAGTTGAGTAATATTCTTTCATGGACACGAGGTTGTTTCCCACCTTTTAGCTCTTGTAGTAATGTTCTTATGAACATGTGTTTACATGTATCTGTAGTCTTCATTTTCCATTCTTCGGAGTATGTATCCAGGATTAGAATTGTTGGGTTATATGGTAATTCTATGTTTAACTTTTTGAGTAAGGGACAGACTTCATATTATAGAAACTGCTTTCATATATACCCTTATACCATAGTAATTGCTAAATTTGATGGCTCCATCTCCATACTTACCTGCTTGACTTTCTTAAATATTTGTGACACTTCACTATACCTCTCCAGGCAGAGGTTCAGTCCTTGTTCCCTAAGTCTGTTTTGCTCTCTTTATTACTGAACACTTCCTCTTTTACTTTTCAGTAACTTAAAGTACAATTTTGATGCTTGTTTTAAACTTATCTCTGAGGCCTGGATTTGAATGTGACGTTTCCAGGCATCTGCCAGTTCTCTTGAATGTAATGTGTCCAAAACAAATTCCATTTTCAGTTTATCCTCCTGAATCTGTTCTTCCTGTGCTCCTTGTCACTGAGAATTAAAGTGGGGTGCTTATGTCCTTTTCTCCCTTAGGGGCCCAGGGTTTGTTAAGCTGCCAAGTGCAGACAGTTGTGCCTCTCATCTCCCATCCACTTATTTCATGGTCTGAGATCACTGGATTTCTCTCACTGGATTTCTTCTAACTGGACTTCTTGATTCTAAAAACTCCCCTCTGTCCCAAACCATTTTACACTCTGCTGCTAGGATTTTCTTCCTCAGATGGATTTGCTTACGAACACTAGCTAGCTCTTCTCTGCATGCAGGACAAGTTTGTTCACAGCAGCAGAGACCCAGGCTGTTTTCCTATAATTAATAACCTTTCACCAGCCCTGTCCTGCACTCCCGTGTACTCATCTGTATTCAGGTGTTACAAACAACCATTCCACTTGCTTGTTTCATTTGGGAAATTTAAAAACAGATACATGCTGAAGTTTCTGTTTGAAATACTTTAGTATTTGGTACTTGAGCCAAACTTAAATCATAGCTTTTGTAAGAAATCTTCAAGTTTTTCAAAATTATTTTGTCTCATACTTGTTTCCATATAGTTTGCTCATATCCGTACTGTAGCACTTTTTAGAGTTTGCTGTAAGATAGGCTCAAGTTTTTCCATCTAATTTATTCTTTCTTTTTTTGGGGGGTTACCAGAGATCGAACTCAGGACCTTGTGCTTGCAAGACAGGCGGTGGCACCACTGAGCTAAATCTCTGGCCCTGATTTATTATTTCTTCAGGACCCCCCTCCCCCCCCTTTTTTTTTTTTTAGAGAAAATGAGACTACTGACCAGAGTATAATGGTTTCTAAGGCCTCTGTGGCATTGGCAGATGCTTTTAAAACTGATTCTGTTTATACTTTAAGCATTAATAAATGTATCATTTAACCACCTGTACCTCAGATGTAATATAGTCATGTGCTGCATAAGATTATATCACATAGTGTTTTTGTAACTGTCTTGGTTTAAGTACACTTTGATGTTTCACAACAAAACATTCAGAGCTTATCCCTGTCATTAAGTGACACATGACTATTTATAAAAACTTTTCTGGGCTGGGGATTTAGCTTGGTGGTGCTTCCGCCTACCTTGCAGGCACAAGGTCCCGAATTCGATCCCCAGTAACAACAACAACAACAACAACAAAACAAAAACCTCTTCTAATTCAAGTTAGAAAATACTTTTATTTGAATGTCTTTGGTATTTATTGAGACTGAAGACTTTTTCATATCTATTTCTATGTATGTTTCTTCTGTGAATAATCTTTTCTGTGTACTTGATCCATCATTCTAATACTTATTTATAATCCATGCTATATTTGCTACAGATATTTTTAATCATCATTTTTTGACTTAGTGACACTTTTCATTGATTTTAAAATTAATTCCTACATATGTTTCTGTAGTTTTTAATGTACTTTAGGAAGTGGGAGAGTTGATGAAAAAGAGACAGGGGAGCTTCATTACAAATGGCATTTTAAAAGAGGAGGCATGTATAATCCTTATGACCCATTGATCAGTTGGCTTAGAAATCTTCAAGATAGTTCTGCTTTATCTAACCAAAACTGAAAGCCTATGGAAGATGTTGGAAAAGCGTGTGTGTTAGGGTTTTCCAGGGAAATAGCCAATAGGATGTATATATATGTGTGCGCGCGCGCGCACACACACACACACACACACACACTATGGTTTAAGGAGAGGAACTAACTCACACATTTGTGGGTCCAGCAGACTGAAACCTGCAGAGCAGGCTGGAGATGGGGTAAGAGTTGCCATTGCCTGTGTGAGTGTGGATAAAGTCCATTTTACATAGTGCAGTCGTCCTCTTCCTAGAAAGCTATGTCATACTGAGTAGAGCCCACCCTAATGACTCATTTTAATTTCTAAAGACTCCATTTGCAAATTACAAATCTTGTTACATCTTAAGGTACTATGGTTAGGAGTTCAGCCTGTGAGTTTTGGGGGAGATAATTCAGTCTATAACAGATGCCAAACAGTCTCTTGTGGTATGGAACGAGAGGAAACAAACAGATATTTTCTTACTTATTTGTATAATTTATATTTTGGTGTGAATTTTTTTTTTTTGAAACAGTCTTGCTATGTATTTCAGACTGGCCTTGAGTTCACTTTGTAGTCTAGGCTAGCCTCGAATTTGGGGCAATCCTGCCTCAGCCTCCTGAGTGCTGGAGTTACTGGTATGCACCACCATGCCCAGCTTGTTATGAAATATTTTAGAAATAGCAGTTCACTTTAGTTAACTGATATTATAGTTATTAATTAACGGGGAATCTATTCTTTATTTCCTCTTTCCATAATATTCTGTCTAAATATTTTCTATTAAGTTTATTCCTAGTATTTGGTATTTTTGTTTTTGTGAGTATGGTATGCTTCCCATTATGCTATGCTATGCTTTCTTTTCTTTGGTGATGGTTTGTTTTTTTGAGACAGGGTCTTGCTAGGTAGTTCAGGCTGGCTTTGAACTCACTGTGTAGTTCAGGCTGGCCTCAAACATGTGGTGATCCTCCCGCCTCGGCCTCCTGAGTCCTGGGATGACAGGCATGTGCCACCATGCCTTGTTATATAATTCTGAAAAATTAGAATGGGCACTTATTTAATAAGATGTATTGACTTCTTGTTAGGTGATTCATAAAGTTATTAGCATTTTCTTTTCTTTTTTTTTTTTTTTTGGTACTGGGGATCGAACTTGGGTCCCTGCACTTGGGTAGCAGGCGGCGAAACCACTGAGCCAAATCCCCGGCCCAATTAGCATTTTCTTATTGACAAGATGGAACATTATGGGAACTAAAAGTTAAACATTTAAAACATTCAGTATTTTAATAATTACAGATTAACATGGTTATAAGAATAAAATGACAGAATCTGTGTACCCTTTTCTCATTTCTCCTTAGTAGTACTGTAGTGTTTTGTAAAACTACAGCAATGATACTACATTGTTGCTGTTATGTCATTACATTGACATTGATGCAGGTAAGATACAGGACACATCCATTAGCTCAAGGATCCCACACTCACCTTCCCTCTTCCATAATCCCCTAGCCCTTGTTCCCAACTCCTGGCAGTCACTAATCCATTTTCTATTTCTATAATCTTGTCATTTCAAGAATGTTATGTAAGTCAGTTAGACAGTATGTAATCTTTCAGGGTTGGTTGGACTTTTTCATTCAGTCTGATCTGAGTACAGTGGTTGCACTTACCTGTAGTTGGGAAAATGGTGTTTTTGAAGACCCACCATTGCATCATGGAATAGAACAGGGTTTCTCAAACTTGGTGTGATTGGTGTTTTGGGGCGCATATTGTGGATTGAGGATGTGCAGCATCCTTCAGGTGCTATGGATCCCCCAGTTGTGTCTGCCCAAAATGTTTCCAGACATTGCCAAAAGCCCCTGGGGGTTGCCACATTTTTCCAAACATTGTCAAATCTTTCTGCCCCGAGACTGACTGGAGTAGAGTATAGAAATTGGAGTATAGAAATTGGTTGGGGATTTAGCTCAGTGGTGCTGCCACCTGCCTTGCATGCTCAAGGTCCTGAGTTCGATCCCCAGGACCAAAAAAAAAAAAAGAAAGAAAGAAACTAGACCCAGAGCTAAAAGACTGTAATGTCCTCACTGCACAGTGCATCCTTCTGATGGCTCTGCACCTATACAGCCCCTTCTACACGCATTTCCACTTGAGCATTCTGTAATCCAAAGACTCAGTTGTATAGTTACAGTGAAACATATTAAATTATGCAAAGAATTAGAAGTGAGAAAATAATACCTACAAACACATGCACAAAACCCACGAGGATGGGCTGGAATCTGTGTCCTTTAACCCACCATAGGTATGAGGGATAGATCATACATTGTGTTATAACTCCTGGAAACCAATATCCATACAGAACTCAGCACCTTAGTTTAAGCACCAAGGTCAAAGGAATAGTTTCAAAAGGCTGAGGCAGGCAGTAGGATCATGAGTTTGAAGCCATCCCGGGCAACCTAGCAACTTAGTGAGACTGTATCTCAAAATAGGAAGGGGCTGAGGCTGCTGCTCATTGCAGAGGCCCTGAATTCAGTCACCAGTGCTGCCGCCTCCCCTGAAGCATTTTATTATGGAATATTTCAAACATTAAAAAAATCAAATTTTTTTGTTTTTGGAGACAGGTCTTACTGTATAGTCCAAGCTGGCCTCAAACTCGTGATCTCCCTGCCTCAGCTTCCTGAGTGCTTGGTATTATGAGTGTGTGCCACTGTGCCTGGCTCAATAGATTTTTATTTATTTTTTGTTTTGTTTTTAATAAATTTTATTTTATTCCATTCCCTCTCTCAAGCTTTTTTTTTTTTTTTTAAACCTATTAATAGCCTTTTCATCTGTGACCCTGTATATCTTGGTTAATTGAAGCAAATCATAGGATTAAATGATTTAGGCAATACAAGACAGTCTCCATTCTGATCTTGACCCCCATTCTTTTTTCAACAAACTGAATTTTAGACTATAGATTTACAGGAAATTATGAAAATAGTAGAGTTCCTATGTATTCTATACCCAGTTTCCCTTATTAAGATCTTATATTAATATTGTACATTTATCATAATTGTGGTGTCTGTGTTTGTTCATATTTCCTTGGTTTTTATTTAATGTCCTTTTTCTGTTCGAAGGACATTAGGTTAAAAACTGAGGCTGTCATCCAGGACACCACATTGCATTCAGTGATCATGTTTCCTTAGGCTCTTTTTGGCTGTGGCAGTTTCCCAGCCTTGCCTTGTTTTTTTTTTTGTTTTTTTTCTTACCGGCGATTGAACTCAGGTCCTTGCGCTTGCCAGCAGGCGTCAGAACCATACAGCTAAATCTCCTGCCCCCTTGCCTTGTTTTTGATGACCTTGGCAGTCTGTAGAAGTCCCTATATGTAGTCCCCACTTAAGGAAAAGGGCTTATGCTCAACTTTCTTAAAGAGCAGAGTGTCTAAATTGTTTGGAATTCTGCATAGAGAAATGTTACATTCTGTCCTATGTAGTACTTATTTATTCAGTCATTTATATCAGTATGGACTCATGGATATTTATTTATTTTTATATGTTGGGTTATAATGTAATATAGTTGTATTTTGCTGTTCAGCTTGCTACAGCTCTGGCCATAATGAGCTCTTTCAGGAAGACTATTTGGTTTTTTTCCTTTCTTTTTGTGTAAAGAGTAATTTTTGGGGGGTACATATAAAACATATAACACAGTTAATGTGTATAAGTGAAATTTACTTTTTATATTTATTATAACATTTAAAAAAGGGGAAAAGAGCCGGGGATTTAGCTCTGGTTCTGGTGCCTGCCTCGGCAGCGCAAGGTTCCAAGTTCGATCCCTGGTACCAAAAATAAATAAAGACATAAAAAGGGGAAAAAACCAAAATGGTGGGCCAAAGGTTGGACACTGCTGTTAGTCTCTGAGCTGACAAGGAAGGTCATAGTGTACAGTATACACTAACTTTTGTATATATGCATATATAACCATTTGTAACTGCATCTAAGATAACATGGTAAGCTAACCATGAGTTTGTATTTGTGATATTATGGCAAATAACAATGAATGCAAAATAGAAACATGAAATACATTAATTCAACTTCATCAGTAATTCTAATATGAATGTTCTAAATACACCAATCAAAAGAGAGTTTCTGTAACAGTGGTCATAATAAAACAAGACCCATCTACAAGAAACCAGGTTTAAATATAAAGACTTAGGTATTCTAAAAAGAATGGAGAAAAATGTGTCTTGCTAACAATAATACTGTGAGAACATGGAAGTGGTTACAGAAATTATAGCTTGCTGGGGATGTAGCTCAGTGGTGCTGTGCCTGCCTGCTAAGCCCAAGGTCCCAAGTTGGATTCCCAGTACCAAAAATTAAAAATTAAAAAATAAAAATAAATAAATACATGCATGCATTACAGCTAAAACAGCCTCTGATAATCAGGGATAACCAAGGTCATTACATAATAACAAAGAAATCTGTTCTCTCAGAAGATGTAACAATCTTGAATGTGTATGCATCTAGTAAGAGGGCATCAAAATACATGGGCCAAAAACTGCAAAAAATGATAGACAAATCTATTCTTAAAGCTGGAGACTTCATCAACATTCTCAGTAACTGATAAATCAGGCAGACAAAATCAGTACAGAAACCGATGTCCTGAACAGCACTATCAGCTTGATCTAAATGACAGAAAACTTCCAAGGACAGCTGAAAGCATAGTCTTCTCTAGCTCACCTTCACCACCACAGACCACATTCAGAGTGACTAAACACCCACACAACGTCTCCTCTCAGATGCAGTGGAATTAAACTGGAAATCAGTAACAGAAAGATACTGTAGTGGGAAAATCCTCAGGGCAAGTTACTCAGTTTCTTTACAAGGAGGAAAAAGTCCTTTTCTGTTTTATACTCTGGACTGGGTTTGTTTTTGTTTTTGTTATTGTTTTTGTTAATCTTAGATATTTGACTAATGAACCTAAGCCACTTTGTGAGTAAGCAAACCCCAAGAAACTCTCAATGTGTTAGTGGAAGAGAGCCCTCAGCACTGTGATTTAAGGATGGGCAGGCAGCTTGGCTAGGATTTCTTTGGGTGGAGAAGGTCATGTTGACCCTAGATATGCATATATTTGTTTATATTGGCTATCCTGAAAGTCATTTTAGTTGCTCAGTTATTTGGATATCTCATAATAGTTCTAGTGACTATTTTTTCCTCTTGTTTCATCGTTTGTTTTATGGGTTAATTCTTTTTATGGGAAGGAAGGGAACCAGAGGTAATTGAGTTTCCATAGTTTTGGTTGTAAGTGGTTGTATTATAGTCGGCTAAGTTAGATATTAATATAGCGGCAGAGAGGGATTGGGCCTTCATGGAAGTCAGCACAAAAAATAAAGACATCAGAATTGTGGCTGGAGGCAAATCTGAAGAGAAACAGGCCTAGAGATAAACAGCTACTTGAGATTACACTGTAATCAGCACCATCTGGCCCAGTGGACCCAGATAGGCCTGGGACATATAGGTGGGTGGTGACCCATACTCCCCTCCCTTCCTCAAAATGCCTTTGTTCTTTCCTTGTACTTTTGCTACGTGAATTGTTTCCCTGTTGTATCCATATTAGCTAGGGGGCTATACTTATAATCCTATAGGTTAATAGTAGCCTGACTCATGTTGTACCCCATGTGATTTTGCTGTATGAATTACCCCTGACAAAGGCCCTCAGTGACCACCCATTTGGGACCCCTCCTGGAAATCCAGGAGCTGTTCTTCCCCTTATTTCCAGTAAAACTCTCCTAACTTCCTCCTTTGGTTTGCAACTTCATTCCTTGGTACTGTGTGACCACTAACATTTGACATCTAACAGGTCAAGAGTTATATTTTTTCCTGTATCAGTTGCACACTGTCCATTTTGATGCCCTTCTGTCAGGAATCACATTTTGGGGGGGCTGAGCAGTAGAGCTTTTGCAATTTGGAGTTTGGATCACTTTAGGTGGGGCACATCCCTTGCCAATCCCAGTATTCTTGTGTTTCCTCTTTGGCTGACTCACATGTTCACCTATTTGGCTTCTAAGGACATTTGATTTTTTGACCTCTGTGGTGAGCACAACATCGACTGTTTTGTTAGGACTGACAAAGACAGCAGCAGTCAGGGCACTTCCAGAGAGTTCCTGAATTAATTAAAATCCAATAGGTTTTAATGAAAGAAAATCTTTGATACTGAGAGGTCTAATATATTGTATGATAATGTGCAGATAGAAAGAAGTAGGTCCAGTGATGTAAATGTTTTGTCATATGGGTACCTGCTGGCCCTCACTAACTGAGTGCTTGTCCCAGGCTGCCCCATTCACCTTCCTGTGTTCTGTGGATCTGTAGTGGGTGAGGTCTGTTGCTGTCTGCCTGGGCCTTAGTGCAGAGAAGGCACCGAAGGGCTCTTGTCAGCCACCACGTATGTCCACTGGCCTGCCAAGTAAATGTCCTGAGGTTAGCTTTTGTGGGTGCTTTGATACACCAGCTGACCTTTCAGCTCCTTTACTTTCCTGTTTAAGTAAGTTAGCATCTTTCTCTGATCAGCATTACCTTGTAGATTTCTTCTGCATTTGAGATATAGTGTTAGATACTACAGTATATGTTTTTCTTTTTTTTTTTTTTTTTTTTTTTTTTGTTACTGGGGATAGAATTCGAGACCTTGCGCTTTCGAGGCAGACAGTGGCGCCAATGAGCTAAATCCCCGGCTAGTTTTTTTTTTTTTTTTTTATAAAGAAGAGATTTATAAATCTGTCAAAGGAATGTCAAAGGATCATTCCTAAAGAGCACATGATGTCTTAAATTTGTCATTCTGAACCTGTCCTAACTGAATAGTGTGATTGTAGAATACTGCTGGTCACAAAATTTTTTCTACTTTTCCAGGGTAGATAAAGAATGAGAAGAAATAATGAGTATTTTTATATTGTCATCACCTGGTAATTTCACAGGGCATGTAGGAACAGTACTGTTGTAATAAATATTTGAACTCAAGGGACTAAATGTAGCTGAGTTAAAATGTGAATGTCTTTTTTATGGAAAAGGCTGAAAAATGCTTGCTGTTTGACAGGTCGGAATACAGAATATGCCTACAGGCAATATAGCTGTAGGGCCCGAGTTGTCTCTCAGTAGTAGAGCCCTTGCCTAACTGAATAAGGTGCTGGGTTCTGGCTTTGAGCCTCAGCACTGCAAAAAAGCAAAGAAAATAGCTGGAAGCTACTGAAAGGTAAGTATATAACATTTACAGATGACATTTCATTAAATATTATGAAAATAACTTTTGTACTGATAGAAAGTGAAAGTTTTCCTGTTAAAGCAGGTTTGTCTCAGCCTTGTGGTATAAGGTGTTTGTTAAAGGGGCATAAGAATTCAGATCAGATGGTGGCTAACCGAGGAAAAATTATTCTTTGAAGCTTGCTTTTAGTACATTTGTTTATTGTTCAAATTTTATTCTCAATTTTTTGACAAATTGATGGAATTCAAATACTCTTTCCCTTCAAGGGCTTAAAACCCATTCTTTTTGCTTTATGCATTTGGATGTAGAAATCCCCTTTGCCTGTGAAACTAAAAGGAAAGGCCATAGTATGAGCTTTAAACTAATCCCCTTCAAAGGTCTTACATTTTTAAGCTAGATTTTTTTTCCTATGATATTTTTTGCCTCATTTATTAAATATATATTATTTGTAGAAAATGTTTTAAGTACAAAGAAAATTAGCTGTAATGCCATTAACTTGAGTCTATGCAATTTATTTTTTGGTAATTTCCAAAAGCATTATAACATTTTGTAGGTAGTATAGACAGATTAACTATAAACAGTGGATTTTAAAGTGCAATATTAGTAGTGGTGAGATTTCAGGTGGTTTTCCTTTTTCGTTATCTGTATCTTTTGAATTTGTAGCAGAATAATAAGAGCTTCAGATATTAATCCCCAGCAGTCCTGAGTAGTGCCCAGCATATAGTGCTCCTATCAAGTTGCCAGTATTAGCCTTTTCTTTAAGATTATGTAATGATTTCCAGAGGAAGAAATGTTGCATTATTTAGTACATTTATTAGGTCGTGAGTCTGTGATGACAATGAGTGGAATTATGCAGCGCCACACTCCAGATGAACTTGTCTCCCTACTCCTTTTCCTCTTCACTGCTCTGTTGGGATCTGGGGAAGTTTCTTTTGTCCTTCTTCCTTGCTTTCTTTTTTTCTTTTAATTTTTTTCTTTCAATTTTAGGTTATCTTTATTCTCCATATTTTTTTCTGTCCTTTTTTATTTTCTATTTCTTGTTTTTTGATCCTTTGTCTCACTTTTCTCTCCTCCTCATCTCCCATAGTTTAATTTGTGAAAAATTTCCTCTTAAACATTCTCCCATTCCCAACCCCCTGTATCTTCAATAGTGTAACAGTTAAGCCTTATGAATCTTCAGATAGGTAGTTAACTCTGTTGTCACTGTTGAATTCCTTTCTATCATTAGTGGAGGTATAGTTGTTACATTTAATACACATTTGCTATATGTAAATATCTGGGTTGTCTTAGTGTTTATATGTAATTGTGTCTTTCTTTTGTATGGTTAAGGGTGGTACATTATTGGTTCTTACAGTATGTCAATATCCAGCTTATGTTGGGCAGTATTACAGTTGCTCCAGATGAAAGTTTAACATGAATTGACTCTGTGAACTTTACATAATTTAACTACTTTATAGAGCATAATTTAGTAGCTGCTGTTGAGTATGTCATTTACTAATGGAGGATTACTATGAAAAGCATTTCAGAATGGGTCTTTTTAGCTCAAAACATTGTACAGATGGTCTCTGACTTAATGGTTCAAGTTATGATTTCTCAACATTATCATGGCTCAGAGCCATATACATTCCCTATAAATCATTTCAAAATCTGAATTTTGATTCATTCATTACCCCTCCTCCCAGCTGTGGGTCAGTCATTACAAAGGTGAACAACTGACACTGCAGGGTGCTGTGTTGCTAGGCTGGAATGTTTAGTAGATTAGCTATATTAAATGCATTTTCCACTTATATTTTCAACTGGGAGTGGGTGTAATTGGGACATAATCCCTCTGCAAGTCCAGGAACATCTGTATTGTGTGATTGAGAAACACCCTTCACTCTAATCTGATGATGGTGGAATTTAAATGGAATGAGATCTTAGACCTTTGTGACCTAAATAATTTACCACAAAGTATTTTAGATACAACAGTGGATGTTAACAGTAACAAGTTTATCTTTGGTGCAGATTAAAGTATGTATATGGTTAAATTGTTACTTGCATGTCTTGTTATCCCACTACCTAGAAAGGGAGACCTCAGGGCTAAAGAAAAAAAAGACAATAGAGACGTGTGTAATTTCAAAGTATATGGGGGGCCAGGAGGTCATTGCCCCAAAGTGGGCAAAAACAAGGACTCCCCCAGCTAGCCACTGTTTATTGGTTACACAAAATAATTGGAAGGGAGTATCAGGTGACTTAGGGGGTGGAGGTGCAAATACCATGCTAATGAGAGCAGAAAGGAGAACATTCCTAGCACGGTAGGTGGGATGAGGTGAGCTGCTAAGGAATTTGTCCTTCCCCCAGGTGAAACCTTTCTCTTTTTTATTACTACTGGTTCTCAAGGAACCTGGATGTCTTCTGCTGATGCTGTCTTGTCGTTGAGCGCCACAGCATCATGGGACCATTGAGCCCTCAGCTGTGACTGGAGGCAAAAGGAGTTATGTTTCTGCATGCCGAAGCTGCATTAGGCCTTAGACAGTTATAGTCATACTTTAATTATGAAATGATTTTCCCCCCCAAAATGCTCCCAACATTTTGTTTCTAGTTTCCAGGATTGCATAGTAGTACCAGGCTGCTCTTTTCCTGTGAAGATTCTGACCTCACCTCCAGCCCCAGCCAGTTGTGTTATCTTCTCCCCTCACACTTAGCAACTTTGTGTTGTACGGAAGATGCTAGAAACCAACTCAGTAGTTTTGCTTGGGGCTTCTTTTTCTTTTTCTTTTCTTTTTTTTTTGGTACCGGGGATTGAACTCGGGTACTTGCACTTGCGCAGCAGGCAGCGAAACCACTGAGCTAAATCCCTGGCGATGCTTCTTTTTCTTTATCCTAACTTGGTTTTATAATATAAGGGGATGTGTAGTCCTGTAGTGAGTAGCCTTATGCACATGCTTTCTCCCTGTGTTTACCACATGTGGGGTAGATTAGTGGGAGTAATATTGCTGAGTCAAAGAGTAAGTGCATGTAATTTTACTAGATATTTTTGCTGAATTACCCTGCATAGAAGATACACCGTGTAAATGACAGTTTCCCTGTAGACTCACCATCAGAATATGTTGTCAAGCTTTTGGATTTTTGTAAGTTGAACAAGTGGGAAATGATATTTTAGTTTTAATTTGCATTTCTCTTATGAACAGAGTTGAGCATCTTTTCATATGGTTCACTGTCTGTACATCTCTTCCTTGTGAACAGTATGTCGAGTTATTGGTCCTTAACTTTAAGAGACTCTTCATTTGTGATTGTAGCTGAGTGCTTTACTGCTACCTAATGCCCTTGGTTTGTGTAATTCTTTCCCCTAGGCCATGACTTGCTTATAATCACTGGAGAGGTAGTGGAGTATCCGTGTCTCCCTCAAGCTGGGTTATGTTGTACAGGTGAGAGGATGTTTCTCCTGTGACTACTTCACATTCTGTAACTGCCTTAAACAGACTGGAGTAGGAGATTCTGTGTTTTTAGGGTTGATGAAGTTAGGGGCCACATTGGCCAAGCCCATGTGACCAGATGCTGTGGGCAACCTCGAAGACCTGAGGGTGGCCTCCACCTGGCAGCGGTTAAGCTAGGACCACTTAGCCCTGCAACCACAGGGAACTGAATTCTGCCAGCTGGAGTGAGTTTAGATCAGGTTCTTCCCCAGCCGAGCTTGCAGATGAGGCATGGCTTACACCTTGATAGGGCTCTCTACCACAGAAATTGAGGTACATGCTTTATGCCACTGACTGTGTGAGAATTTGTTACACAGCGGTAGAAAACTAGTACTGTACTAAGGTATTACCCTTTTGTCTGTGATGCAAGTTGCAAGTATTCTTTCTACTTTATTATTTGACTTTTAGTGTCTTTTGCTACCCAAAGTTTGTGTATGTGTATTTTAATGTAATCTAGTTTATCTTTTACTGTATTTTTAATAAATTTTTAGTTATATCTAGTAAAAATTTAGCCCACTCCCAAATAATTGAGAAATTCATGAGTTTCCTTCTAGTACATGTATGAGTTCATCTTTTATATATTTGAATATTCAGTTCACATCAGCTATATTCTGATGAAAGATGTAAGGAATGGACCCCATTTCATCTTTGTTTTGTATGACTAAACAGTTGTTTCAATATCATTTAGTAAAAAATAATTCATTTTCTTTTATTTGTGATATTATCTTTATATTATTTGCACTCAGTTTATTTATATTTTACTAGATTTCTAACTTCCGTGTGTGCTTAGGTGTTTTTCACATCTTTTCCCATTGGTTTGTGGGTCTGTGCATTTACCACAGTGCACCCACCATTCCGATACTCAAGCCCTGGGGTTACTACTCAGGAGGGCTTAACCCACTGCTGCTGCTTCCTTTTCTGGGCTTTGACTGGCTATTTATCCTTGCTTGTTCATTCTTTTCCAGATGAACTTTATAATCATCTTATCTAACTCCATAAAAATCTGATATTTACATGATTATGCAAGGTAAGTTAATTTAGGGAGAGCAGACGTATTTATGATTGCGTCTTTCTGTCCAAGAAAAAATTTGCCCATCCTTCCATTTGTTCAGGTCTTCTTTGGGGTTTTCAGGAGGTTCTTATGATTTTCTTATACAGATTCTTAGATACATTTTGATAATTGTGTGCTTAGAATTTCATTTTGTCTTAAAGTTTTTGCACTGATATTCATAAATAAGATATTTAGGGAAGGGAGGCTCAGTCTTTGTCAGATTTTAAAATCAGTGTTGATATACATATTAAAGCAAATTTGGAAG
Organism: Heterocephalus glaber; assembly: GCF_000247695.1. The sequence goes on along the minus strand of NW_004624800.1, from coordinate 4,851,476 downwards.
ATGTCTTTTCTTGGAAAAATTATTTAGCTTAAGTAGTAGTAGGATTATTAGCACCTTAAGGAATGGAAGCAGTCCCTAGTAACACTCTTCTGTGCCTACTGGTTTGTTGGTGCTCTACCCCCTTTTATTTTTAGGAATTCTTTTATGACTTTATTTCTTCTGCTTGATGTATCAAGATTTCTTTTGGAACTGGGATCAATTTGAATAAGTTGTGTTTTCATTAAAAGGTGTTCCTTTAGGGATGGATGTGTAGTTCAGTACAGTGCTTGTCAAGCATGCATGAGGCCTTGGAGTCAATTCCCAGCATTACCCGCCCCCCCCCCCCCAAATAAACTCATTCTAAGTTTTAGATAGACTTGTACAAAGTTAGTTTTTGATTTTTAAAAATTTCCTCTCATAGGGTTTTCAGATTATCATTAAGAAAACATATACTGAAAGAGAAAGACTTAAGACTTCGTTGGCATGCCAAATAACATTTTGCTTAATGAAAATTTCCAGTGAAACTTTTAGAAGTGGTTAGCTGTCTTCTCCTTCTCTCCTTTTTCTTCCTTTTTCCCCAGATGGTCTCTGTTCACTCATCTGTAAGACTTTATGTTCTCAAAATCTAAACAATACCTTTTAATTCTTCTCAAAGAGAAATATACTTTTTAAAATTACACAAATAAGTATTTATTCACTGCTAACTCTAGGCAGTGGGCTGAACATAATGAGAGTGTGTAAGAATGGAAATGGCCCGTCTGAAGGGGTCTGCTTACTCTAGGTATAACCATGCTTGCCCGGCAGCCACTCAGATTTCCTGGGTTCACAGATCTGGACAGATGGCGCTACTGTCATTAATTGATTGTGCCATCTTCAGTCTCGGTGTTAGGCACGTTGTTTGCTAACTACTGTTTGCGGCTTACTCTTTCTGGTAACATTTGTTCACATGAGGACTTATAGTTGTGGAGAACACCTTGGAATAAGATGGAATTGTATAACCCTAAGTGTGCTGTAACCCTAAAGTGTGCTGTGACTTTAAGAGTGCTGTAACCTAAGTATAACACAATCATAAGAGTGATGTGTAACCATAAGATATGAAAGTAATGAAAGTAGAACCTTAAGTGGTATGGAACTGATAAGGGTGTAGCCTGAACTGGACGGGGCGTACCCCCGAACTGGACAGGGCATACCCCGAATTGGGCAGAGTATGCCCCAAGCTGGACAGTGTGATAAGTCTGAACCAATACCACGAACGCCCAGCTAGAA
>NW_004624800.1:4801824-4825218 GCF_000247695.1 Heterocephalus glaber | reverse complement strand
GGTCCAAGTAGAATATTAGATCCACAGTTTAAAGCAAACAAAATTGATGATATGATAGATAATCAAATTGAAGATCCAGAAAAAGGCCACCTGAAATTCTCTTCTGAATTGGGTAAGTGCATTTGACCTTTACTAAAAGCACTATCAGAGTATTTACTCATTAGAAGTTTATTTTTCAAATCATGTGTTGCTCAGAAGACTAGAAATGTGCCACCACTACCACCACTCCCCCAATACCGATTTGTTCTGTTTGGGAACTAGCTGAAATTGTATTATTTTTGTAGACTTAGAGGGAATTATGTTCATATTTTTTCCAGCTCTGACTTTACTATTTTATGATGACTTGAGAAACTTAATAAGATTCAGAGAAGAAGAAAAAAGAATGAAGAAGATCTAGAAAGAAAATACTGTAGAACCTATAGGAGAAGGTTTTTAATTGCTGGGATAACTTGACAAGGGAAAGGAATGGTTGAAAGATGACTGTATTTAACTTAAGATGACTGTATTTATTTGAAGACAAAATTATAACAGCATAAAGTATTAGATTTAGAAACAAGCTAAGATTACTCATATATAAGATTTCCACTTATGACAAGGCCTTGAAATAAATGAATGAATGCAAAAATATATAATATAGTTTATAAGACTTTATTATAAAATAGAAAGCTTCCTTTCTCCCAAATTGTTTAATTTGGAAACAAGATTCTGCTATATATGCCTTTGAATACTACAGCTCTATAGTCCCGGCTTTAGCAAATCTAAGGGATAAGTGAACCATTTTGGTTATCTTCAAAATGTAAAAAAAAACTTTGACCTCATCATAGAAACATAAAATAATTTAACATTAAAAACGTATAATAAGTGATTTTGAGCGATTGCAAGAGTTATATAATAAGCAAATGTTAAAACAGACATTTCAGCTGGGCGTGGTGGCACACACCTATAGTCCTAGCACTTGGGAGGCTGAGGCAGGAAGATCACCTCGAGGCCAGCCTGGAATACATAGTGAGTTCAAGGCCAGCCTGAACCATGTAACGAGACCCTGTCTGGAAAAACAAAAAAAACCCCCCAAAAATAACAACAAAAAAGCCCAGGCATGTCATGTGGTTATAGTTTTAGAGAAGTATAATAAAGGAAGTCAATTAAAATTATATGTGGAAACAGACTAATACCTCCTGCAGCTTTTGTAATATATACCTTATAATCTTTTTCAAACACTACTTTCTTTTTTTTTTTTTTTTTTTGGTACTGGGGATTGAACTCAGGTCCTTGTGCTTGCACAGCAGGTAGCCAAACCACTGAGCTAAATCCCCGGGCCTAAACACTTTACATTTTAAAAGTATTAGTAGAAAAATTTTTAGCTTTTCATTCATGTTTATTTTGGTAAAAGTTTTATAAAGAAGTAACACTGAATTTATATTTTGAGTGGTTTGTATTTGAGTGAAGAATGAAGAAGTATGGAGAGAACTCTACATATATAAAATGACAAACTCAAATTGCCTAAACAAAAAACTAAATTTTTTATGAAAATCCTAAAGAATCTACAAAATATACTAGTAAAGCAGTAAATGGATTTGGCAGTTGCAGGGTCCTAGATCAACATGTAAAACTGAGTTGTATTTCTGTACCTTAACAATGAATGATACAAAAACAAAATTAAGAGAACAAAATTACAGTAGCATCAAAAATAATAAAATGCTTATAAATTGAGCCAAGTGAGTGTATACTAAAAACCACAGAACAATGTGGAAAGAAATGAAAGTAGACTTACACAAGTGGAAAGACATTTATCACAGGGTGAATTAGTAAATAGGTTGAGATGTCAATATTACCCAAAGCAATGTATAGATTCAGTGCCATTTTTATCAGATTTCCAGTGGCCTTTTTTTGAAAGATGGAGATGCTTATCCTAAATTAATAAGGAATTGCGAATAGCCAAAACACTCTTGAAAAAGAAAGTTGGAGGAGTCATACTTAAAAAATTTTAAAAGTTCTTGCAAAGTTGTAATAATCCAGTTTTTGCTGTTTTATGGATGGACATAGATCAGTAGAGCAGAACTAAGTCTACAAATAAATTCTTTGACATCTATGGTCAGTTGATTTTCAGAAAGGACGAGATTGTGGTGGGCAGTCACTTCTGTGGGAGTCTGTCCTTGTGAAATGTCCACAATAGGCCAGTCAGTGGAGACTGGACACAGATGGTAGTTGCCAGAGGCCGGGGGACAAAGAGACCAGGGTTTCCTTTAGGAGTGGTGAAAGTGTGTGCAACTGCATTGCTTTGGTGCTTGTGCAACACTGAATGTGCTAAATGTCAGTAATGGCACTTTGTAGGTTATGTGCATAATTAGCACACTTGAAAATTGAAACAAGCCCTCGAAATTCCACACAGAAGACTTAATTTAGAAGGAATTAGTATAAATGAATAGTTAAAAGCATGTTGATTTCTGAGAGATAGATAATTGTCAGTGAACAGTTAGGAAAAGAACCTGTGAAAAAGTCCATGTCAGATTACCAACATCTTCCAGTTAATCTGCAGTTAATTATAAAATTAAGTGAAATAACTCCTCTGGCATGAAAATTAATTGGGGTTTGGCTGTAATTGTATTTGAGCAGGGAAGAAAAGTATGTTGAAGTGGTCATTTAATATGAATAATTTTTTGCCAAGAGCTCTTTATTAGAAAATAGTTCTTTCAGGATTTAGTATGACATGGTTCTCTGTTGAATGATTGTTGAATCAGGAATATTTATTGAGAATCTCATGTGCAAGGCACTGTTCCAGGTACTGGGTATCAAGCCATTCTTATTTGTTTTGAACATAGCCAAAGCCTTTTGTGTCATGGAGTTTTCATTCTAGTGGAAAATATTGTGTGTGTTGAGATGGTTCTAGGGAGAAGGCCTGTAATGAGGCGTTAAGTGTTCTGTGGTTAGGAGAATCTGCCATGGTCCTTGTTCATCCATTCACACAAGGTTCAAACATTCCATGTATTAAAGAACAGAGTTGTCCTGCTGTAAAGAATCCCATTTAACTTTAGTATTTCCTCAGTTTCTTTGACTCTGAAATCATTTGTTCTTTCTAACACCTGTTAGTGTCCTGTGAAATTTTGTTTTTCATGCACACATGCTGTTACACTGTGCCTGTGTTACACATGCTGTTACACATGCTATTACACTGGGAGTCATTCTTGAAGGAGATGCTGAAGGCTTGATAGGGAAAGGAGAAGAGATGCTATCAGTTTATGCAAAGATGAGATTTCTGACAGAATATCAGAACAAGCATGTTAGATTATGGTGATTGTGATTAGATCCATGCAAGAATTTGATGATGAAACTAGAGTCTGCAGAAGTCTTTTTTTGTAGAAAGGTTTATCAGTAGCCATTTTGAGGGGCAGGGTTCATAGTAAAACTTGCTAAGGTTGGGTCCTATAGCAGTCCATTGGGATTTAATCATCCATTGCTTTGATGGAAAGTTACCAGAAAAAATTTTTTTCTTGGCTGCAGGTAAGTTTGTCTCATAAATATAATAAAATGTTCTTCAATTATGGCTTGTTAGCAGGTGTCCTTTATACATAAAGCATGCTTATTTTGCGCTAGACTGCTAAGAGTTTGGCCCCAACCTCAGTTTATTTACTTGAAAACAGAGACAACCTAGATTTGGTGGCTATTATCTGGTTGTAATAAGGCCAAGACCTTTGGAAGAGTCTAATGTTGTAGCAGTGACTGTGGTAACCCTTTCCAGACTAATGCACTGACTGTAACTTCTCTCTTTTGCAGGTATGATTTTCAGTGAACATGATCAGGAGTTGAGAGATTTGGGCTATCAGAAGCATGCCTTTAATATGCTCATTAGTAACCGCCTGGGCTACCACAGAGATGTCCCTGACACGAGGAATGCAGTGTATGTGCCTTACTCTTTTGCCTGATATTTTCATGACAGTGTTTTCAGTCCAGTATAAAAATTTATGAGGATGGTGTTCAGCTTTTACAGTTAGTATTCTGCATATCGAAAACTTGAGATCTCATCCTTGAAGCTGTGTGGACTGAGATTGTACTAACAAAGTTCAACCCCATGGGTGAACAAAGCCTAACCTCTTAGCTTGCCTGGGCTGCACTGAGTGGAGCGGAATTGTCTTGGACTGCATATAAATATATGAATATATAATATGGTTAATGTGTATAAGGAACAAAACTTATTTTAAAATATTTTTATTATAAGATTTAAAAAGAGGACAATGTAAAAATAAAACTAGTGGGATATTTGATCTAGTTTTTGTGAAACTGTTGCATCAGTGTTTGATTTGATAAAGTGATCGCAATTTTTTTTTTGTACTGGAGAATGCAACTCAGGACCTTGTACTTGTGAGGCAGGTGGTGGAACCACTGAACTAAATCCCTGGCCCAAGTGATTGCAATTTTTAATTCCCAACGATCTCATCAGAAATTTTTGACCTAATTTTACTTTGTGTGCTCCATTCTTAAACAGTTGCTCACAAACGTATGTACTGCAAAAAGTGATGACAGAAATCAGGTGTCATTGTGAAGCGAGGGATAGTTTTCTCTGGGAAGATGTGTCTTAATAAAAGTCTAGTGAAGGAGCTGGGCATGGTGGTGCACACATGTAATCCCAGCACTTGAGAGGCTGAGGTAGGAGGCCAGTGAGTTTGAGGCCAGCGAGTTCGAGGCCAGCCTGAACTACAAAGGGAGGCCCTGCTTCAGACCACCCCCTAAAATCTAGTGAAGAGCCATGATCAAAGTTTTCTTTGAGTTGAATGTCTGATCGCAATCCTGTATATTCCTTTTCTAGCATCTGCAATGTTCTATATGTAATTTTTTTTTTTTTGGTACCGGGGATCGAACTCGGGTCCTTGCGCTTGCGCAGCAGGTGACGAAACCACTGAGCTAAATCCCCAGCCTAAAAATCTATTTGAAAACATTTTTGTATTTCCTATACCACAGCTAGTAAAAAATTATTTTAACTTAAGAAATGATAACAAACCCACGTTTAATAATTAGATAAGGAAACTTACACGACTTCTTCACAACAGCAAATGTCTGTCTTCACAGGTGGACATGTTCAGGGAGGCAGAGACACTGTTACAGGCGAGAGCTATGTTGCTTGGCTGAGTTGCATAAGCACATGGGCTATGGGTTTCCGTTTTCCCTGCAGGGTTCTGTTCCCTACACAGTCTGCTCTAGAGCTGTGCGGTTGAATCATGAAAAATATCGCTAACGATCCCCTAATAGTGTTAAAAGTTTACAGTTCTGTTGGGGGCCACATTACTAGCTGTCTAGGGCTGCATGTGGCCAGAGGCTGCAGATTGGACATGTTTGTCAGCTTGTTGTGTCTCTTAAATTTCATACATGTGGGAAAGAGGAGAGTCTGTGAATGAAAGACCTTGAGCTGAAGCTTGTATTAAATGCTTGTTTATTCATGGCAAAGGGGAATTGAAATCATCCAAGAATTATTTACATAGTTGTTTCTGTTTCATTTTTTTCTTTCAAAGACCTTTCATACCCATAGTCAGTTATTTCACACAGACATTTGCTGAGCACTTCTGTTTGCTGCAGATTCCATTAGGCCCTGGAAGTTAACAGGATAAGAAGTGATCTCTGGTGCACAGGACTTAGCGTCTGGTGGGGAGGCAGGTCATCAGTGAGTAAGCAGTAGCACATGGTGGGGGCTGAGACAGGAGTCTGTGGCAGCAGGACCCAGCCCGGCATGGCCAGGCCTCAAGAGTGGAGGCTTTTCCCTGTGTGCAACTTGGAGACTCTGGAGCGGGCACTGTGGGTGTGGCAAGGGATCTGAGCCCAGGGCACTGCAGCTGTGGTGAGAGGGCAGCACGAGCTGAAGCCAGGCCTCAGCACCTGCCAGGAAAGCATGTGGGACTCTGGATTTCAGTGAATGTTTTGTTGTTGCCCTCTAACCCTGTTTATCAACTAGACACTTCTGTAGACTCTCTTCTGTCACCTTAGGATATTGTGGTTTACTCAAATCTTGTTATATTACTGAGCAAAAGTAAAACTTTCAGATACAAAGTTTTATAATTTCTACTTCCTTTTGAAACCTCATTGAGGAGAAGCTAAACATCAGCTTATGAGTGCTGCATCTAAGATTTGCAGTAATTCCAATAAAAATAACTCGTTGCTGTTGAGGGTAGCTCAAAAATAAAACAAGAAACTAAAAAGATAACTCACAATGCTATATAACTTCTCTACAAAAAAAGGAAAAAACCTCAAGTTTTAAAATGTGGACCTCAAGGGGCATGGTAGTGCATGCCTGTAATCCCAGCACTTACTTGGGAGCCTGAAGCAGGATAATCGCTGTGAGTTTGAGGCCAGCCTGAACTGCATAGTGAGACCCTGTCTTAAAAAAAAAAAAAAAAAAAGTGGACCTAAAAGGAAGTGAGATAGCAAATATCAGAGGGAGAAACTAACAAAATGTGGAACACTTGAAAAATAAACCAGTGTTTTCTTACATGCTTTTAAAAAAATCATTATCATAATGTAGGAGACTGAACAAGGGGACAAGAAGAGTATTTAGTGAATAACAACCTAGGACCTTTATACCTTTGAAAGTGTCAATTTTCTTTGTCTTTCTTTTTACAGGTGTAAAGAGAAGTCTTACCCAACTGACCTGCCAGTAGCTAGTGTTGTTATTTGCTTCTACAACGAAGCCTTTTCTGCCTTGCTCCGGACAGTGCACAGTGTGCTAGACCGAACGCCTGCCTACCTGCTTCATGAAATCATCCTCGTGGATGACGACAGTGACTTTGGTAAGTTAGTCTCCAGCAATAATCAGCAAAGCTGACCAGCCCCATAGCTATGTGTAAGGTGCATCCAAGCCACAGTGCCTGTCCACTGATGACACGGCCATTGGAAGAAATGCCTGACCTTGTCAACTGTTTATACCTGTACTACCCAGAGTTGGCCCTAGAAGTTTTCCCTTGGTTTACCTTTTTTTTTAAATTTATTGCAAAATAATTGCAGATTCTCAGGATGTTACAAAGAGATTCTGTTCAGTCAATATCCAGTTTCCCCTCTTTGGTTACATCTTACATAGTTACAGTGTGATGCAGAAAGCAGCAGGAATTCCATACTGGTAAAATGCAGTGTTAACTTTCTGTACCTGTGACACAGAACCCGAGAGTGACAACTGAAAGGAGGAAAAGTTTATTTTGGCTGAGAGTTTCCGAGGTCTCCATGTTGGTCAGTTGGTCAGCTCCATTCCTTTTGCACTGGTCATGAGGCAGAAAGGCATGGAGAAGGGGAAGCTATGCAGCCCACGGCAGCCAGGAGTCAGAGAGACTGAGTTTGAAAGCATGCACACCGGGCAGGGACTAGATCCATTCCTAGGATATGCCCTCAAGCCCCACACCCTTGAACTAGGTCCCACCTCCTGTGTTCCCATCACCTCCCAGTAATGCCATCCAATTATGATTCTGTCTTTGGATTAATCCACTGAGGAAGTTGGAGCCCTTATGATATGATCACTTCTAAAAGACTCCTGTGAACACTGCTGTGTTGGAACCCAAGCCTGTGCCCCATGAGCCTCGGGGACAGTTCATGTCCATGCCATACTGCATGTGTAGTCCCAAGTCATTCTGTTCACGGTTGTCAGGGCATGGGCCACTCCCATTATCCCAGAGGCCCACCCCATGCGATCCCTTTGTAGTTACACCCCCTTCCTTTCCCCATCATCCCTAACCCATGGCCACAGCTAATCCCTCATTTTGTCCTTTAGACAGGTTATGTAAATGCAGTCAGTCAGTATGTACTCTTAAGATGGGCACAGTGCCTCGGTCTCCATTTACCTAGTGAGTCTCTTCTGCCAGCCGTCCCCACACCACAGTGCACTGCATTCTGACATCTCTTAGGTGACCTTTTCGTGCCAGCGTTTTCTGATTCACGGCATATTTCACACACCTCTTTAGAACCTACCATAGATTTGTACACAGGATGGCTTTACATATACAAGCAGGAGGAAGACTTGACTCATTCAGCTCTCTAGGACCTTACAAGATGGGGGAGGTCAGTAAAGAGCAGGAAGTACAAGAATCATGGTGCCCTGCACAACCACCGTGACATTTCCATGCACTCTGGACTCACTAAGTACCTTAGAGCTGCACAGAGGCGGGGTCCCAGTGTGCCTTACTGTGCAGAGGAAGGGGAGTGCTGACACCCAGGGACCCAGATGCTCAGACTTTGGTGAATACTGAAACTTTGAAAGAAAAATTAGAAGTTTTCAGAACTTACTTCCAAAAATGGTGCTTAAAAAAATAAGCAAACCTCTGAGTCTGGAGCACAGAGAAGATAAGCTCAATACCAAATTCTAGAGCTTTTTTTTTTCCTTTTGAGATGAGGTCTTGCAGCATTGCTCAGGCCAGCCTGGAAGTCCTGAGCTCAAGAGACCCTCCTGCTTCAGCCTCCCAGGTGGCTGGGACTACAGGCAGGTACTACTATGCTCAATTTGACTTTTTTAAAAAATCAGCCTGTAGTTTGGTTTTCATTTTGTGACGGTTTTATCTAAAAGGAGAAATTCATGGTGACTTACAGTGGTTTGTGTAGTAACTATGGAACAAATTACTGTTTACTATCTTATATAGTCTTTAATATTATTATGAAATTCAAAGTTGAATAAATGACCTAAAATTCATAAAAATATTTGATGCTGCCGAGCATGGTGGTACATGCCTGTAATCCCAGCACTTGGGAGGCTGAGGCAGGAGGATCACTGTCAGTTCGAGGCCAGCCTGGGCTACATATTGAGACCTTGTTTCGAAAAAACAAAAACAAAATAGATTGAATTAAAAAGGGGTATTTGCTTTGTAAAAAAAAAAAATTGATGACTTTGGAAGAAAGGCACTAAATTAATAAAAAGGTCATGTTTACTGCTGCTATTATGTAATTCTTGGTAGGGGCAATAGAAGTTATTTGTTTCTTTTTTTTGGTACTGGGAATCGAACTTGGGACCTTGTGCTTGCGAGGCAAGTGGCGGAACCACTGAGCTAAATCCCCGGCCCTAGAACTTATTTCTTAAGTATTCTGAAATGGAGTAAGATTTAGGATGTAGTTACTCAGAAGCCACTGACATCTATTTTCCTTGTGTAAATGTGGCTTATGTGCAGCCAGCCAACATTCATGTACTCGGGAGACTCAGTCACATGTCCACCTACATCTGGTGCTGGTGGCCATGGAAACCAAATCTCTGACCACAGCGACAACTTGTCTTGGCCAGTGCTCCAACTCCCCACGTAACTCTTTTTCTTCCTACAGAATAAGCTGTGAAATTCTTTGGGAGCAAAGCAGAAGATTCTGTATTTGCTTGACAGTTTGTTGTGGAGTTTTGCATGTACGATATGTTGGAACAGCTGGAAAATGCCTGTATCATGCCTCATACAGCTTCTGGGCTGTTGGCTTCTTGTTTTTTGAAACAGTCTCACTGTGCACTAAGGCAGCCTTGAACCTGCTGCCTAGTACCTCGCACAGTTTGAATAACTGTGGAAGTCTTTTTCAGATGATTTAAAAGGAGAACTAGATGAGTATATACAAAAATACCTCCCTGCAAAAATTAAACTAATCAGAAATCCAAGGCGAGAGGGGTTGATTCGTGGAAGAATGATCGGAGCAGCCCATGCTACAGGTAAGATGATGAGGTGGGTTTCTCTGTGTTGTCAGGGGCCAGATGCTGGTTCTTACAGTCGTTCCTGTGCCGGCGGAGGTCCTGGAAACACAGTGTATACATGGCATTGGCAGCAGAGCCGTGGGGTCGGTCAGCTTGGAAAGGCCTTTTTATAACAGCAGCCCTGCTGCCCAGGTGGAGAGTACAGTGACCTGACCAGCATTGCCACTGGTGTGTAAGCAGAAAAGTTCAAGCCAAAATGTAACTGAGCTTTGTTTTTTAATACAAAACTTCAAGTATTTGAACCCAAACTGTTTGCTTGGATTATGCTAATAATTCTTAGTGTAGAAGACATACCTCTGGAGACGTGATCATGATTTTAGTTGCTAAGACCTTGTTTCCCTGAAAATAAGACCTAACCGGAAAATAATCAGCCTTGAAAACTAGAGCTCAGAAATGCTGGCCCCGTCATCCCATCCTGGCCTCACCTTCCGTAATTGTTCTCTTGCTCGGTGGCTTCTTTGTAAGGCAGGTGAGGCCAGGATAGGCTGATCAGGGCTGGCATTTTTGATCTCTAGTTTTCAAGGCTGATTATTTTCCAGCTAGCTTTTGTTTTCAGGGAAACATGGGATTGACTTCCATTACTAGGAAAGATGTTTTTAAAAAATTTCCTCTTGATCTTTGATTCCATCAAGGAGAAAGTGCTATTACTAATAGATCTTAAAACTTTCCCATCACACACTAATCTCTGTATCTTCCTCTCTAAAAAGAAAGAGCTGGTATTAAATTCAGAGTCTTGTGCAAAAAACATACCTGGTCAGTCTTCATATATATTGACTTCATGGTATCTCTTTTTATGGTTATCTAAAAAGAACCATGTGTCATCTTAGTGGTCATGATTTTCTCTTATGATCCTGGTAAAAATTTTTCCTTTTAAAATAAATTTAAGTTAAAACAGATGAATCCATTTAAAAGTTTGGTATTTAATACAGTACTGTAGGTAGTTCTGGCAAAAAGCACCATGAAAGTAACTTGAGAATTACCCACAGTGGCAGGGGTGTTCCCTTGAGACAGCTCCTGCCACTGCCATGTGCAAGGTGCTCAGGGAACCAGCACTCAGGTTTATGGCATTCAGCGATCACAGCCGGGCCGCTACTGCCTGTTCCATTGCCGGTTCACTTGGGACTTCGCTTCCAGAATCTTTTCCCCCTCTTAAACCCTCAGTGAACTGAAGCAAGCAGAAGAGCATGAGCAATGGCTCCTCTGGGTCCAGTCTGAGCTGTGTGCATTGAACCAGCGTCCTAGATTCTGGTCAGAGGCCTGGTGAGCCAGACACTTTGTTGGGATATTGAAAGCAAGATAGAGAAAATTGGGGCTACTCTTGAGATTGTGCCATTTGAACCACTGTGCTATTATAGTACATATTTACTGTGGGTTTTTTTCAAACAAAAATAGTTTAGTTATCTTTCTGATCTGGTTTAGTCTCTTTCTGATCTGGTCAGATCCTTGTTCAAACATAGTATAGGGTCTGTCAGAAGGAAGACTTCCTTGTGGCAGGTTCAGCGTGACCAGATACAATCTTTTTTTGTTGTTTGTTTGTTGTTTTGGTACTATGCTTGCAAGGTAGGCAGCGGAACCACTGAGCTAAATCCCCGGCCTGACCAGATACAATCTTACTTGACCTATTAATTTGGCATTAATTGGAAAAGTAGAACTTTTGGAAGAAAGCTGGGTATACTTTTCTTGCCAAACCTTGAATGAACTGATCTCACTTCATGTTGATGTCCACCCTGAGCATTTTGCCTTTCTGCATTCCAGGACAGCTGGAGAGTGGTAGCCTGTTCACTATCCTCATTCAGGTTATTTGCAGACATTGAACTACATGACTCACTCACTGTCATCATCGAAGACTTGTCTGAGGTCTTGCTTTTATATGAATTGAAACTGGATACATCTGGTGCTTTAGTATTTATGTAAAATCTTCACTGCTAGGTCTCATAGACACACATTTAGGCTTTCTGATGCCGGCATTGAAGTGTCTCAACTGCTCAGAATAACCTTAAAGTTATTAAAGAATTTTGGAATTATCAAAAACAAAAATTCTCAGGCTGGGGGTATAGCTCAGTGGCACCATGCCTGCCTGGCAAGTGCAAGGTCTTGAGTTAGATCCATGGTACCAAAAAAAAAAACCCCCCAAATTCTCATTCTTGCTCACATTTATTAGAGGAGTTGAAAATGGAGGTAACATTTTATGATTTTGCCTGGCAGCAGGGTTGGCTTGGTGGTGGGGCAGGAAAGGCAGTGGCACTTCTTCATGCTGTGCCCAGCCCTGCCTGAGTGTGGTGGTCCCCCCTGAGCCTCTGCCCTTGGCCTCCTCAGGAGAAGTCCTCGTGTTCCTGGACAGCCACTGTGAGGTGAATGTGATGTGGCTGCAGCCCTTGCTGGCTGTCGTCCATGGGGACCCACACACAGTGGTGTGCCCGGTGATCGACATCATCAGTGCCGACACGCTGGCCTACAGCTCATCGCCTGTCGTCCGGGGTGGCTTCAACTGGGGGCTGCACTTCAAGTGGGATCTTGTTCCGCTCTCTGAGTTGGGAGGAGCAGACAGCGCTACTGCACCGATCAAGTAAGACTTGGGTTCGGAGCCCCCCAGCACTTCCACAGAGAAGGAAATTTAGGTGAAAGATCCATCCTCCCCTGGAAGGAGCACAACTGCTGGCCTAATTTCCCCATTAAAAAGTCCCGAGGGCTTATCAGGTTTTATGTGCTCAGCCAGTCTTAGGGAGAGAGGACTCAAAGGGGTTCTCAGGGCACAAGGTGCAGAGTTGGGAGAGGCAGTGCAGTGGTCTCTCCTGACAAGTGCTCGGGATGCCCTGAGACCTCATGTGCTGTTTTCAGGTCTACTACGTGGTTTCTTGCTTGGGCATTAACCTGTTTAGTTCTTTGCTGTAGGATGAGTATGCCCTATCCAAAGTGCTTGAGATCAGAAGTGTTTCAGATTTGGGATTTGTGCTGGAGTTTGTGATATTTACACATACATAATGAGACATCTCAGGATGGGACCCCAGTCTGGAAACAGTTCACTTGTGTTTCATGTGGACACATCCACATGGCCTGAAGGTGGCTGTGCAGTATCCTTGGTTACACCGTGACTGGTCACCTATGGCTGGGTGTGGGGCTATCCACTTGGGGTGTCATGCAGCACCAAGAAAGTGTTGGGTTTGGAGCATTTCTGATTTTTGCATGAGAGATGTTCCACCTGTAGTGTGAAAAATGCTGTGAAGAACAGTGATACATAAGCCTTCTTTAATCAGGGTTTCAAAAATGAGTGTTATTGGTGCCATTACTAAGACTTTCTATGTGAATCATTCTAAGTTCTCATGGGTGTTCCATATTTGGTATTATAACTCCTTTTGTGTTATTTCTCCTTTTCTTTAAAATTTTTCATGTAGATTTCAGAGAGGTCTGTGTTCTTAAAGTTCTCAGACCTACTCTTTCACTTTTACTGTGAAAAATAACGTAAGTAAAATAGCATGTAGGTAAAAGTGCATGCTGCAGTATACACACGCACATGACCTGCCACATGGCTCTGGGGGGACATCTGTGTACCCAGCACCGAAACCCTTGCATCTCATCAGGGCTTGTTATCCTGACCTGGTGGACCTGTCTTGGCTTTTCTGTGTAGTTTTACCACCTTTGGATGGGTCTCTGAACAGAATAGTTTAGTTTGGCCTACTCTTGTTCTTTATTTAAACAAAGCCATTTGATTCAACATTGTTTTAAAAAGTCTTCCATGTTAGGTACACAGCTGTGGTCGGTCCGTTTTCGTTGCTGTAGAATAGTATGTTATGTGAGTATAGCAGAGTTTTGGTATGCATGTCTGTTGGTGGGCTGTTGGGCTCTTTTGTGCTTTATTCAACATTAAAGCAAAGGTATTAAAGAACATTCTCACTTGTGTCTTCTGTTTAGGAGCAAAGTTGCATGCCTCTTCAGCTTAGTAGGTGATCTGCTAAGACTGTAGCTTTGTTCTCCTGCTGGTCAGGTGACTAGGCTACGTCAGCAGCTGTGTGATGTCTGTTAGTTAGCTCAGTTTGCTTCCCTCAGCCTGGTCCGGTAGGGGCATTGGTGGAGCCCTTCAAAATGTCCAGGCCTCTGGAGCAGCCCTTGGCTTCCTGTGAGAAGCACTGTCACTTGGTCTACCAAAGGCAGTGGCTGATGCGGTTCTACTCACCCCTCCTCCCAGGGAGCTTGGCGTGGCTCTTGGGGGCCAGAGAGCCCCTCTCAAGAGAGCAGCACTCTAGGCCAGCACCGCCATCCATCCCTGCTCCCCTGGCCTCACAACCTGTGCTGGAGGCAGAAAGGAGTGTGATCACCGTTTTCTTGTCTCTTCTGGACCCGCAGAGTTCCTTTCAGAACATGTAAAATTTTCCATTGCGAGAAGAAAGCACCTCAGGCTTTTCCATATGTATTCTCATCTTTAGCCTTTAGTTGGCAGTTTTAATCTTTTTACCTGTTTCATCATCTTCATAGGTATGTTTTTTATAGCTTCACTTTTAATATTTTTAATGAAAACTTATAATCAGTAACAGATCATGTCATAAAGAACTTAGGATGAAACTTGGATGTCTTCTACCCTTTTTCCTGCCAGCTGTTTCTGCTCTTCTTTCCTGGACTGTAGAGAGTAACTGTGGCCCTCTCTTCAGTGCCAGTGTGAGACTGCTGACAGGAACGAGAAAGAATTTGAGGGTGTCATTTTCAGTTGCTGTGCTGCCCATCTTTCTCTCTTTGCACTATCAGGCTTTCTGTCGTCTTATACTTAGATCTGTCCCGTGTCAGCCGTGTGCAGTTGATTTTACGTTTTGAAACCAGTGTATGAAAAACTCTTTTTTGAGATTACAATAGTACTATTTGCTTTGTTTGCTCTGTTCTGTATTCTTTTCTTACCCTTGGACCAAGACCAGATACCATTCTGTTCCTACCTATGACCCACCCCATCACTAGAAGGGACACCTTCCCATGTACTGGTCACCCTGGAGGACCTAAGTGTAATATAAATCAGCCCTTTTCCCAGACATTGTGGAGGTCTCAGAATGTCCCCACTCTAGCCATCCCCTGCCAAGTTCCGTGATGCTGTTGGTGGGGGTGGACTCTCCACTCTGCAGGCATTTCCCACACAGCCTGTGCTCATGTAGGTTTGCTCACACACCTCCCCTTTGTCACTCCCTGATAACATTGACACACTTCTGTGTGGGGTCACTCATTCTGGCTGAGGAGTACTGTTCAGTTATTTCCTTTAATTCCTCTTACTGGTTTCTCCTGTGTCTTTGGTTCACCATGATTTTGTTTTACTGATTGATTGGCAGGGTCTTACTATGAAGACCAGGCTGGCTGGGAATTTATGATCCTCCCAAGTGCTGGGATTCCAGGTAGATGCCATTATGCCTGACTTCATTAAAAAGGGTTTTTCTCACTGTCCAGATCTAGGCTGGAATTTTTCAGGATTTAGAGGGTGTCAATCAGGAATCTTCTGGTTTCCTCTGTTTCACATGCAAAGTTAGTGTCTTTTATTTTTTGCTTCCTTTCAAGATAATAATCTTTTTCATGGACTCTAATTGTCAGAAGTGTTTTTCAGACATGAATAAACATGGTTCCCTTTTGATTGTACCTACTTCTCTGCCAGACTCTCAATTTTGTTTTTTATTTTTGAACACATTGAGGAGGTTGTTTCTTTTTTCTTTTATGTGATTTTAACTTTCTGTACGCTTGGTCATTTGTTTGCTCTTTCACTTTTGCTTACTGTAGATATTCTACAGTCCTTGGTTGGGATTTCACTTCTCTTCCACAGGCACTCTGGGCCACTGAAATCCCTGGAACCTCTCGATCTAGCTTTGGAGGAGGACATGTGGAAGCCAGGCCTGAGTCCCTGTTAGTCCTGTCTGCTTCAGCCTCCTGAACCCCCAGAACAGGGCTCTCAGCCTCAGTGCTGGTATGTTGGGCTGCACTTGTGTGCATTAGGTTGGCATTGTCCTGGTCTGTAGACCCTCCACCTCACCATGTGCCAGGTTGTGACACCTAAGAAAATGCTCCAAACATTACAAAATGTCTGCTAGGGGGACAAAGCCAGCCTATTGAGAGCCACTGCTCACACATTTGATGACTCAGTGTGTGGGAAGACTGCATTGGAGGCCCGAGAATCTAGTTTTTAATCCAAGGGGCTCTGTGGGGGTCAGAAAATGGGGAGGATCCATTTTAGTGGATTTCTAGCAAACGTAGTTATGGCACAGAAATACGTTTTTTTAGAAAAATGTTTATTAGTACATTTTAGATGTACATAATGAGAACATTCATCATAGGGAATTTGTACTAGTACATGATATATCTTGCTGCTGCTTTTTTCCCCATTCCCCCTTATGTACAAAAGCTTTGTTTCCATTTTTTCCTTTTTCTTTTCTTGTCCCTTCTTTCCTTTCTCCCTCCCCCCTCCTTTGTTTCCCTTCTCATTTAAACATTTTCTTCCCATTTCCCAATATCTGTTGTACATTTTAATCCTTATTTCCAGTTTTGCTTTCTAATACCAGAGAAGCAATGCAGTAAACATGTATGTTCAATTTATTTCACTTAAGAGTATGGTCTCAAGGTGCATCTATTTAGCTATATGTCTCAAACTTATTCTTTTTTTTTTTTTTTGGTACCAGGGATCGAACTCGGGTCCTTGCACTTGCGCAGCAGGCGGCGAAACCACTGAGCTAAATCCCCGGCCCTCAAACTTATTCTTTATGGCAGAGTAGTACTCCATTGTATTAAAACATATTTTCTTTATTCATCAGATGGACATTTGGGGTGTTTCTAAGATTTAGCCATTACTAATTGTGCTGCTATAAATATGGGTGTACATATATCACTGTAGTATGATGCTTTTAATTCTTTCGGGAAGATACTAAGAAGAGGAATAGGTGGGTCAAATGGAACCTCCAGTTTTAGTATTTTGAGGAATCTCCACACAGATTTCCACAATGGTTGCATCAGTCTACACTCCCACCAACAGCAGAGAAGGGTTCCTTTTTCCCCTCATCCCCTCTAGCATTTGTTATTGGTTTATTTCTTGATAACAGCCATTTTTTCTGGAGTGAGATGGAATCTCAGCGTTGTTTTAATTTGCATCTCTAAAATGACTAGTGACGTTGAACATTTTCTCATATACTTATCTGCCATTTGTACTTCTTCATCAGAGAAGTGTGTATTCATCTCAGATGCCCATTTTTTGGATTGGGTCTTTAAATTTGGGAGTTCTGATTTTTTTTGAGTTCTTGTAGTAGTCCTTTGCCTGAGGAATGGCTGGCAAAAAATTTTTTCCACTCTGTGGGTTATCACTTCACTGTTAGTGGTTTCTCCTGCCATGTAAAAGCTTTTCAGTAAGATGAGATCCCAGTTGTCAATTATTTGTGATAGTTCCTGTGTGACTGAGGTTTTGTTCATGAAGTGCCTACTCCTATGCCCTCAAGAGTTCTACCTGTTCTATCTTCCAGCAGATTTAGTGTTTCTCTTTTAATATTTAGATCTTTGATTCATTTTGATCTTAGATTAGTGCATGGTGAAAGATACAGGTTTAGTTTTAATCTTTGGCATGTTGGAAAGCCAGTTTTTCCAGCACCATTAAAGAGACTATCTGTCTTCCAGTGAAGGTTTTTGGCTCCTTTGTCAAAGATAAGGTGGTTGAGTATGTCTGGAGTTGTTTCTGCATCTTCTAATCTGTTCCATTTTTCCTCAGATCTCTTTTTTTTTTTTCCAGTACCATGCTGGGTTTTTAAAAAATTCTTTTATTGGTACATTTTAGGTATGCAATACGTTTACATTTATCATTGGGTGCTTGTACCTGTACATGGTGTACCTTGGTTCTTATTTTTTTCCCTATTACCTGTGCGTCCTTCACCCCCTCCACCCTTCCCTATTTACATAGATTTCGTTTCCATTTGTTTTCTTTTCTCTTAATTTTTCCTTTCCCTTCTTTTCCCCTTCCCCTCCCACCACCCCTACACCTTTGGACCTTTTCCTATTTCAAATTATCAATTATTCATTTTAATCATTTTAATCCTTATTTACACTTTCAGTTTCTCACACTAGAGAAACTTTTGGTATTGACACATGTGTGTCCTATTTATTTCACTTAAGAGTGTGGCCTCAATATGCATCCATTTAGCTATAAATGTCTCTAGTTTGTCATACTTTGTGGCTGAGTAGTACTCCATTTTATAAAAAAAACTACATCTTCTTTATCCAGTCTCCAGTTGATGGGCATTTGGGCTGTTTCCAAGCTTTAGCTATTACAAACTGTGCCGCTATAAACATGGGCGCACATATATCACTGTGGTATGATTCTTTTAATTCTTTGGGGAAGATTACCAGCAGGGGAATAGCTGGGTCAAATGCCATGCTGTTTTTATCACAGTAGTTTGTAGTATAATTTCAGGTAAGGGCTTGTGATGCCCCTGCCTTGCCTTTGTTGCCCAGAATTGCCTTTGCTATTCTAGGTCTCTTCTGGCTCCAAATGAATTTTACAATTTTTTTTTTAATTCTGTGAGATATGCTATTGGAATTTTGATTAGGATTGCATTAAATCTGTATAACAATTTTGTAAGTATGGTCATTTCCACTATATTGGTTCTTTCTACCCAAGAACAAGGGATATTTTTCCAGTTTCTTTTTCTTTTTTTTTTTTGGTACTGGTGATCGAACTCAGGTCCTTGCACTTGGGGGGTAGGTGGCAGAACCACTGAGCTAAATCCCCTGCATATTTTTCCATTTTCTGATGTCCTCTTCAATCTCCCTTTTCAGAGTACTGTAGTTTTCAATGTAGAGTTCTTTTACTTTTTTTGTTAGATTGATTCCTAGGTATTCCATTTTTTTTTTGGATGCTCTTGTGAAAGGTGTTGTTTCCCTAATTTCTCTCTCAGTGAGTTTATTTGTTACAGGAATGCTATTGATTTTTGAGTGTTGACTTTCTATCCAGCTACACTATTGAATTTGGTTACTAAACCTAGGTCTCTGTGGAGCTTTTGGGATCTTCTATGTGGAGTATCATGTCATCTGCAAATAATGATAATTTAACTTCTTCCTTTCTATCCTTATTCTTTTTTCTTTCTCCTAATTGCTCTGGCTAATATTTCCATAACTATACCGAATAAGAGTGGTGACAGTGGACATCCTTGTCTTATTCCTGATTTTAGAGTGAAAACTTTTGGTTTTTGTCCTTTTAGTATGATGTTGGCTGTTGGTTTGTAATAGATGGCTTTTATCAGATTGAGATAAAGACCATCTATTTGAATTTTCTGTAGGTTTTTTTTTTAATCATGAATTGGTGTTGGACCTTGTCAAATGCTTTTTCTGCATCTATTGAGAGGATCATATGGTTTTTGTCCTTGGCTCTGTTAATATAGTGTATTACATTTACTGACTTGGGTGTGTTGAACCATCCCTGCATTCCCTGGGATGAATCAAACTTGGTCATGGTGTATAACCTTGATAATTTGCTGCATTCAGTTTGCCAGTATCTTATTGAGGATTTTTGCATCTGTGTTCATTAGGGAGATTGGCCTGTAGTTCTCTTTCATAGTTGGAAGTTTCTCTAGCATAGTTTCATAGTTTCTCTAGCTTTGGTATCAGGTAATGCTTGCTTCTAGGAAAGAATTTGGAAGTATTGCTTCCTTTTCAATTTCATTAAAGAGTTTGAGAGATCATGGCATTAAGTCTTCTCTAAATTTCTTGTGGAATTCAGCAATGTATCTGTCAGGGCCTGGGCTTTTCTTTATTAGTAGGTTTTTAATTACATCTTCAATTTCGCTGACTGATAGTAGTTTAGAATTTTTATATCTTCTTGATTCAGTTTTGGTAATTTATATGTATTTAGGAATCTGTTTCTTCTGTTTTCCATCTTATTAGAATACAGGTTCTTGAGGTATATACCAATCTGGATTTCTGCAGGATCTGTTGTGATTTCACCCTTTTCATTTTTTTTTTCACCCTTTAAATTATTAATTGCATGGATTTGAGTCTTTTCTTTCCTTTTTTTTTTTTTGATAAGGTTGGCTAAGGGTTTGTCAATTTTATTTAATCTTTCAAAGAACCAGTTCTTTGATTCATTGATTCTTTGTATTGTTTTCTTAGTCTCCATTGCATTAATTTCTTCTCTGATCTTTATAATTTCCTCCCTCATACAAGTTTTTGGCTTGACTTGCTCTTCTTTTTCTAGAAGCTTGAGCTTCAACATTAGGTTGTTTATTTGAGCTTGCTCTTTTTTTCTGATATGGGTATTCACCACTATAAATTTCCCTCACAGGACTGCTTTCATTGTGTCCCGTAAGTTCCAGTATGTTGTATTGGCATTTTCATTTAATTGTAGAAACTGTCTAATTTATTCTGTAATTTCATCTGTGACCCATTGGTCATTCAGGAGCATGTTTAATTTCCATGTGTTTATGAAGTTCTTGTGGTTTCTTTTGCTATTAATCTTATTTACATACCTAATAAAAGAAGTTCACAATACATGTGGACTCCTCTCTAAGATGGCTACTGGCCAATCGCCCTCTCCTGGGTGATATCTGAACCCAAATAACTCACCAGCAACTGCAGTCCCCTCCGTCCACTGCTCTGTTGCACTGGTGCCTTTCTCCATGGAGGCCTCTGGGGGTCACCAGTAGTCACTGTGTGTCCGCAGG
This sequence comes from Heterocephalus glaber, assembly GCF_000247695.1. Next base: position 4,804,887 of record NW_004624800.1, on the reverse strand, counting down.
TTCAACCCACCCTTCACATACCATAAGTCCAGACTCTGGGACAAAGCACCACCTGCCACCTCCCCTTTTTTTGTTGAAGTTTCTCATGGCTCTCTCCGTTGACTTCAATTCTCACTTCAGATCCTTCCTGGCCTGGGGACCCACTTCCCTCCTCTTCCTCCTCCTCATGCCCCTGTAGTTCATTGTCTGGACACCAAATCCCAGGGAGGTTCTTTCTCTGCTCCAGAAATACTTTTGATGCTTAGGTATTTGGATGTAAAGATTACTTTTATTTCATTAGCAATTTAGATGTTTTCAGGTGTGTGGCCTAGTTCATTTCCTGATATTCAGAGAAATGTTTCATAATAACCTATTGTGTTATGTTCCACTGTTAAACTGAATTTTTTTCAAACAAAGTAAGATTGAAACAGGCATTACTTTTCTAGGTCCCCTACAATGGCTGGAGGACTGTTTGCCATGAACAGACAGTATTTCAATGAGCTTGGTCAGTATGACAGTGGTATGGATATCTGGGGAGGAGAAAATCTGGAAATATCATTTCGGGTAATTTTCTGTATTTATTTTGTGTGTGGTGTAATGTTATTGTCATCCATCATGCCATATTTCCTGTAAATGCTCTTTGTCTTTACTGACAAATTTTCCTTAGTGAATGGTACATTACCATAATCTGTGATGCATTATCTGTTTATTGAAAAGCATGTAAGAATACATTTATTTTATAATTTTTAAATTAATTGTAATGAATGGTTGGGTATAACTTCAGGAAGTCTTAATGTGCATTTAATGTAGAGTTTTGTTCTTTATCAGTTTCATTTTATTGATCTACTGGCTGTATACAGTAAGGTGGTCATATTTCACTGTTAGCCAATACCAACGTGGTTCACATCTCCTCCTGGGAAGATTAATAGCTCTGCATGTCACTTTCCTAAATAGCCCACGGGATGCTTATGTTATGGTGTCACAATGTAAAGCTTAAGTCCTTTATACCACACAGGTGCCTCTGACCTAAGAAATTCTCTTTTACCACCTTCTCTCCTCTTAGGAAGATGACAGTAGGGGTGGGACCTGTGACTTGGAACCCTGAAGGAAATGTGAACTCAGGAAGGGAAGAAGTGCAGGGGGAGCCCTTGTGCTTGCAGAAATACTTAAGCACTATGTGTGGGTGTCCCATTCCCCCACCTCCCACACCCTGTCCAGGCAGCAGAATCCCTGTCACATAATTCCACAGTACTCATGTAGTTTTCCATAATTTTTAGAATTTTAAGGTTGAAAGGAATGTTATTCCAGTTGTCACTTTTAAAGATAAGGTAATGGAATCCCACCAAAACTGAAAATATCTTAAAGTGATTCACATAATCAAAGGGCAAAATTTAGACCAGAACTAAGGTCTTTTGAATGTCAATCTGGTCTATGTATTTTGTAAAACACTTTTTAAAATAAGTATGTAGTTTTTATAAGGAAAAACTACCCTAAAAACAGAAATGAGAGGACTGGGTAATATGTATTCTTGTCTTTAACTCCCTACAATCAGGTCCCTTAACTTGTTACGGCAACAGAAACCATGAAGCAAAATTTCAGACACATGGTAGCAAATGACTGTTACATTTTTGTAGAATTCAGTTCATTTGAGAAAGACATAACTTTTAAATGTCCTCCTCTTTCTTCTGTTGAACTGTATCTAGTAACATAAAATCTTTCCAAGTTCACAGATACCTCATTAATGATTAATTTCATGAAAATTCATCCCTTGATTTTCACATCAAAGGGAGGCAAAGTTAATGCATTTTTGCTTTTGGCCAGATCTGGATGTGTGGTGGGAAACTCTTTATCATCCCTTGCTCAAGAGTAGGACACATCTTCCGGAAGAGGCGGCCGTATGGCTCTCCCGAAGGCCAGGACACCATGACACACAACTCGCTGAGGCTGGCGCACGTCTGGCTGGATGAATACAAGGTGGGGTTGATCACATCCTGTGGCAGGGGATGGATTCAGTTGCTTTTCCTTTCACTCTTGTGAATTTCTGCTTGGCTGACCTTTGCTTAAAGATCACTATTATGAAAAATGCCAGTGTGCTTGTGTACAGTGTTTTAAAAAACTAATTGAGCACATCCTGTATGCAAGGCTCTGTCAGGCTTTGGGGATATAAGTAGGGATTGCACAGTGATTGTGAATACTGTGAGGGAAAGGCAAGTGAGGTAGAGAGCATGTGCTGTGACAGTGATAAGGAAGCATCAAGGTGCCAGCACCTGTGTATCGCTGTCCGCTCCTCAGTCCGTGAGCGCCTTGAGGGCCAGCAGTGCCCACACCTCAGCTGCTGGGTCAGAAATTCCTCCACACCAGACTGGTACAGGGCTGACCTCCACTGAGGGTGCTGAGCCCTGGAGACAGCCATCGAGGTCCTGCGAAAGCTAGTTTTGTTCACAAATGTCATCGATGAGATAGTGCAGAGGATTGTGTTCAGTGCCTGCACCACTGCTGCAGAAGCCTGTGCAGTTGTGAGCTGAGCAGCTCCTCTCCAGGGACTTCTGTGAAGTGGCTGACGGGCAGTCCTGTTTGGGAATTTGGCAGATACTTTACTCAGGTGAATTGAGGGTTATGTTTACTGAAAATGATAAAATTCAGACTATAAAGAACATTGAAAAACATATCTAGCACCATGAGCTCAATGGCATCCCACTGTGTAACTTGTAATGAGATCAGTGATGTTTACAAATGTAATTTAACTACTATGTGGTGAAATCTGTCAGTACTTGGAACAAACTGCTTAGTAATTTTTTTTTCCCCATTAAGTTTATTGGTACATTTTAGGTATAAAATACAGTTACAGGGCTGGGGATTTAGCTCAGTGGTGCTGGCGCCTGCCTTGCAAGCGTAAGGTCCTGAGTTCGATCCCTGTTACCAAAAAAAAAATACAGTTACATTCATTGGGATCTTGTACCTTTACATGGGTGTCTTGGTTCTTGTTTTTTTCCCCTTCCACTGCCCTCCCTTCACCCTCTCCACCCTTTCCTATTTGCAAAGACTTTGTTTCCATTTTTTTCCTTTTCTCATATTTTTTCTTTT
>NW_004624800.1:4760933-4799144 GCF_000247695.1 Heterocephalus glaber | reverse complement strand
TGACTCTGATCAGTCTTATGTTATTCTTCTTTGCATTGTCTAGCAGGTGCTGGATTGATTTTTCGTGGTCTCTTACAATTTTAAAGAAATTTTTCTTTTCCTGGTCACTAATTGCAATCTTATCTTCTATATCTGAAATTCTGTCCTCACATTGGTTCATTCTGCTGTGTAGACTTTCAGTGGAGTTTTTAATCTGGAAATCTGTTTGCATCTGTTTTATGGATTCCATTTGTTTCCTATGTTGGGATTGCATTGTGTTCCTGAGCTCCTCTCTAGATTTATTAATCATGTCTTGCACTATGACCAAAATCTTTGCTGTTATCTGAGAAATTATGATTTCATTTTTTCCAGATCCTCTTTTGTTGCCAGTTCAGGGATTCCAGCTCGTTGAGTATCAGAGTGTTCCATCTCGTTTCCCTTTGGGGTGACTGTAGGTGATCTGGAAGTCTCGTTTTGAGACTTGTTTACCTGTCTTCTCATTTCGACGCAGGGGAGTGGCTGCTGCTCGTGCCTGCGCAGCTCACCTCCTGTGTGCTGGCAGGGGTCTGTCCTTAGTAATTTTTAAGAATATGTGATGTAGTTCAAGGAGTTTTGAGAGCCACTGCAATTTTATACCTTTTGCTCTTTCTGAAACTGGGATGTATTATATCATTTCACACGTCATACTATGTCAGTAACAGATTTAATTGTGTAGAACATTTCCACTAGTATTTTCTTGCATCACCAAGAAAATACTGAAATGAAAAATACTTTTGTTCATAACCCACTGATTTCAGTTGTCCTTTAAACCGAAAAAAATCCTTTTCATCCTTTTAAAATCCAGGAGCAGTATTTTTCCTTAAGACCTGATCTCAAGACCAAAAGCTACGGAAACATCAGTGAACGTGTTGAGTTGAGGAAGAAGTTGGGCTGCCAGTCATTCAAATGGTATCTGGATAACATTTACCCAGAAATGCAGATCCTGGGGCCCAATGCCAAAGCCCAGCAGCCTGTCTTTGTCAACAGAGGGCCCAAGCGCCCCAGAGTCCTGCAGCGTGGACGGGTGAGCAGTAGCCTTAACCCTGAGTTTCAAAGTTTGGGAATGGTGTTAAGCTGTAATAAATGACCTCCGGACTTAACAAAAGTCTAGATTTAACTATACTTACGTTCTACTCAGATGTAAGAGCTTAAAAATTTTAATACTTTTGCTCAAGATCTTTCCCTGTTGGCCTTAAAAGGAAGGAAGCATGGCTACTTCCATGAACATATTAGGTGTTTTCAATGGGAAAGGCCCTCCCATGCGTGTCCTTGTGGCTGAAACCCCTGGACTCTGGTGCTTACCTGTGTACACTGCCAGGTCAGCATGGGTATTAACATCTAATTACCTGCTATATTTTGTTCCTTTTGGTCTCATTTCCTTGATTTCATTTTTTGGTTCTTCAAGGTGGGATGATTTTTTTTTTGGCTACCAGGGATCGAACTTGGGTCCTTGCACTTGCAAGGCAGGCGGCGGAACCACTGAGTTAAACCCCTACCCCTGGGATGATATTTTAATTTCCTTCATCCCTAACTTATAGTGAATGTGTTTTTAGCTAGAATTTCTATTTGACACTGCCTGCATCTGTTAGAACTTTGGAAGAAAGAATGCTCATCGTTTGATGAGCACTTGGAGCATCTCCTGACCTCAGTCGGCCTTTGCATGCTGAGTAATCTAGTGCTCCCTCCTCTTTCACAGCTCTATCACTTTCAGACCAACAAATGTCTGGTTGCCCAGGGCCGCCCGAGCCAGAAGGGAGGCCTCGTGGTGCTTAAGGCCTGCGACTATGAAGACCCAGCTCAGGTGAGTGGTCCTTGGGGAGAGCCAGGCCGGCATCAACATGATTAACGTGATTAATAGTCTGACTTTTCTTACAAGTTGGGAATGATCCTAGCATCATCTTGGATAACTACTTTTGTCTTCTATTTTTCCTACCTCTACTCATTGTCATAGTGACATTTCAATTATTTAAACCAGTCAGTACTTTCCAGTGTTACATGGACTGGATTGTGACTTAAAGGCTATAACCCTGACCCTAACCCTAAGCTATATGAGTTTAAAGGAAGTGTACCTCCTTGGATTAGAACCTTTAAATCTGTGTTAGATGAACCAAGTATCTTTCATAGTCTTCTCACAAATCAAATTTCCTTGACTGATTTTTATGGTTCATCAAAGGAAACCTCAGCAGCATTTTCATTTCATTCACATGAAAGTCAGTATATGCCTTTTCAATATTAAATGGCCCTGAAAGTGACATTAAGCTAACAGTGACCTAATCTCATCATCTCAAGACTAAAATGCTTATGGCATGACCTGAGCCATTCTTATTTTTATTTTAATGGTGCATTGGTGTCACACAGGAATGAAAAATCTCTTGGGTAAACAGTGTACTTTGAAATTTCCTAGAATATGTTTTATTTCTCAGAGGATTCATGCACAGTATCTAGGGTGAAATGTGCATATTGGAAAACATGGTTTAAAACATTTTGAGCCATTTCTGGTAGGAAAGGTGGCAGTGTATGGACACTGGGCTTTAGAATTACAGTGACATTTTAGGGATGCAGGTCACAGTGGGTTGATGTAGCTGGAATGTAAGAACTCTGGGGAGGTAGAATTACACTGTCCTACGATACTATCCCAAATATACTAAGTTGTGGCTGTGGAGAGTTGTGCTAATACTGTAGCCATGTGTGACTTTAAAGTGAGCTGAACAGAATTAACAGCTTCCTGTGGACAGGCAGGTTATAAAACGTTAACAGCAGTGTAGACCATTCAGTTACACCTTCCTGTTGGTCTGATGGTGTCTGCTCTGCACACATTTGGGTCTTCAATACAAGTGGCCACAAGGGGAGCGGAAGAAGGAAATAATTCCTTGTGAGCTTGCTGATTGGGTCCCCGGAAGAAAACTATTCACTGCACTTACAGCCAGTTGCAGACCCAGGTTCTTGAAAGAAAGAACATTTGCACACTAGAGAAATCCTGTTGCAGGGCAGCCAGGATTCATTCCTGCTTCTCACTGCTAATGTTATGCTCCAGAGTATTCTGGAGAATCATGTGATGTGAGAGCTTATGCACCTCATCACTCAGCAGATAAGGCTGTGTGAAAGCATAAATGTTGTTTCTGTCCTCAGATGGCAGGCCAGCAGCTCCTCCAAGTCGTACACAGACCATGAACTAAGAAGATCACAAATTGTAAACCCCTAGAATTTGGAAGATTTCTTAAATCCTGTCAGCAAAGTTTAATCACTGCTCACATTTCTTTTGAGAACAGCAGGGTCAGTGAGCTTTCCATTACTGTAACAAAATACCCAAGCAGCTCACCTTAAACAGAAGAAAGGTGTACTTTGGCTTACCATGTTAGAGGTGTCTGTCTGTGGCTGGCTGGCCCAGTCCTGTTGGTCCTGTGATGGGAGTACCTTACAGAGGAAGCCCCTTCACTTCATGGCCAGGAACAGAAGGGTGTGGTATCCCATGGTCCTCTTTAGGGACACCAAGTTGAAGACCAAGCCCATAACACCAAGATCCTCTGGGGGACAGCCAGATCCAAATGATAGCAAATGGTCCATTTTGCCTGTTGGCTATCTGGCATTGAGCGAGCTAAAGTGAAATCTTCCTTGGATGTGTAGTCCTTTGATCTGTTTCTGCTTTGAGACCACAGAGAAGAAATCCATCTTTTCTTCCACAAATCTCTAGTGTTGGCCAGTCCTGAATTTCAATATCTATGATAAAACTTAGTGATCTTTTTTCCTTTTTCTAGGTCTGGATTTATAATGAAGAGCATGAATTGGTTTTAAATAACCTCCTTTGTCTAGACATGTCAGAAACTCGCTCATCAGACCCACCGCGCCTCATGAAGTGCCATGGGTCAGGTGGATCGCAGCAGTGGACCTTGGGGGTGAGGCTGGCTGAGTGGTGTGGGGCTCAGGTCTCACCATGGGGCTGGTCTACAGGGTCCCACAGGCAGGCTCCATACCTTTTTTGTACTTTGTGTCTTTACCATTTTATGCCAGTGTGTGTTTTTAAGTAAAAGCAAGTAACTGATGGTATTTTTTCTTGCTGCTTCCTTTTTTCAGAAAAATAACCGGCTATACCAGGTATCAGTTGGACAGTGCCTGAAAGTGGTGGATCCCCTGGGCCAGAAGGGCTCTGTTGCTATGGCGATCTGCGATGGCTCCTCCTCACAGCAGTGGCATCTAGAAGGTTAGGAGTCCCTGGATGGGACAGTACCTTGACGGGCAACACAGTACCAGGGGAGCTTTAGAAGGAATGTGCTGGGCAGGAGAAGCCCACATTACCCCCTGCCTGGGTGGAGATATCAAGGTCCTTTCTAAGCTGCTGTAGGACATTTGTCACTCATGGAGGGAAACTAGAAAATCATTTGAATTCTAAAGATTTGGGTTTATATAGAAGGCCAAAGCCAGGAAATGGACATTTCTATTCACATTTATTTATGCTTCTTTTTAGTCCCCTTTACTGATGGAATGATTTTAATCTGATCAGGAAATTGTGGTTTTCTTTCTTAGAAGAAATGAGACAATTTTTTTCTATTATGTTCTAAATAGATAATTTAAAAAATAATTGATCCACATTAAATTTCATGAGACATCATATTTAAGAGGCAGTTATCTATTGTAAATTATTGATGACTTATGGCACTATCTATGTTTAAAATAAAAGATGCATTTATTTAGGATTTTTTTTTTTTTTTTTTTTGGCTTGCACTGTCTTTGTGGGTGCTCAGGTGGGATTCAGTAGAGGAGCCAGTAGTCCTGGGAGCAGCTCCTAGCTTTCAGGAAGTGTTCCACTGTGCGAACTGGGACACAAAAGTCAGGGTCTCAGACATTTATGGCTAAATGGATGCACACTGAGGCCATGCTCTTAAGGGAAATAGGACACACATGTGTAAATACTGAACAGTTTCTCTGGTATGAAACACTAAAACTAAATAAGGATCAAAATGTATAACTGATAATGTGAAATAGGAAGAAAAGGTCTAAAGGAGTAGGGGAAGTGGAAGGTAGGGGAAAGGAAAGAAGGGAAAAGGAGAAAATAGAAACAAAGTCTAAATAGGGAAGGGTGGAGGAGGTGAAGGGAGGGGAGGGAAATGGGGAAAAAATAAGAACCAAGATACATCATGTAAAGGTACAGGATCCTAATGATGAATGTAACTATATTGTATACCTAAAATGTACCAATAAACTTAATGGGGAAAATAAATAAATAAGAAGTCAGGGTCTCAGAAGGGTTCCCAGTTAGAAGAAAATTTGGTACAAGTCTGGGGTATAGTACAAGTACTAAAATATAATGTGAATCCCCCCACCCTGCCAAAGTTACATTTCAGAGGAGACATTGCCTCATAGTTAAAGAACTCAGTGATTTTAACTAAACTACATATCAGGTTAAGGACCTTATGGGATACATGATCCTAAATATTTTGTCTTTGACTTCAAAGACTAGATGGTACATCTAGAAAGCAAAGAGCAGCAAGATGGCAGATTTAATCCCAACAGCATGAATAATCACATTAAATGTACTGTTCTGGGGCTGGGGATGTAGCTCAGTGGTGCTGCACCTGCCTGGCAAGTGCAAGCTCCTGAGTTCAATCCCCTGTACTGGGGAAGAAAAAAAATAATGCTCTGGTTAAAAAGCAGAAGTGGGGCTTGGTGGCACATACCTGTAATCCCTGTATTTGGGAGGCTGAGGCAGGAAGATCACTGCAAGTCCAAGGCCAGTTTGAACTACACAGTGATACTCTTGTCTCATTAAAAAAAAAAACCCAAATGGGCAGAGATTGTCAGATTGGATAAAAAATGCAAGACCAACTGTAGGCTGCTCACAAGAAACTACAAATATGAAGACACGTCTTTCAGTGCTAAACATACATTTCTAGAATAGCTGTGTAGTATTAGAGTAGATCTCAGCAGGGACTGTTACTAGGGATGGCACAGGGTCCCTTCATGATAAGTACAGGTTTATCACAAGAAAATAATCCCATTTACATACCTAATAAAAGAAGTTCAAAATACATGCTGTAAAAACTTGGAGAAGCAGACACACATACAATGATAGTAAGCCATTTCAATACACTTGTCAGCTGGAACAAGAATAACATCAGCTTCCAACCTGACTAGCTGGCGTCTATGGAGCACCCCACCAGACTGTGTCCCAGGACATAAACAAGACAGTAACTGCATACAAATTCAAGTTATGCAAAGCATATTAGAAATGAATAGTAATAAAATCTGACCAAAAGATATCTAGAAAATCTCCAAATACTTAACCAACACACTTCAGAATACCTTGTGGATCAAAGAAGAAATCAAAAGGTAATTTTAAGCTGGCTGAAAATGAAAACATACGAATTTGTGGCATACAGTTAAATCAGTACATAGAAATTTTATAGCACTCCACACGTATGTTAGAAAAGGATAAAAGTTTCAATTCTACCTTTGAGAAGAGAACAGCAAGTCAGGAACTCAAAGCAGGAGAAATAAAACATTAAGTATCAGAAAAGGAATGAGTGAAACAGAAAACAACATTAATGAAACAAACTGGTTTGAGAGGAGTGGTAAAGTTAATAAACCTCTAGCCAAAAGAAAAAAAGCAGATTCCTGACATCAAGAATGAGTGCGGCAACCTGATGTCAGCCAACAGATGTTCAGAGGGTGTGGAGCAATGCTGCAGCTCTCCAGAGGACAGCATTTCCTTAGAACACATTGAACTCCTGTATTCACCCAAAGGAGCCAAAAGTTCTCTCCATACAAAAACATACATGTGGACAGCAATTTTATTATTGCCAAAACTGAAAAGAGCGTAGGAAAAAACATTGAACAGAATCCACCATCCTTCTTTGATTTTAAAAAGCTCAGTAAAAATCAAGAGTAAAAATCAAAAAAAGTAAGAGCAAGCACAGTGAACAGAACTCACGTTCCGAACCCTGCAGCACTGGCATCAGGCACCCTAGTGTTGGTCCACCAGAAGAGCTCGCGACACCTCTCGAGGTCTGTGTGGACGAGGACAAGGTGGCCCCTGAAGCTCTTCCACACGTGGTGGCATCCTGGCTCCTGCCCTACAAACCTGCTTTCCTAAGTGAAATCATGACCACGCTTAATGACTGCAATGGCAACAAGACTAACCCAGCAGAAAGTAAATTGGCATGGATGGTGCGGAGTTTAGTACCACTGTGGTTTCAGTGTATTTTGGTGGACGCCAAATCTTCCCAAACCACTCTTTGCTTTCTTAAAACCTCCACCTTTGCATGGGGGTGAAACATTAACTCTGTTTAGTAATAGTTTTTATCTATGTATTGTTATAATAGAAAAAAATGAACTAGAGATGAAATGAAAAATGCTCAGGCCAATATAGTGTATCTTTGGAAACACTACCATAGCCTCATTTAATGGGAAAAACGATTAGAGCAAGCCAAGAATGCCCGTTCTTATCTCTTCCAGTTGGCAAGGTGCTCTGACCAGGGGAGTACAATCAGAAAAAGAAATAGGCTGCACAAAGGAAAGAAAGAAGCAAATGTATATTTGCAGAATATGATCAAGAATGTAAAAAATCTTCAAAAAAAATTAAATTAAAAATCTGCAAAAATACTACTACTGACTATTCCTGACTTAAAATGGTTCTACTTAATTTATTGGCTTTCCAGTACAGCAGAGGTGCCCCCATCCATCCAGTTTTTCACTTTCAGCACTGTACTTAATATGAGCAAGTCCCTTAAGATTTTCAGCACACTCTTGTAACACAGGTTTTGTGTTGGCTGATTCCGCCCACTGTAGGTTAACGTAAGTGTTCTGAGCACATTGTATACAATAAATGCATTTTCACTTTACAGTGAGGTTTAGTAGGACATAACTCATTTCATTTATTTTTTTTGGTACTGGGGATCGAACTCGGGTCCTTGTGCTTGCAAGGCAAGTGGCAGAACCACTGAGCTAAATCTCAGGCCCAAGACATAACTCATCTTAAGTTGACTGTATCTTAGGGAGTATATCAGGACCATAAATAAAAGATCAACATAATAAATTGTAGGGGCAGGGGATTTAGCTTGGTGCTGCCGCCTGCCTTGAAAGTGCAAGGTCCCGAGTCTGATCCCCAGTACCAAAACAACAGAAGAAATATAATTTTTCTACCTATTAGCAACAAACAGTTTGAAATTTGAATTAGTGTTGTCATCACTAATCACAGTAGCATTAGAAATATGTAACAGGGTACACAGAACAAAATACATGTGACATTCATATGACGAGCACAAAACATTGCTGAGAGAAATTAAAGACCTAAATAAATTGAAAATTACTATGTTCGTGGGGTGAAAAATCAATATTGTTAGAATGTTAATTCACAATTTGATCGACAGTAAATGTAATGCTATCTTTTACCAAAATTCCAGTAGGCTTTGTGTAGAAGGTGGTAATCCAGTTTTAAAATTTATATGGAAATATGATGGACTAAGAGTGGTCAAAATAATTCAAAGAGGATGAATTTGGAAGACTTGTTCCAGTTCAAAATTACCATGCTGTGACTTAAGGATGAGGAATTGATAGGAATAGAAATACCTACATGTATAAGCTAGCTGACTTCCGGCAAAGAAGACAGTACATTTCAAGGGGAAAGGGAACCACTTGCACGTTTGGCTGGAAGAATTTAATACTTCTGTGGACAAAAATGAAGCTTGATTCCTCTCCCTCCTATACACAAAAATTATTTAAGATGACTCAGATCTAAAAATTATAAAGCTCTTAGAGGAAAATGTGGGAGAGTATCTTCCTGATTTTAGATTAGGCAAATGTTTCCTAAGAAGCCACAAAATAGGAACAAACTGAACTTTATCAAAGTCAAGCTTTTGTTCACCAAGACACGATCACCAGTTTATAAACTGCTTAAAATTAAACACTTAAAGTGGACAAAATAGTCATTTCAAAAAAAAAGTATATAAATGTCATTATAAAAAAGTCATTATAGTCATTATAAAAAAGTATATAAATGGCTCAGGATATGACAATGTGTTCAGTCTCAGTCCCTGGGAAATGCAAGTTAAAACCATAATCAGTAGCCTGGTGTGGTGCAGGCCTGTAATTCCAGCACTCAGGAGGACTGCTCTAAGTACAAGGCCAGCAAACACAAACCCCACAACTAGATACCTAAAAGAAAAGGCCACCAGACAGGGCATCCGAGGAAGCTGCAGAGAAGGCTGGTGCAGAGGCTTCTGATCTCCCCACCCACATCTAGAGGAACTAGAGCAGGCAGACAAGCACCCCTAACTCACAGATGGCATACTCAAAGTAGCCAGGTGACACAGTAGCCTCACAGTCTCCAATGAATGGGCCAGGAAGGACAGCAGCCCCAAGACCTGCATTCCCTGACCCTTGTGTAGCAGAGGGAAAAGGAAGCACATCTGGCAACTCCAAGAGCAGAAGAACCCTGACAGAGCAGGGCTGAACAGAGACTCGGGGAGAGCTGAGAACAGCAGCCAGATGCTGCAGTGCTCAGGGGAAGCGTTCAACTTCCTTCCAACTCTTTTGGGTTTCTGCAGGGGACAGAACAAAAGCAAACAGGAATAAGAGAAATAATGAAAACAGGAAGATGAAAGCTGGAGTTGAGGGACATGAAGCTAGGCATGAAGTGACTATTTTTGTTTTGAAACCACATAGTTTATTTTGGACACTAGTTGGACAGAAGAAAGCACTCTTCGAAGCTGGAAGAGCTATCAGAACCAAGCCTGCTGTGTCTCAGGGAGCTGCTGCTCACCAGATGAGTAACATAGGAGTCAAGACTAAGGCACACAAAGTTATGGTAAGAAAAAACAGCAAAATGCCATTTCTACAATGGAAGTACTCCACAAATACATGCTTACAGAGCACAGCAAAGCTGTACCAGACTTAAACCAAAACATGCAAGACACGAAGAAAGTCACCTAAAATAATAAATGGGAGAATTTAACACATTCGTGACAGGGCCATCATTTGTCGGGCGGCTTGAACAGCCATGGCACACGCATGACTGTCCACTTGTTCCATCCAACTGATGGGACAGTCATGCATGTACCACTGGTGGTTCAAGCTGGCGGGAACATGTTAAAGATTTAGAATGTGGCAGACCTCAAGGAAGAAGTAGGAAAAATTAATTTTAGAAATGGATAAGGGACATAGGAACAAAAAAAGTCACTAATTCCCTTAAAAGAAAAACTGCTTCTGTTGGGAAGGAGGAGGAAGATCTGATCCTCCTAGGTGAGCCACAGGAAAGCAGAAGATGCCTCAGCACCGTGACAAACTGAGAGAGGATTGACTCTAAGAAGAGCCATTTCTTCTGGCTCCCTATCCCAAGGGTATGTGGCCAGGCAGCGGGTGATGGCAAGGAGCTCTGGCACAGCAAACTACTCACTTCAGGGCTGAGAAGTGAGAAGGGGGATTGGGGCCCCACTATCCCCTTCGAAGGTGTCCCTGCCACCGCCCCTACAGCACCCTGCTTGGGACCAGACCCCGGGCCTTGGAAGGTATAAACCATAGCAGCTCTTTCAGACTCGGGTCAGAGCCTGGGACAGCACCCCTGAGAGTTCCCCAAGTCCTGTCCGGAGCTGGGGACACTGGCTGAGCAGTGCTCATGGGGGAAGGGAAGCTTCTGCAGTAACAGTAACCATGCAGGAGTGTGAGCAGCTGCTCATTACGTCTGGGGTGAGGACATGGGAGGAAAGTGCTGGAAATGTCACCACCCCAGTGAGCTGCAGGTAAGGATGAGGTGGGCTCACAGCGCTGAGAGAAGTAGGGGAGTGCTAACACCTAAGAGGCTACAGGAGCTTGTGGTGTGGGCTGATGCAGCAGGACAGAGAAGAATCTTCAAGTGGAGCCAGAGCATAAATTCCAAGAGGAACTCATAGATTGTTCTGTACTTGCCTGGACTCTTCTCAATGAAGTATGCAAAGGTTGCCACCAAAGAAAAAGGGAAATACTGGTGCATTTTATGGCTGAAAAAAAGTCTGGGTTGTAAGAATTTCTGAGACTCCAGAAAGCAATCTTCAAAACTGAGAACTTGAATCTCTTAAGAACAGAGAGAATATCACAAACCAATGCAGGCTGTGAGGGTACTTGAGACCAAGGAGCCAGTGTGGAAACAGTCCACAAGACGAGTGCCCCACACTGGGGGCTGGAAGGTGGCACTAAGCACTGGCTGTGGGCGGCACCCTGTCCCTACCTGAGGGTCCCAGCAGAACAACACGGTCTGCTCACCTCGAGATGAGAACATGCTTGGTCCTCTCCAAAGGCTGTGGTGAGGAATCCTTCAACTCTGGCAGATGAGGGTGGCGGTCTACAAAACAAGGGTCAGAGAGGATTTGAAAGACAACAGTCAACACTGTTACATGTCACAGGAAAGTCAGGTGCCATCTGCCTGGTGACAGTGGCAGACAGTGTCCCAGGGACTGCAGGCTGGAGCCGGGGAGAGGCTGAGATGGCACAGATGGGGAAAGAACCGGACTAGGGTGACTAAAGTGGAGCAGCCAATTGGCATAGCATCCCATTGCTCCTAAACCTCCCCATCCTTAGTGCCATCTGCCTGGCACAGGACACCTCTCACTGTCCCTGGCAACGGAGAGTGATGCATCACAGCCTATGGCTCCCACTTCAACCACTGTCAATCCTGCTCTGGCATGGCCAGAGTCACTGTGCACAGCTGGGTCCCAGCATCTCCTGGCTTTCTGTGCCCAGGACAGGCTGAGCCTTTCCTGATTGGGCCCTGCTTCTGTGTTCCCTGCCCTGTGTCTGGCTGCACCTTCCCTATGCTTCTGCATCCACCTTTTTCAGAGCTTGAGGCCTTGCACATGCTGTTTCCTCAGCCAGTTAGGCAGCTGCCCCTCCTGTGCCAGCTCCTCTTCCTTCTTCAGGCCTTCACTTGACAGGTACATCACCTCTGTCTGCAGCCGCCTTATCAGACTGCATCTCAGTCACCTTTCTCTCCTACCTCACTAGATGACAAGCCCTGGACACCAGCTCCATGTGTGCTAGAGCCATTTGGGCAATAAAAACAAGCAACTGGGCTTTGCCTGATGAGTCCCTTCTGCCAGGGAGAGGAGGTCTTGCTGCTCCTGCCTTCACACCCGGGCCTCTCTGCATGGATTGTCTGGGTTGTTGCCTGGGTCCTGGTGGGACAGGTCCTGTCCCTGTGCCATCTCCATCAGCAGGTTAGAATGTCCCAGATTTCTCCCATGCCTTGCTTCCTGGGGATGGTTTTACTAAGTCTGATGGCTACGATCCTCCCTGCCTTTCAAGTTGACAGGGCACGAAAGAGCTGGCATCCACTGCGAGAGTGCAGGTCCAGGCCTCAGTTCCTTCTGTCTGATCTTTGGCCACCAAGTATGATTGTGGCAGACAGGCAAGGCTGGATGGAGTGCAGGTTTCCAACACGGCCCGGCTGATGACCTGCTGAAGACATGCCCTACTACAGCATTTACACTGTCCAGGACGGGTACTGCAAGTAGAGCTTCAGAACAAGCAATAGAAGAGCTTGCTGTTAGAGTGTGCTTGGGAGACACGAGCTCAAAGTCTGTTTCAGAAATTTAAGGAAGTGGGTTCTGGGCAGTTTTGATTCTCAGGGTTCCTGTCAATTAAATGTTAAATATATTTAGTCTGACAGAAGTAAGTCTTTACCAAACAAAATAAGTCTAGAGGGCAGTTTGGAAAAAATAAAAATCAGGGCCAGGGATTTAGCTGAGTGGTTCCGCCACCTGCCTTGCAAGAGCAAGGTCTAGAGTTCGATCCCCAGTACCAAAAAAAAAAAAAAACAAAAACCAAGTACAGTGGCACATTCCTGTAGTCTCAGCATTCAGGAGGCTGAGGCAGGTGGATCACTTGAGCCCAGGAGTTTGAGACCAGCTTAGGCAATACAATGAGAGCCCATTTCAAAGAAGGAGAAGAGAATCAATTTATCCATCAAACAAAAACAGGCTTTTGAACAAGGAAGTAAGGTAGCAAGAATAATTTTTCATCTGCTTTATAGCCCTAAAAATACCTTAAAAGAAACAAGTTGCTTTATTTGACTGAAGGCAGAAGCATGTGGCTAATGACAAGGAGACTGAACTTCCATCTCATTGCGTCTGAAAAAGAGAAACAAGTTGGTTTCACCAAGAGGTGGAATTCTGACAGGTACAGGAGACTGTTGGTGAATTCGGGCAGCCCCCAGCCAGCGGCTCAATCCCAATGGAGACAGAACGAGAGGCAGCTTTATAGATGTAAAATATTTTATTTGTAAATGGTGATCTTCTAAATCTGTGTCCACAAACTCCAAAACCCATAACACTCTGTATACTTCAAAAAATTCAATTTCTGTCAACATTAGATACTATTATACAGAACAGAAAACAACAAAAACCCGGTAAGACAAATACTGGTAGGATGTCAGAATATTGTACAAGAGAAGAAAAATATTCAAGAAACAAATTTCATACAGCTATTTATCAAGAGAAAAATATATACAATTGATTTATTCTGTAAGATAAAAATACATCATGCCATATACATTACAGGTTCAGAACTGCGTCACTGAATGTACCAACAGTTTACAGTCCACTTGAATTGTGCACACAAAACTTCATTTATACTTAGCCTGTGAAGTGTCAGTACCAGAATTTTAAGTACAAAATAAAAAGCTAGCCTGGTTCAAAATGCTGATTAAGTTTCTACAAGCAAACACAAAACAGTGTTTTGTTTTGTTTTTTATTAAAGAAATGTAAACAAACAGTTCATACAAACACATTTTAAAATTATATCTTCGAAAAACCCTATTGCCGGAGTCCTGCAGCCTTGAGCATAATCACATCTCTCTCTCTTTTTTTTTTCTTTTTCAAATTTTTATGTTAAATAGAAGGCTAAGAAGTTAGGGTAAGTTCCTGCTACATGATTCTATTATGTGTACATGATTCTTTGTGGTCTGAACAAAGTTCTAATCAAAACTATTTTTGCTGAAGAAAAAATTCAGCCATTTGGGTGTATTTTTAAGCAGTTATTCACAGTTATCACAAATTGTAAGCACAAAAAAAACCTGACTGAAGGAGTAGGGATGCAACAATATAATATGAAAAAATTAGTTCAAATTACCAAAACATCTATAAAAGTTGTAGTCAGCATACAGTCTGTTCTGTCAGAAGTTAGGTGTATAAAACAAGTAATAATAGACTGTAGTTTCCAAAAAACCCCCAAACACTCCAGGTTGAAATTGTGGTTATTACATAATTATAATGGCATATTTAATAACACAAATTATATTGTAACATCCCTATGACATTTTATAAGCACCCGAGCTGCTGCAGAGCCTGGTAGCATTTGGTCAATAACTATTTTTATACTGTATTCTTTCTCAAAATATTTACATATTTGTACAAAGTAACAGGGTTTGTTAGTTCTGCAGGTAACAGCAGCAGCTTGGCTTTCTTCTAACTTTTATTTAAAAATAGCTTCATTCACTTATTTAATAATAAATACAAAAAGTTTCTCTTATTTTACAGAAATCAAAAACTACAATAAACTGACTCATGGAATCAAGTATTTAAATGTATTTTAGTGCAAGTTATTATCCCTTAGCTCTATCCCTAAGGAAGTCATCTCGGTACATTCCTTGTTCAGTGGCGTCCACGAATTTCACTTAGAGGCCCTGCCCCTTAGTGGGCGTGGCCAGCACTCTGGACATCCCCTTCGCTGGTGATTTCAGTCTTACATTCATCGGAAGGCCCCTGCCTGGGGCAGGGCAGCCATCGGCTCTTTGCCCCAGTAAAAGTTTCTCCTTAGTGAGACTAACAAACAAAACAAAACAAACCCACCCGCAGGGAAACAAAGAGAAAAGAAAAGGAAGAAAAGAAAGAAAAAAAGTGCTGGACATCTATGACTCTGCTTACCCTCAGCAAGGAGGACTGCTGGCCAGCAGCTTCGCAGGCTTCCTTAACCTGAAGGCTGAGGAAACCCCCACTCCAGAAGCTGTTTTGCCGAAGAAGTCGGACAACAGAAAACAAAACTAGCTTTCCAATGGCGTGTTGAGTCGCCTTTTCCTAGGGGCAAGCCGCCCGCTGAGACAGCAAGGAATGCATCAGTTCATCCACTTCCGGCAGTTCACCGCTCCACAGTGGCATGGAATCTTGTGCTGGTCGTCTTCGAAGTCGAACTTATAGTCATAGCAGAGCTGCCCACGGCAAAGACACAGCGTGAGACAGCAGCACAGGGAACAGGGGCATTTCTGCCTCGATCTCCCTTGTACTTCAAAGCCAGTAAGCAAAGCAGGCTTTAATGAAAGGAAACCAGCTGTACTGCAGTCCCAGGGGACCATGGGGATCCTCAGAAACAGAACAACGAAGGGCGCGCCTTAATGGAGCCAGTGATATTTCTCAAATGAATTCGACTTAGCAAGGAGGTCTTGGGGGAACAGAGCTGTCCCTGTATATGCTGGGGAGCCAGGGGACCACTATAGGGGAGGTGGGGACAGATCCCTACCCTAGAAGGCCCCACAACCCTGACCAATGAGTGACACTGGCATGGTGTGGTGGGAGGAGTCTGCCCTTGCCAGCTACCACCTGGGTTCCTTTTCCATCTTCCCTCACCAAAGATGTCTGAAGGATCTGCAGCATCAGGGGTTACCAAAGCCTTCCCAACATCTCAGACCACCCGCCTGGCAAGGTGGCTCACATGTGGCACAAGTTCCCCAGCTCAAGCCTTGCCTGCTGTTCCTCCTGAGACCAGGGGCCCAGCGATTTCTAGCCTTTCCTAACTTGGATGCTCTAGGACTCCATTTGGGAAGACTTTCTATACTGAAAAGTAGTAAATCAGCTTTCACTGCGCAGCCACTCCTAATAATGACATCACTGCGTGTCACAGACATTTGTTCATCTCCTATGAAAAACAATGGCGTGGTGAGGCAGACGGACTTGTTTGGGAAGACCCAAACAGAAGGGGGCAGCCAGGTTTGCGCTCCCGTCCTCACACCCAGTCTCTGCTCAAACTGCTCAGAGATGTGCGAGAGTCCCAAGCCTGTGCTGGGGGAAGGCATTGGGAACTGAACTCTTTTTATTTGTTTCAAGACAATATCTTGCTAAGTTGTCCAGGTGGCCTCAGCCTCCCAACTGCTGGATTACAGGTGTTCACCACCACGTCTGGCCAGACTGTTATTAAAAAGCAGATTCCCAAAAGATACTCAAATACACAAGTGCCTTCACAATATATTTCCCACGGCTGTTTTCGTGCAGGGCCAGGTGCTCTGCCAGCGCTTTCCAACACACCATCGGACCAGGGGCAACTACACCATGGGCTGACCACACGTGGGACAGCTCCCAGAGGGGACGGGGCTAACATCATCTTGTGAGAGCACAGAGACAGGTCAAGGTCAGCATTCAGCATGACACCGTGAGGAGAGCTGACATGGGAATCTGAGATCAGTAGGGACCATCAGTGTGAAGATCTCATCTGGAGCATCCAGTTCCCGATCTGTGCCTGCGGCCTGCTCAGGGTTATCATGAGTCACCATGTCCCCAGGGACCGAAAGAGGCAGCCTCCCACAGCCTGCACACCAGTCCAACAGCAGGCATCTCCACAGAGAGCAATGCCACCACTAGCCACGGAAGCGTAAGGTGGGCCTACGACATGAGATGATGCCACCAAGAGACAGAGGATGCTGGGCTCATGGGACAGCAGAATGGTGGGGGGGGGGGACACACTGACTATGTATTTTCAGAGTTGCCATGTGGGGGAGGTGGCACCTGGACCCCTGAAGGATGAGACAGGACAGGTGACAAAACACAGTAGGGAGAATTTTTCTAGCAGTGGAGAAACACAAGTTTAGGTGGCAGCGTGAAGAAGGAAAGTGGCACAGAACACGGACAATCCCCTCCCCCTCACCTCTTCTCCTTTCTGGATTCTCCGACTGGAGCTTATTATAATCTTGTGTCCTCTCTCGAAAGTCACCACTTCCGCCACACAGTTAGGTGCACAAGAATGGTTGATGTACCTGCAGCCACCACATCAAAAAACAGTCACTGTGAAACAACTTAAAAGAATACTCTGAACTTTCCATCTGTAGGAAACACTGCTTGCCAATTACATTTTATTTCCCCTTAATAAAACAAGCACAAAGACAAACTTTATAGCAAGCATGGAAAACGCATCTGCCTGCTCTGTACTCACAGCCAGGCTGCAGTGAGCACTCTCCCCCAACCCCCACCTTCTCTCTGCCAGCACCAACCCCACTCCTGGGGCACCTGCCTCACCTTGCAGGCCCTCCTGTTAGTGTCGCATCGATGACATGGTCATTGTCCATGCGGAACATGTACACACCGCGGTTCTAAAGAGACAGTGGGCAGTCACCAGTGTGCGCTGGAAATGCCCTCCGCCACAGGAGGGCAGCAGGAGCCAGTGCCCCTAATCACACTCCCTGGGGACAGTGTTCCTCGTTGTCATGGGACCTTTACCAGTACCCAGCACCAATGGCAGGCGTCACGCTAGCAGGCTGTTTGTGGGTCAACAGTTATATCTATGTAAGCAATACATGGAAAAAGGAAAGTGCAAGAGAGAGACCAGGGGACCACAAGGCCATGTGGACACAGCTTCTGTCTGGCCTGGACTCTTGGGGCAGGGGTGGGGCACCCAGCTCACATAATATCGGCAGAGCCGCACCTGGGACTCATACAGCTTCTCCTTCCTATTGGCGACTTCATTCCGAATGATGGTCCCGATGTACTCGATGACCATGGTGTGTTTCTCAATGTCTCTAGCAGCATACAGGCCCAGGCCCTAGAGGGAAGCAGAGTGCACACAACACTGCAGCTTCTCCTTCTCATACAAACACGTTACCCCCTGGGTATCAAAAGCCAAGCCTGAAGTTTCACCTGAACTCAAATGACACTTTTTATGGAATATGTTATTTCTGAAATTTAAACATCTGTCAGTCTTGTTATTTAAGACTATGGCATCATTATTTGCTCCTATTCTTTTTTATACTAAATTACTGAGAGAATATCTATGGTTTCAGTGTGTCTCCCAAGCCCATGTGCTACGGAGAGATTTGAGCCTTGATGCCACAATGCTGAGACTTACTGGCATCTTGAGATCTCTAGCCTCCACCCTGTTCTTCCTCATCCCAAGCCAAGCATTCACCTGGATTCGAGACCGGGCCAGATACACGTTGGATTTCCATTCGGTCTTCATTCGCCGGTATTGCGATGACTTGGAGTGGACGAACTGCTTACTGTAAGGTGCATTCAGCTCTCCTGTCACCGTGCTCTGAAATGACTTTGAGGTGCTGGTGCTGTTCAAGGTGTGCGGCCTGCAGGTGACGGCATAGTGACAGGAAACAAAAGGAAAACTGAAGATACCTCTGACTGGTGCTCCAAGCTAGGCTGACTCAGAGTCTTCCTGAAACACACGGAAAGCTGCCCAGCAGAGACACACGTGCGACCTCTGAGGTGGTCAGCCACATACACAGCCGAGACAGCAGGGTTTTTAAGCAGCAGACAAATCAGGCACAAAAACCACAAACAGGCTTAGAAACCCTGGGCTGTACTATGTGAAGTTAAAACAAAATACCTTAACACAAACCTCTTGACATGGGCACTCATTTTAGGTTCAGAACGGGCACAACCTGTGGGGTTGACAGCAAGTGGCAGCTCCATGAGAGGATTCCGACCGTATCGGAAGGTGTAGTTTTCGCACGCCTCAACCCCAGGAAGCTGAAAAGCAGCAAAACACACAAAGAGATAACTCACTGCAGACCGCTGGGGCTGGTTCAAGATGGAGTGATGTGAAATCAGTGTAGGAATGTTTTCCACAGAACAAAGGGCTTTTTTACTCACCTAATGCAAGCTACCTGTACTCTCATCTATGGGAGTGTAAGCACATAAGCTCTGGCAACCCCTAGCAAATACATGCTCCCTGAAGAAAAAGAATGGCACAGCACCACGGCGAACCAAGGCCCATGCATGTGGACTTCCAGGATCTGATAAATATGGGGAGTGTAATGATTCGGAATTTAGGGTTTTCACCTGGTCTAATGCTTACTTTCATATCTGTGCCTGGAACTTTAAAATTAAGAACAGTTAGAAATCATTTTCATGGTTTCTTTTTGGTTCATTTCT
The DNA here is from genome assembly GCF_000247695.1 of Heterocephalus glaber. The sequence goes on along the minus strand of NW_004624800.1, from coordinate 4,780,023 downwards.
TGTTTCTTTCAAATGTGACTGTGACAGTATGAGGTCATCACTCTCCATGTCACAGGCATATAAATGTCTAGTAACGAGTATGTTAAGGGTCTTTTCTAGAATGTGTTTCTTGTGAAATGTATTTTTCTACAGTCATAAAAGATGCTTATCATTTAGACATACTATCTCTTCTAAAGGAAGCAATCAGCCTCCATCAGCCTTCTCTCAGTGGCTTTGGGGTTTCTGCTTCTCCAAAAAAAAATCACATCAGTGATGTTTTTATTCCTGAAAATGTCTTATAGTCACATGGCTTTCACAAGTACTGTGTACCTATGGTTCAGTTAGTCAGTGCCAAGCATGCTTTGGCAGAGTAGGAGAGGATATTATCAGGTGCTGCTGTAGTCCACTGCCCTCTGGAGACTGACTCCCCCCAGGAGGAGGCTGGAGAGAGGCCACACACACCCGAGTCAGGACAAGGGCACCCTAACTCACATAAACGCATGAGCACCTCAGGAAGCCAGGGGGAAGAGGCGTCTCCTTATCTGCCTGAGTCCTGCACCAGTCTGCACTCAGCCTGGAGGACTGTGCATCGCCTCTCTAGCAAGGCCTCCACACAGCACCAATGCCTGCCTGCCCTGCAGGCTCAGATCAGTCCTAGCAGGGCCACAAGTGTTGCAGCATGGGGTGAAGAGATCACACAGAATTAGGGACAACTGCAATTTTTGATCTTGACCACAACACTCACTGATTCAGCTATCCGTGCCACTGCAGAGACAGTTAAGCCAAACAGGTCTTCTCCTTTTAAATATGCAGGAAAAAGCTGGAGCATTTCAGATTTTTTCCTCACACATGCAACAGGCTCCAAAATCTTATCCCAAACACCTACATATGGACAAGAAAATAATTTTATAATAAACTTGCTTTAGGCTAAAGAGAGAGGAAAACACAATACAGTATAAAACTGAGGGAGCAGAATTGTCAAACCCAAAGACTTGCTAGTTTCCAAATAAAGCCTGTGGGCAGGAACCTAATGCATTTGTTTACTAAATGGCAGCCATTTATTTTTAAGACCTTATGAAATCTGGGGGAAAATAATATCACATTACAGACATCAAATAGTTAAAAGTGAAAAAGTTAGTTTAAGATAACTGAAATTCATGTAAAAAAGTTATTTTCCTAATGGCCAAATAACCTGCTTGCTTTAAAAATGTTTAGTCCAACCAGTGAGATCTGTAGATGTGTTCCTTTCCCTTAAGCTCTACATTAAAACAGGAAACTTTTTCTTTGGAAACATCTTTATTTGTTTCGTTTTTTTTTTTTTGGTACCGGGGATCGAACTCGGGTCCTCGCGCTTGAGCAGCAGGCGGCGAAACCACTGAGCTAAATCCCTGGCCCTGGAAACATCTTTACAGCATTTTGCACATTTAAAAAAAACTTTATTTTTTAAACTGGGGGGGGGGGTTGTTTTGACAAGGTCTCCCTGTGTAGTTCAGACTGGCCTTGCACTGACTATGCAAGCTGATGTAGCTTAGGCTGGCCTCGAACTCACCTAGATATAAAAAAAAAAAACACTTTAAAGCAGCTCTGTGTTTTCTGCATCAATAAAAATGCCAATGCAGACTTACCCTGGAGTAAAAATTAAAAGGCTAATTCCCAGCTTTAAACTTGTACACTATCTTACATTCCTGAGATAACTCAGTGTGCTTTACTGAGTAACAACAGTTCCTGTCTTCTACAAACTGATAGCTGAGCATGGTGGTGCATACCTGTAATCCCAGTACTTGGGAGGCTGATGCAAGAGGACTGCTGCAAGTTCAAGGCCAGCCTGAACTACGTATCAAGACCCTTTCTCAAACAAACAAACAAACAGATTTACAAACTGAAAAAAAAAGGCAACTTATAAATATTCTGACTTTTAAAAATCAACTCCTATGTTAACACATATATTGCCTGTGATACCGTTTAAAGATTGTATAGTGCCTGCGTGTGGTGATCCACATCTGTAGCCCCAGCTACTTGGGAGGGCTGAGGTAGGAGAATCTAAAGTCTGAGGCTAGCATGGGCAATGTGGTGAGACTCTGCCTCAAAATAAGACTTGAAAGTGGCTGGAGTTTTGCAGAGGTAGCTCGGGGTAAATTACTTGCCCAGCACATAGGAGGCCCTGGGTTCAATCCCTAGCACCTCAAAACAAACAAATACACCCATCTTTAGAAAACCGTACAGTGAAGAGCATGGTGTGATAACACGAAGAAGCTAAGATTTGTATTTGTAAATAAAAAATCTTCATCTGCTGTTATAAAATATGAAATGCACACAAGAAAAACAATGAAGAAACACTGACTTAAAAACACTCTCTAGCGCACTTAAGTGGCAGATCTCACCTTTGGGTGATGTGGCACTTAAGACCAGATCTTCATGGCCTTGCTCCACGATCCTGATGACAAACACTGGGCGCCCATCCTTCTCCTCAATGGAGCACAGGTAGCGGCAGCGCCTATTGGCATAGCGTGTGCTCCAATACAGCCGGCTGGCTTCGTAACCCACAGGGAAGAGTGCCTTGGCAGAGTGGAACGCTTGCATCTGCTGTGGGAGCAGCTGGCCAATAGTGTGGAAGATGAGGCTTCCTACTCGAAAGGTGTGGTCCCGTTCTCCTCGTTGCACGATGCTAGCGATCTGGCGCACCTCGTCTCGTTGAACATAGACCCTCCTGAAGACTGCAAAGTAACTTAATTCCTGTTCATGGATTCCCTTTGGTTTGTGCATGGGGCAAAGCATAGTTTTGTCCTTAAAAAACATGCATTGTGCTTTAATGGCGCAAGTAAAGTGATAAATGTTGGTGCACCGAAATCTGTGACACCCACTGGTGGCTCCTGTCTTATGACAGAAGACACATTTCATCTGCAGGCCCCTTCTCAATGCTAGCTCTACATTTATTAAGGCACCAGCCTGAGTCTCATAGACCTCTGTGGACCACAGAGCACAATTCAAGTGGACCCACAGATCCAAGTCCAGGTTGAGCAGCCTTGCTGGTCCATCTGTCAGCCCATCTCCTTCTTCGTGACAAAAGCAACACTTGCGATAGTCTTTGGGCACAGGGTCAGGTTTAAGAGAAGTGCCCAATTTCTTAAGAAACTCATCAATTTCATCCTCACAGGGCGGCTTAAACGTCCCCTTGGGGATTACAATATGAATGCTCCACTTTTTCCATTTCATTCCTCTCCACTTTTTGTTCAGTGGCCTACAATCGTCAAAGCCGCCATGGACAGTCCTGAGCCGAGGCTTTAGCTTGACGGTCACCTTGAGCTCATCAGGCTTGGCCTCGACTTGGGCTGCCTCAAAGGCAGGAGGAAATGCAATGGGAGGTGATGGAGGTGGGGAGGCCTTCTCCTGGAGCTGTGGGAGGCAATGCACATCCAGGGTGGAGATGTTGTTGCTATACTGGTGAAATACTCTGGAAGGCATCTCTCTAGGAGGTGACTGCGGCAATGAAGGAACAGATTCCTGAGCAGTAAAAAGAAACCATGAAACCACACCCTAAAAGCAATTCTTGTCACACCAGGAAGCCAACCATATAGTTTAACAGGGTATATGACTTGACGGTTAAGGAAAGAGTCAAAACTAAGTGAGCATTAGGTGTGGTGGTGCACACCTGTAACCCCAGCTGTTCAAGAGGCTGAGGTGGGAAGATCATGAGTTTGAGGCCAGCTTGAGCAACTTAGCAAGACTCTGCCTCCAACAAAACAATGAAGAGTTGAGGATGTAGTTTAGTGGCAAGAGCCCCTGGGTTTAGTTCCCAGTACAGATGAGAAGGAGAGAGGGAAGAAGAAAGGCAGGGAGAGAGGATAAGGTGGGAAGAGAGGGAGAGGAGAGAAGGCAGCAGGGTTCAGGCATAGAGAAAGCTGATTCTGAGTATCTCAGCAGCTAAGTCTGGATAGAGCAATCAGGGCAATTCTCTCTACACATCAGAATTTTCTGCTCTTAAACTGTGGACATCTCCCTTTCTAACTAAGCCAGAAAAACCAATGCTGTAAGAGGACCTAGCTCATTTAATTTGTACAATGGAGTAGTGTTTTTTGAAAATATGGCAATCTCATCTGCTAAGAGCTTATCTCCACACCCTGAAATTCTCGTCTGTTCATCTCAGGCTTGATCAACAGGTGACAGTGTGCAAAAAAAGGGGGCTCCCTGTTGCCAGCAGATGGCAACTCCTCTTGCTTCCCTCATGTATGTCAAAGGCTATCTTCATCATCACCAAAACTACCATTCACTCAAGCCTGTCCTAGAAGGTATCTGAAAAAGTCAGAAGTGGGCAGCCACTACACACAGCTTGAGAATCTACCTGATGAAAAACCACTTCTCATCTAGGCTGCTGCATTGTAAAGTCTAAATTTCTCTGCCAAATAGCTTGGGTTTATTATTGTAGAGGACTGCCGCTTGTTAGAAATTAAGTGTCTGCAGTTCATTTTTCTGAGAAAGATACATTAAAGAAATTATCTGGAGGAGAAATGACTGGCATATCACTCAACAGGAAAAAATTTCCTTCAAAACAATTAAAAATGTATCAGCTATATCAACTACATACTTGGATACACTTAAATCACACAAAATCAAGCAAAGCAGCTTAGGGTGAAAAAAAATGCTTTTTATCCTAATGCATGAACAGACTGAAGTTCTGTTTCTGAACAGGTTTTCCTACTGAGGTAAGATCAATAAAAACAATTTTAATTGTTAATTAAAATATTTATGATTAGTCAAGTTTAAGATTGTAGTATTGGTGTTCTATTCAACTTTGAACTTTTAAAATGTAATCTGCGACTGACCACCTACTATGGTCAAACACCTTCCTGAGTTTGGAAGAGCAGCATAGGCCATGGCTATTTCTGATCCCTCTTTATCCACCTGATCAGCATTGCTTAGGAGCTCCCAAACGTAGTGTGCTGAGGCAGGGCACACATCTGTTTTATTCACTAATGTGTACCCAGAACACAGAAATCACTAGTTATATATCACTGAGCTGAGATGTCCTAATTTTACCTTGCTTTCTGGGTTTTTTGCTTGCGCAGTTGAATAAAGAATAAAGCAGTTATTACTGCAAAAGACAATGTCCTGCTTCATTCTCTTGGTGCTTTCTTGGGAATCCTGAAAAACAAAGAGAAATGAGTGGGAAATCTCAAGTCACAATGTAATAAAAACAGATCTACACACTTGATTCCCCCCCCTCCCCCCACCAAGGATTAAACTCAGAACCTTGCACCTGCCAGGCAGGCACGATGCCACTGAGCTAAATCCCCAGCCCTACACACTTGATTTTTATGTTGACAAATGGGAAGGGTCCTCTGTCCTACAGTAAGATGGTATCTATGTCCCAAGAGTTAGCACAATGTGCAAACTCTACTGTCTACTCTTCAGTGTTTTACGAAAGGTTAAGGGTCCTTATCACAAGCAATGGAACAGTCTGCTGCCATGATCTGGCTTCAAGCCCGAGCACTGTAACTTGTGCTGACCCTAACCGGCAGAAATGGGCCCATCCTGTACCGTGAAGGACCCCCTCCCCTCTTTGACGGACACATCCTGTGGAGGTGGGGTTGGTTAGAAAACAACATGCAGTACCTTGTTCATAAAAGCCAGATCTTTCAAAGACTTCCGAACACCACTTCCAAAAATAACCACTTTGCAGTGACAACACCACTGTGGTCGGAGCGCTGCATTTCCTGCAGCACCGTGACTGGAATCCTTGTATCCAGAGAGACCTACAGGCAACCCACTGGGTTAGTAATGACACAGGTGGTGCTGGTGTAACATTATGCGTAGCAACCTATTACAACATGGCTCTCTAATTTATACTGTTCTTTAATAAAAGTCTCTTCTAAGTGATGGTGACAAGGATCTATTATGAAACAATGGGGTACCAATAAAGAAATATGCCTATTCTCAAACTGCTGGGAAAATAATGCTAGCAACAAAGAATCTCATAAGACTAAGTCACTAAGGTATATTAATGCTGAGTCCAAGCACAGTGAGCCATGGAGAAGAGAGACTGCTGTTGCTCTGGGGTCAGATGAACTGAAACATTCTATGGAAGATAAGAGAAATGTGTGTAAGATTTAAGTAGTGGGCCTTCAAATATCAAAGAGACATAAGGAAAGATCTAGGCCCAAGGTAAATGTAAATAAGGGATTAGAAGGCATAGGGTCTCCTCAGAGAGCATCACTCAGCCAGGGTGCCAAAAGAGAAGGAAGGAGGCAGAAAAAACATGAGCAACAGAAGGAGCTAGAGGCTAAGACTTCAAAACTCCAACACAGGCAACTGCCAAAAGTTCAAAGGTGAAAACTGAGAAGCTGCTAGATTCTTGAAGGATAAAGAAAGAGAGGATTCGCTGCATGTGGAAAGCGACGCGCACCCTGCCTGCTCTCGGCCCAGCAGTTCTGCCTGGAGCCCAGGACGCCCTCCCTGCAGTGCACTGAACCAGCTGGGTGGCTGCAGGGTGTGTGTGTGTGTGGGGCTTCAGTCCCTGGGGTGAACAAGCCTTCCCTGCCCCTCCCCCACCTTTGTCTTAACAGAGCATTTTGGGGGAACCTCAAAAAAAAAAAAAAAAGACAGAGAGGATTATAAGGGAACTGGTGAGTTGGGAGATGGTGAGGAAGTGGGGCTGGTCCCAGAGCACAGACGTGAGATGCCAATGAGACAGCACAGTGGCTTGAAGAAGGCCAGGTGAGTCTCAGAGGTAGGGGCATGAGAGCCCCCAGGGGAAGAGAGGGTCCTTGTGGGAGGTGGTACAAGGGACACACGGCAGAGAACAAGAAGACACAATACACTCCAGGTAGCCAGCCTCATCTGCTCTGGTGGAGTCATCAGACAGTGAACTGGGCTCAGGGATGCAAAGGGCAGAGCTGCTTAAGGGTAGCAAGGCAGGTAGAGAGCTGCATTCCAACACTTCCTGGTTGGGAGCATGACAGGGTTTCTCAAAGCAGGGAAAGTCACATCAACACCCCAGAAAACAGAACACTCAAAGGAGCTTTGTTTACCAAGGGTCATGCACTAATGTATTGCTCACTACTTGTTAAAGATGAAATTGCAATTTCAAGAAGAGTACGCTTAACTTTTCAATCAAGAATGGATTTGGGATTAATAAAAAGCTACCAGCTCACCACTGCTTGCTGGAGGAAATGGAACATTAGGGTGCTTCAGCCGGTAAGAGCTTGCTAGCCTGGGAGGGTTTGCAGATCCTGGTGGAGGCCCACGGAGATGTAAATGCGGTCGGTACTCCAAACCTGGGTTTGCTCTATGGCTGTTGACCAAATTCATAGGTGGAACATCTGGAGCATTACTGACCTCATAGCTGTTAGGAATTCGGACGTGAAGAAGGTCGGAAAATGCAGCCACAACACTGCTGATGTTCTAAAACAAAACAAATACTCCGTTACCAACCCCAAAGGCAAAGTGAGTCACGGAAGAGAAACACATGGGTAGGATAAATGTGACCTGCATGACACACGCAGTGTAAGAAAACCCAACAACTTTTTTATTTGACCTTCGGGACTTACGGGAAATTTCTGTTTAAATGGGCAAATACAAAAGTAAAACTTTCATAACAGAAATCTGCAGAAAGAGATTCCCATTAACATAAAATATTTGGGGACATATTCACCTAGTTTAGTTGTTTAACATCGGACAGGAGTAAAGGGCACAACCACAAAGGCTGAGCTAACCCTGTCAGTTTTCAGGGCCATAGTACCTACTCCACAGGCTTTTATAAGACAGCTCTCACTAAAGGTCTGAAACAGTACACAAGAATGCACAAATGTCATGTGAATGCTGTTTTCTGTGGACAATCAGAATGTCATGCCATTGTACCATGAGTTCCATCTCTAATGTCTTTGCAGAATTCAAAGTTAAAAAAAATCCTCAGCAAATTAGTAGTTTTTGGCATGAGCAGCTACTGCCTGAAGAACATTCCTCATGCTTCTGTAATTTTTATTGTTGATACTTTCTCAGTGGTTCATTTTCTATAAGTGTATCAGTTATGAAAAGTTTTCTCTTTAAAGAGTTCTCTAAATTATATACCCTTTAATAAGAATGTGTGAGTGCTAACTTCCCCTTCTGCCTTGACTTAGGCCAAGATCAATCTCATGCTTAATGACAGTACTCAAAAGCAGCCTCTATATCCCAAGTGACTATCCATTCTACCCTGATTTTTGTCCTCACTGACCCTGCAACCTATGGTTCACTGTTAGCCACTGAGATCTCTTTTAACAACACAACATACTCCATAGCATTAAGAAGTCATTTCTTCTTTTACCTCAGCAGCGGTAGGATGCAGGGTAATTGCTACAGATATTAGACCCGATCTGGGACCATTTGAGGATGAACCAAAAGGTGATGAAAAAAATAAAGTGCCTGGCTCAGTTTTGATGTCATTCCTTCTTGATTCTGAACCTCAAAAAGAAAAAAAGAAAAAGAAAGGTGTGTTGATGGCTTTTTGAGGTCAAAATATTTATATTAGTACATTGGCAGGTAGCAGGGCAAAGTATTCTTACTCTTCCCAGTGGTGCTAGGAAGAATTGGAATGATGGGCGATGGCACTGGCTCTGGAGGCTCCTCTTTGACTACTGACAGATCCGGATACCTGCTCACTTCCACCCCAACCACACTCTCAGGAGAGGATGAGGGGACAAAGCTGTCAGGGGTGTCCCGGTCACCACAGTGATCCTGTATCCTAGAAGAGGAACACACACATCACAGCATGCAAACCCAGCAGAGGGGCTTTATGCACCAACCACACAAGTCCCACAACATCATTAATAGAAGGAGCAAATTAATCAGTTGGGAAATCAGTAAACAGAAATCTCCTGGAAGAAATACAGTAGTCAGGTTTAGCTATAATATAAATGGTTGTTTTGTATGACCAAACTTTTAGCGTCATAGTTTAAAGACCTACTAAAGAGGAAGCTGTTCAGTTCATAACATAACCTAGAAAGGACGAATACTAACATCTCTGCAAAATCCCAGGGCACTGAGCCTAAAGGAAGCCAGCCTCCTGCTGCTCCAACAAAAACAGCGTAGGCCCTATGCATACACCCAGCATCACATCTGCATGCAACTGGCGGTGAAAACAGCTGTCCTGTTGCTGCTGCTTACAGTGAGTCGAAAGATGGGGGAAACACTGGTTGTTGTGGCTTTGTAGGCACTTGTTGTTCTGAACTGATTTTAAAAGGTGAGAAAGAGCAGTCCTTTTTATCTAGTCCAAGGCTCAAGCTTAGTGGAGCAACGCTGAGGTCTCAGGCTAAGAGCTGCAGATTATTCTTCTCAATTTGCTCCTGGTCATGCTGATGAGACCAAAGTGTCCTGTGAAATCCAGGGGAGGAGCATTCACCTGAGCTAGGTCACCACACATTCACCTGAGCTAGGTCACCACACATACACTGAGCAAGCTGCCTCCCACAGCTGCTGCAGAGAGCAATGCTGCCTACTGATGTGTTGGGGATTCCCAGCAGTGAGCAGAAGAAAAAGGAGGCCTAGATTCCAAACCTGGACTAGCTGCTCCTCAATTGGGTCCATAGTTTTCTTGATAAAATATGGGACTTAGATTAAATGGGTATCTCATCAATAAGGAGAGCAGATTTTCTAAGGTAGAGATAAAAATGTGAAGCAGTTTATACAAATTGGTTACAAAGTATCTGCACAGGAGTATCTTTCTTCCATAGCAGCACTCTGGCATCTGTGACTATCGTACTTTCTTTCTAGACACCTATGAACAACAGTAAATCCAATAAATCACGCTAACACTCTTGAAGGACAATGTTCTTTAAAATACTTTGCACAGAGATTTTCTATTGTCTTAATGTCTATTCTATAATCATATGCTGAACTCACTAAATTATGTATTTTTAAAAGGTACAAATTAATTATGTTTAATAGTGACAATGTTATAAAATTTATATTTTTAAGAATATTACCAAATTTTACCTCTCAGTGTTTTTACACACTATTTCTATACGCATGATGCTAAATACATTTAAAAATCACTAAAAACTGTTTGAGAAAAAAGTAGCTTCTACCTTAATTCTTCCTGGTTATTATGAGGTGGTGTTGGAAGCGAAGCTGGAACATCCACTGTCTTTGGGCCCTGAGCAATAGCTCGGGCCAGCAAGTCGTCCTGTGGCCTGAATGGCAGTGGAAATGGCTTTGATCCTAGAGTCTTGGTAACTGAAAACCAAACACGCAAAATCAGAAGTTATGTTCAGTCAAAGATGATAAGCAGGTAGAACTCTGCGTTCTAAGCCACTCCACCACACAGCTGGCAGAGGCACATTCTTCAACAGTGTAAAACAGAGGCTATGGATCATACCTTCATGGCTCACCAACACTCCAGCTTTTCCAGCAAGTTCTTCAGTTGTCGCAAAACCATTTGCCATCTTCTGACAAGCCATAGGAGGTGGTGTAGGAGGAAGAGAGGCAGGGGGTGTTGGAGGATTACTTAAATTATTCTGCTGCAGGAGACCAAAAAATTTTAAATTATATGCTACTGATCAAATATGCAATGACCCTGTAAAACCTAGTTCTGTGAGTTTTTAACACATGGAAGCAAGGCTACAGAAACGTAATCAAGATGCATCTTCATTCCCAAATGTACACCAAAAAGAAAAATACACATACAAGGCCAGGAAGTTTTTAGAACAACTACTCATAACTCTGTGGATATATTATTATCCATTTGTTTACTTGACCTAGCTTGAGTACTTAGCTTTCAAATGAAAATCAAATTCCCATTGATTCTGTTATGCAATTCTTTTCAAGTTTCAGTTACAACAGCTAGTGAAAAATAACTTTAAAATACAATCAAATTGTAAAAAGTTCTCAAAAATTCCTTTATTTAATTTTCAGTAAGATAATTCTCATTGTATGAAAAACTGAAGAAATTGTAATCCTAAACGAGTAATTGCAATTCATGTCTCAGATATTAGAATCTGGATTAAGATGTCTACAAGAAGTAAAAGGAGCAACAACAATACAAAAAGGATTAAATATATGTATTAACAAATGCAGATCTTTGCAAACATTTCTCCTAGGTTAATATTTGTCACCAATTTATCATGGATTTTAGTCTCTGAAGGGGTGCTGGAATCTACCACTACTACCATACAAATCAAATACAAGATGAAATGACAAGTCTTGCGATGGCAGGCTTTCCTAAGGACAATGACCTGAGACTGAAGCATAGCTTGCACTGAGATGAGTTCTAACTGAAAAACAGCCCACAAGAACAAAAAAGAAACATGGAGAGAATTATTTTCATATTAAAAGTCAGAAGAGAAGCCCTCGGGAAATATATGATATATGATACCCTCATATATTTTGTAAAAATGATTTTTTTACGTAAGTCAGATGTGAACTTATGATGCTAACGTAAAACTTTAGAAAAGTGACACCAAAAGATAATCTTGAATTGGCTCTATACTATTCCAATAGTCTAGGAATTTGTGTGTACTTGCAATTAGTACCTACATCATTATAACTTTATAATGTCATTTTTCAAGGTAAAAGCCTAATTCCATTTTTTCTTCACAATTAACTATGAATTGGATTCGTTTTATGTTAGTGAAGGCTATAAGGAAACACATGTTTCCTCTACAATGGAAACATATGTGTATTTCTCACAATTTGAATTCTTACCTATAAAGTTTCAAATGTTCATGTTAGGAACATTTCACCAGGTAAAACCTTAAGCTTATAGCTGAACTAAATTTTAGTGAGACCCGGAAGCTGAGGTACACTAGATGCAAAAGACATGCTCTAGCAATTGTGACAAGGCATCCAGAGATGGACCAAGGTGACACCTGGCAAAACAACATACCTTGTAGATCAACTGAGAATAGTAGTCCGAAACCCCTTCAAGGGTCGCACTGCCAAAAGTTCCTAGAAGTCGATTCCCACTATTAAATTGGCCACTGCCATAAGGAAGAAAGTGCGCAAAGTTCACTCCAATGATTGGTTCCATTAGAGGGAGCAGAGAGAGCTGCTATTAAAAAACACATTTAAAAGTAATGTACATGATAAACAAAACTGAGTGTTTCTCAACTTCCTAAGATCTGAAGCAACTTAGTCAAACAAGTCTTGAGAAAAACAAGAGTTAAAAATTCCATACAGCAAAATGCTGGAGAGAGAGAGAGAAACTACAGAATCTCTTGAGCTACACTTCCCAGGAAGCTGTGCTCCCATCTGTCCTAAAGGGATGCACCTGGTGGCTCACAAGAAAAACATGCTCCTCTTTGCTAGGAAGAACAACGCACATGCTGAGAGCAGGCACTGCTGATGGTGATTAGGGGCTGTCTCTCCCTTCGGTAACAACCGTAAGGGTTCAAGAACTGAGAAGATGGGGAGGGCCCTGTGGTTTCATTTCTTTGGATCCAGAGTCATAAGAAATGGGGACAAAGTGTGTACTGGTACTGAGGCTGCTCCTTTTAAACTTCAGAAAATCTTTTTTTTTGGTACTGGGGATTGAACTCAGGACCTCTGAGCTAAATCCCTGGCGCCCTGAACTTCAGTAAATTTTGACCATCACCTGCCAATCCATTCACAGTACTATAAATTTTAAGTGTCAATAAGGTGCAATTTTGCTTAGAAACAGGAAGTATATTATTAGGTTCCACGTCCAGATGTCCTATATCCCCTAACTTTCTAACCAGGAAATTATTACAATAAGGAGGAGAGAAAGTTTCAGTTTTACATGGCTGAAGAAACATTTGCTCTTATTTCCTGCAAGTTTTAAAGAGGCTACTCTAAAAGACTAACCTGTTTCAGGTGAGTGAAGGAGTCAGAGTTGGAATACATGGCTTGTTTCTCCTCTTCATCCTTTTTCCTTTTCTTTGAGCGAGGTGCTGCTTTCTCCCCAGTCCTCTGAGTTCGTTTGTTTCGCTGTTTCTTGGTTTCATTTCCTCCATCCATTTTTGACTGATTGTTGCCACATCCAAAACCACCTTGCATTTGAACCCCCATAGTTTGCTAATGTAATTGGAAAGGTTAAGAAATAAGTGAACTATCCACATGCTTGATGCTTAGATCATGCTAGAGCAGTTCCATCTTATGACTCATATTCCTAACAGGGTACCAAAAGTTGAGAAGATTCACAGTAGAAGAGTCTGATCATCTTCTGAAAATACTACCCTCTTTTTTCAGGGATTATTTTCAAGCATGGAAACCAGTCAGATGCAGGCTTGAGGAAGGAGTAGAGCTCCTAAGGATGAGTTTCACCCATGACCTGTCTCGCTGCCTACACCGGGGCCTGTCCAGAGTCCAGCTCCTAGGCACAGTGGAGGAGTGCCCCTAGCCAGAGATGCTTCTATACATGGTTTTGGTGGTTTATTTTTGGTTCCCCATAGGAAGGAGAACTGGTGAAATATGAGGACTGCTGAGTCAATTCACAGTTCAGCCTATGCATCTGAGGCAAGAGAACAGTCAAGCCCAGAGACCAATAAAAAGAAACCACGTTGGTCTCTCAAATTAGCTCACAATCCTACATTTGACTTTAAAATATCCACGTACTTAATGTCAATGGGAGAGAAATAGATAACAAAATACATTACTTCTGTCTTTATAGTCAAGAAGCAAGAGTAAGCCAGGCCCTGAAAAGATTTTAAAGGATAGTGCTACTAATACCTAAAAATACAAAAATATTTTTCAGGCTTCATTATTCCTAAAATTATCATCAATGTTTTGCTAGAGAGAATTATGGCTTCTGAGTGTACTACGTAATCAGTTCTGCACTGAATCTTTGGGGGTTTTGAAAATTATAGTTTTCTAGTTATATTCTAAATAGCTCAGAGCATGGACGACAGAATTGTATGTAAAGGGCAAAGAGAGTAAAGATTCTAGCCTAGGGCCAACTAACCCTGTACCACAAAAATAGCTGGACAAATTCTTAATGAATGGCTTTGGCTGCACTGCAATAAAACTTAAAATTCAGGGCCAGGGATTTAGCTCAGTGGTTCTACCGCCTGCCTGGCAAGTACAAGGTCCTGAGTTTGATCCCTGGGACAAAAAAAAAAAAACAAAAAACCCAAAATTTAAAATTCATAGACAAATTTCAGTTTTGTATAATTTTCACTGCTACAAGTTAAATATGACTCTTTAGATTTTTTTCAGCCATTGAAAAGTGTAAAAACCATTCTTAGCTCATACAAAGAAGGAAGAGGGAGGCAGGCTCAGACTTCCCATCCCTGGGCTGGATCCCTGGCTTTTTCCAAGGGCAGCAGGCTCCAGAGTAGTTTGCGCCCGGGGACTGATAAGAAATGCCACTTCTCTGGCCCCACCCTAGACCCACTGAACAGAATAGGGGCGTCCCTCTCAATGGAAGCTCTAACCTGCCCAGCAGGTGGCCACACACAGTTCTGCAGCAGTGCCCTCAACTTCCTGTGACTATGAATCACTTGGGATCTGGATATAACACACACCTTATGCTCTCTAGGGGCTTCACATCCTGCATTTCTTAAAATCCTCCCACAGGAGAGTGAATTTAAGAATTTAATTGGCTTATAGAGATAATGAGGCATATTAAGTATGTATGGGTTGGGTACTTTAATTGCTTTACAAACATTATCTTTCATCCTCACTAGTATCCTAAAAGGAAGATGTAACTACATTTCAAAGAATACTTCATCATGGAAGAGCAAAAAGGATTAAAAATCTGCCACAGATAAAATGTTAACCTTAGGGCCGGGGATTTAGCTCAGTGGTTCCGCCACCTGTCTCACAAGCTCCAGGACCCGAGTTCAATCCCCAGTACCAAAAAAAAAAAAAAAGTTAACCTCGAATATGTTTCTTTTCAATTATTTTAATCTATGCCTACATATTTTTTTTTTAAATCATAAGCGATCACAACCTTGTATTCTTTCATTTTGGTGTCTGCTTTTCAACTTGACATGTGGTTGTTTCCCCATGCCAGCAGACATTCTTGTACAGCACATATTTTTAGTGATAAGATGCTCCAGGTGCAGTCTGCCCTTCGTGGAGCCATGTAAGTTGTGCTGTGTGCACAGGGCATCAGCGTGTACCCAGAACTGGCAGAGCTGAGGAAGGTATCTGCAGAACTGATTCCAAAAGTGAGTTTTACAAATAAGGACACTGGCCAGAAAAGAAGGGAGAACAGTGAAGGGAGTAACCATACAGTACAGCTAGATGTGGAAGGGTAAAAACAGAGACACTCAAGGGACTGCAAACTGTTCCAAATTCCTAGGACAAAAGCTGTCCTGGACAAAGTGGCCAGAGATTGGTCTAGACAGATGAGCACATTTGCTGGTGCCAAGTATGACTGGAAAAGCAGAATTACCAAAATTTACAAAAGTGACATGTATCTACTTGGGCAAAGACAATATTGTGCCAACACCTGCACAATGAGGAGCTTCCCAGCTAATTTTAAAATTCCAAATCTGGACAACTAGGTGCACCACCCCTATTCAATAAATGTGAAAATGACAAAACCCAGCCTGAGAACCAGCCCAGGGAAAGCCTTATAAATGTACTAGCAATGGCTCTGAACCTTAGGTTAACCAGCAGACCAATTCCCAGGATCCAGAAACCTGTTTTTAATACACCTTACTGAATAAAACACCTTACTGAATGAAACACCTTACTTAAATGAAATGGTGTTGGGGGAAAGGTATTTTTGTGACAGTATATTTATAATTACACTTGATCTTAGCCAAAAGGCCGAGAAGCGATAAGTATATTTATAATTAAGCTCTTCATACAAATGAAAAAATAAAGGCAAATTCAATGTTAATAACTTAAAATGGGTAAATATTGATACATAAAACACTACAAAGATGAAATATTATCTACATGTAAGGTTACATTTTGTAACGTTAATATCAATACACTGTGACATAACAGAGTCCCAGTGTGGATGATCCCTCCAGAATATTAACAGGGGTGCAGAGCTATTTTCTATATTTAAAAGAGGTCAATGGAAGTTGCACATTTATTTACATACAATAAAGGTACATTCAACATTTATTTCCTTTGCTTTGATTAGATTAATGTTATAACCTGCTAAAAGGCACATGCTACACATGAACTGGAATGTTTTTTTAGAACAGTAAACAAATTAATTTAGTTTATGAATATGAGTAAAACCATGGGCTCCATGGAGAAAGAAGCAACAAAATAAAAATGTAAAAAGGCTCCAGAATAGTTTTGAAATAAGTAAGTTGCTGGTACTAGTCTGATATAGGTACAATTAAAAGCAAAAGAAAAAGAACCTTGTAGTTTCCACGATTCACACTTACCAATCCTTCCGCTGGATTCTGCTTCTCCACCATTTTATTATCCTTTGTGCAGTTGTCTTCTGAACAGAAACAGCCCTCAGGTCTTTGATTTAAAAGGGAAGACGACTTTTTATTTTTCAACAAGTGTTTCAAAAGCTCATTCCCTGAATCTGCTTTGCTGACAGGGGCCCCAGCAGAATGAGGTGGACTCTGGACTGAGGAGACAGGACTGGCCCCAGACTTATCTTCCACCTTACTACCAGTCTGCTCTTCTGATTTAGTCTCCTCCTGACCCAGCCCTGGCTCTGTCTCAGCCTTTTCCAGTTTTATCTCTTCACTTCTGGCAGGAGTTCCCATGGGGAGGTTTTCCACTTCTGAATTTGCACAAGTATGTTGGCTTGGAGTTCCCTGGGAGAAATCACCACTGGGTAGTGTGTTCTCTAACTCTGTACATGGATGGCCAGCTGGCTCTGCAGGCTCTGATTCACCCTGCGGAGGAGGGTCACTGGGCATATTCATGGTAGGAGTGGAGGTAGTTTCTGAGATGCTTGGAGTTGGGGGAGCAGTTATATCTGAATGGGGAGTTGACGGTGCTTTGGTGGATTCTGCATCATCCTCTTTTTTCTTTTTTCTTGTTCTTTTCTTTTTCCCTTTTTCTTCTGGGATAATGTCAGAATACAACTGAATGAGAGACTGGGCTGATCCTGGATAGCTTTGTCCATGGGCAACAGCAGGGTCTTGGTCACATGGGAGACTATTAGCTACCTGGGGTGTTGCTGGTAAAGCAGGTGCAAACGGAGGTCTCAAAGGGGACTGCTGGAAACTTGTTCCAGAAAGACTTCCATGTCCCTGCTTAGCAGAGTGGAAGTTTGGGCTTCCACCAGGGACCGACGGTGAATCAGGAACAAAGGAGGGATGTCCCCCCTGCCTTCGGTCATTGGTTTGCATGAAAGTTTGAGTGGGGGATGAATTGACCGATCCTTGTTGTACATTTTGCTGCTGTAAAACCTGGCCCATCTGCTGGTGGTGCTGTGGAGACTGCTGAAGGGGTCTCGGAGGCTGCATGAAATCACAAGGCCGATCAGACCCGTAGAATGGAATCTGGGACACAGCAGTCCTGCTGCCCAGCTCAGAGCCCATCAGGCCATGCTGCTCCATTTCCATCCTCTGCTGCAGAGCTCGCTGTCTGTCTACTTCTTGCATCAGCTGGATGCGTTGTCTTTCCTGCTGTTCTCGTAAACGTTCTTTGCGTTCTCGTTCCTGAAAGCTTTCACTAAAGGGGTTGTTGTCATCAAATTCTACTCGTGGTGGTGGACCGCTCTGTGGGTTTGCATTTGACACTGTCCCTGGGGCTGGTGTGCAAGCTTTTATGGGTAACTGGGCAATCGGGGGTTGAATCCTGGGAGGGTTGAGGGGGAGGTGAACAGTGGCACTGGCAGGCTGCCATCCAGGTAAACTAGGCATTCTAGCAGGGCTGGTGTGGCCAGAGATGACTGCTGTGTGCTGCTGGTGCTGCAACTGCTGTGCCACCATTGGGAAGCTGGGCTGGCCCATGGAGGGTGGAGTGGCACCTGGAACAAGGGGTGGCTGGGGCTGGACGCCAGGCATTAGAAGAGGTGGGGCCACTGCACGTTGCGGCGGCGGCTGCTGCTGCTGCTGTTGCTGCTTGATGCGATAATCCTCAATCAACTCAGCATGCTCTTTCTGTTGTTTACGAATCTAGAACAATGAAAGTAATTATTGCTTGTTTATATAACACAGATATCAAACCAAACGTCTGGCTGATGCTTTTGGTGGGGTTATACAGAAAGTAGTGTACTGTAGAGGGAAAAAAAGGTTTGAGGCAGTGGCAAAAATTACAAAACAGTGAATTAATAAGCCTTAATTCTTAATTTTAAGGATTAAAACAGAGCACATGTAAAACTTCTTCATATATTAAATGTCAAAAAACTCCAAAAACATTTTTCTAAAGTAAGTACTAAGGAAGTCATATATGACTTAAATTACACATCAAAAAGATAAAGCAACAAACAAAGACTACCCTGGAAGCAGCTAACTATGGTGCCTGAGAAGTTACATTAATATAAAATGTTACAGTAACTAAAATTTAACAGTTTATTTAAACATATTAAGATTTCACTTTTTAAACATGTAAAACTGCACATTTTAAAACAAAATTAATCATTAGCATCTATACCACACCTCTACCCCATGGTTAAAAAAAAAAACTAGATTTATAAAGCTCTTTGAATGTGATGGGCAACACTACACTTGATCTTAGCCAAAAGGCCGAGAAGCGATGGGCAACATATGCATAATGTATGAAACCTATACAAGCTCAGAGGTAATTATTTTTAATAGTTTCTAAGTAGGCTCTTAATATAATGATAATGTTAATTCATCCCCAAAACAGTCATGCCCCAATATGCCAGACACTAGAACAATATCAGTCAAGTGATCTGTATCTTCAGGACCTCACCAACTCATTTAGGAAGCTGTGGAAAGAAGAGATACAAAATGATGCATATTTCTTCCAAAATCATTCATTTTGGGGGATAAATATACCAGCATACCAGTAGTTTTAGTATTTTTTTTTCCCCAACGTATCTTGGTGTTCTCAGGCTGACTAACATTTTCTGAAAGTGTGTTTGGTCACTTCTCCTAATCATCTTTTTTTTCCCCCATTATGTTTATTGGTACATTTTAGGTATAAAATAGTTACATTCATCATTGGGATCTTGTACCATTACATGAGTATCTTGGTTCTTATTTTTCTCCCCTTCCCCAGGCCTCCCTTCACCCCCTCCACCCTTCCCTATTTGCAAAGACTTTGTTTCCTTTTTTTTTTT
>NW_004624800.1:4671258-4758511 GCF_000247695.1 Heterocephalus glaber | reverse complement strand
ATTGAGAAGTCTGCTGTGATTTTGATGGGCTTTCCTTTGTATGTGATTTGTTTCTTTTCTCTCACTGCTTGTAGAATTTTGTTCTTCTGTTGGGTTTCTGGAACCTTAACAATTATATGCCTATGTGTAGATTTTTTTTGATCAAGGCTAGCTGGAGTCCTAGATGCCTCACTTATCTGTATGTCAAGATCTTCTCCCCTGCTTGGGAAGTTTTCTGCCATCACTTCTATGAACAATTTTTTTAATGTCATCTGAACTCTCTCCTGTTTCTTCACTGACTCTGATCAGTCTTATGTTATTCTTCTTTGCATTGTCTAGCAGGTGCTGGATTGATTTTTCGTGGTCTCTTACAATTTTAAAGAAATTTTTCTTTTCCTGGTCACCAACAGCAATGTTATCTTCTATATCTGAAATTCTGTCCTCACATTGGCTCATTCTGCTGCATAGACTTTCAGTGGAATTTTTAATCTCCTGGAAATCTGTTTGCATCTGTTTTATGGATTCCATTTGGTTCCTCAGCTCCTCTATTTTTTTAATCTGTGTCCACTCTAGATTTATTAATCATGTCTTATAGTACGGGCACAATCTCTGTTGTTATCTGAGAAATTATTTCTGATTTCATTTTTTCCATATCCTCTTTTTGTTGCCAGTTCATGGAGTTCAAGTGGCTGAGTATCACAGTGTTCCATCTTGTTTCCAGTGGGGTTGTTTTAGGTGATCTGGAAGTCTGGATTTGAAACTTGTTTATGTGTCACCTCATTTCAACGGGGGCGGGGGTTGCTCCTGGCTCCTGGGCAGCTCACCTTCTCCGTGCTGGCAGGGGTTATACAGTGGCCTGGAACCTCCTCTTGTTGTGCCCTAATCATCTCTTCTTACCTCTCCTGACCAGTTTGGTAACTCATGAGGCAGGTGAGAGGCACAAAGAGCAGCTACAACAGTATTTAAGCATCCAGGTGGTCATCCACACCTTTCCCCTAACATTTTGGACCATTTTAAAAAACATTCCTGTCAATTACTTTTCTCACTGATATTACACTGGGATTGTGGGCAACTATGTCCTAACAGAAAATATGTCCCATTTTCCCAGTAAAGTGCCATGTTAAGTTCTAAACAGGATTTTGTCTATGGATATGTAAAAAACTGGGCTCTCATCCAAAAGATCTTATACAAATACACCAAAGACAGTAAAGGGCTAAACATGCTTTATAAGTCTCTACTTTTTTTTTTTTTTTGTACAAGAGATCGAACTCAGGACCTTGCACTTGCAAGGCAGGCACGGTGCCACTGAGCTAAATTCTTGGCCCTTAAGTCTCTACTTCTAAAAGAAGTTTTACTTGCAGTAAAGAGGCCTAGAGAATGAATTTAAAGAGAAAAGAAGCCTTTTGTTCTCAATCGTTCCTAGTTCTAAACAACAGGTTATAATCGCTTTGTGTTGGTACATTATTTTGGTAGAGTGGCTTTAAGGTAAGACATCTGGGTTCAAACTCATCCTCTGATGGTTAGAGATGCGCAGATACGGCACCTGACTCCAAAATGGCTCACCTGTTTGTACAATGGTGACAACACCAATTCCTTCATACCTTTTAGACCAGGTTAACTAAGACAAGACACGTGGTGCTTTTCAGAGTGGTCACTACACAAGGAACACTTCAACTTTTACTGAGCCAATCTATATTAAACCTCCTGCCTCTTCCTAGGATTTACATTGGGTCTCTAATTTAAAAATTCAAACTGACAAAGGTGAAGATTAATATTTGACACACAGGTCTATGAGCTTTAACATACTGGAAATTAGTGTAGCTATCATTACAGTCAAGAAAGAGAAGTGCACCATCACTCGAGAAAACTCCTTCATATCTCTTTGTAGTCAAACCTTCCTCCTCCCTTCCTAACCCTTGGCCATCAATAGTCTATTAATCTTTATAAGCTGTTACTTCAAGAATTTTATGTAAATACAATCTGTACATAAATATAAAACTTTTGGGGGTGGCTTCTTTTACCCAGCAAAATACTCTTGGGACCCAAGTTATCTGCACGTATCAATAGTTCATTATTTTTTCTCGCTGTGTGGTACTCCCTTGTATGGGTATACTACACTATCTTTAACCACTAATTTTAATCTTTCAATTTTGTAGGGTGGGAGGTTTTTGTTTTTGAGATGGGGTCTTGCTATGTTTCCCAGTGTGGTCTTGAACTCATGGGCTCAAAAAAATCTTCTAGCCTCAGCCTCCCCTGGAGCTGGGACTACAGGTGCTAATTTTGGATGACTAGGACTAAAACTGCTGTAAACATTCATGTTTTACATAAACCTAAGTTTTTACTCACTTGAATAAATACCTAGGAGTGTGCTCTGAACACATTTTGAACATTCTGCTTTATTTTCAAGAGAATTTTAATGTTCTTTCTTTTTCAATATAATTAGTTTGAACATTCTGAGAAACATCTGGTACTGTGGATGACAGCAAAATGGTTGCACTTTTCAGGAATGAGTCCTAGATGTAAGATATACCCATGTATTATAAGCCCAAAATATTAAGAGAGCTCGACCAAGCCAGACTTTCAAATGCTGTGGGACTACAGCCTTTGCCGAGTGATTTCTTAGTGTGGAGGAAATACATGAATTATTTCAAAGAAACCAGGGTTGTTGAAGAGCATGACAATCGTTCTCCTAAATTAGGAGACTCAATCCCTTCAGTGGCCTTCAGAAAGTTATGTGCCTGATGATCACCACTTGGGAGAGGATCGGAGTGTTACCTCTTTAGTCCTGGGAGCAGTGTACTCCTGCATGCCACATAACACTGACCAAACTCTTATGTCCTTAGTGAGTGACACACCAAACATCTCAACTGCTGACCACTTACACCTTGCACAGTCATCTCTTACCTGTTCTAGCTGTTTCTGAACCATGCTCTGCTGCTCAGTCACGTGCTTGAGTTGTTCTGCATCCTCTTCTGGGAATTCTCGCCCTGCCTTCTTGGCAGTGCGTTGTTTAGCTGAAAGAGCCTTCTTAGATTTTCTGTGTGCACCAATTTGTTCTTCAAGATACTTCTGCTGCATCTGAAGAAGCTGCTGGGTCTCTTGAAGCCATTCTTCATACTGCTTGCGCTGTGAATCATCTGAGGGAAAAATCAAAAATTCATCTGTGTTAATTTTCGGAATAGTCTGAGATTATTACAGAAATCCATTTTGTAAGGCAATACAATTTCACCATGATATTTAATAGAAAATTTGAAAGCAAAATTCTAAACATCAGATCATGTAACTATAAAGTAGCAGATTTTAGAAAAACATTTAATAAAGCCACAGAATATATACTTAGGACACTGGTTAGCTTAATTCTTATAAATATTACAAATCCAATCTTTGAGAGGCAGAAGACTTATCTAATGCTTTTATATCTATAGAACTATCAAATTCTCTAACCCATAAGCCAAAGTATATATTAAATTATACGTGTACTCTATAGTTTCAACTTTACACATTTTAAAGAGAGAAGGTAAGGCCTATCTGGTCCAGAGCATGGATTGGATAATCATTTCCCATGCTCATTTCCCTCAGTTTATAAGGCTTTCCCAATCTCTCACTAGTGAAAACATGAAATAGAGGGCAGGAACCCAGAACATTCTAGAAAGAATCAATCTGAAGTTTGTTTTATAAGGAAATCTGTAAATTGAAAAACTGGTAATTTTAATTTTGTACTTTGTATTTCTGTAAACACGGGGAGGGGAACAGTAATCCAATAAAATCTTTTCTTTTTACTACTGCCACTATATCTCCCCAGTCACATCTCCTTGTCTTGTACCAATATTCTCCTCCTTATTTTCTAAGGGCACTTTACTCCACTGATGCCAAGTCCAAGAAAAGGGGTCATCTCATATAGTGAAAAATTCAGAGTATTCCTTTCTGACTCACTACAAGACAAAGAAATCAATAAATACAATCCTAGAAGGACATTAGCTGAAAATAACATCAATGATAACAGAATATTGTCATACATTAAGAATCCGACCAAAGCCAATGGGCACAATAAAGCCAGAAAAAGCCAGTTGGTTAGAGTAGTTTACTTATTTTTAATGCAAATATGTATTCAAATTACAATCATAATTAATACAGGGGAATTTCAAAAGCTCAGACTTTGGGTTTGTTCCTAAACCCATAAGTTCCAGTACATGTATGAACTTGAAATCTAGTCTACTAAATTTGAAGGGCATTTTCAAGAACAGGCTTTTTCACAAGGTTTCAGAAGTTCTGCTTCTGGTAGAATGAGACCTACCGCAAGGAAAGCCTTTCTGGTTTCTGGAACCAGGAGAGCAGAGGTGAGCAAAATGAAAGATAATGGTGAAAAAGTTAGCTAAACAGTCTGAAGATTTCAGAAAGGTTCAGTTTGGGGAGAACTTTAAATACTATCCTGAGCCACCTTGGGACCCCTGAGGATAACCAGAAAGGGTTCAGTGGCATCCTGCACACTTGACCTTCACACCATGCTGCAACCCAACTCCTTTTTTTTTCCCTTTGATTTTCCCATCTGGTGTCCTTGTCACTTTGGTAGACTGTCATGAGAGCAAAAAGTGGTTTGATTCTATAGATTGTAAAGTGCCCAATCTATAAATGAAAACAGCAACAATAATATATCGAAGAGAATGGGGAAGATGAATTTTCTGTATTAAAATACAGATCTCTAACTAATTCTTCATGCAGAGCAAAAAGAAGCAATGAAAATACATGCCTTGAAAAAAAGTTGCCTACCAGGGCAGTGACACTTGATAGAAGAGAGGGCACTCAGGCCTAAGGCAGCACTCCTGAACTAGCTTTGAGTGCACAGAACAACACAAGTACAGCCAAACAGCAATCCCCAAAAAACAGGTAACTTATTAGATTTATACTTACTGACAAAGCCTGGACCAAAATTTGGAGGATTAGGCCTAGAAATCTGATGTGTTATACTGCCATCCTAAAATAAGTAAAATTTACAAACATGTTTAATTCCACACTTCAGTTAAGGGAGAAAAATAACTTTAAAAGAAGAAAAGCAAAAAAGAAATAGGAAAAAAAACTTTAATCAAGTTTTGACTTTTATACAGAAATTAAGATGCAATAGTGGGTTAATCTAAGTCATGACAGTGTATTTCTATCTCTGAACTACCGTATTTTCTAGATTTTTGTATGAAAAACATGTATGCTTGAGATAAAGAATTATTCATCTGTAATACAATAGCAGGCCAAATTAAATACTGTTAACACTAAACTGGACGTGAACAGTTATTAATCTCACAATTCCTTGATAATCGCTTGTTAAAATTTTGAAAAACACTTTACCCAACTGTTCCAAGTTCTAATAGACATAAGCTGTACAAAAGGTAATAATTACAAACAACACAATCAGCCAGAATGTATTATATGGTATCTTTGTAATACTGCAGTCATTAGTGTAACAGCTGGCCAATCAAGAAAATAGAGGTTAAGGAATCTGCCCAAAGTTGCACAGTAAATTCACAGTAGAACTGGGATTTAAAAAAAAAATTCAGCTACAAACACTATACTTTCCCCAATGAATCAAATGGTGCCCTTTTTTTTAAGTAAAGAAAAAGATAGCACTATTAGCATAACATGTCCAAAGTCTAACTGGTAGAGTAAAAGAGAAACTTTCAAAAAATATATAGAGTAGGTAGCTCTTTTTTCCTAGGGAGATATTTTTAAAAATATCATTGTAAAAATATCATATGAAAAGAGCATTTCTACGTCCCCAGACACTGCTTGACACCAAGAATACAGCATAGTCACACTCCTTATAAATGGTGAATAGTCAAAAAACTAAGTTATGCCAAAAATCAGAACATGACTACATGAATAATTATAATCATTACTTTCTACTGATTCTAGCAGTTTAATTAATTGCAAAGTAGAGAACATGAAATGTGTTTCTGGAGGACAGATGGATGGATGAATGGATGGATGACTAACCAGAAGCTTTAAGCATTTGGCTTCCCTCCAAGTGACTTTCTACCTTTAAGCGCACAGGTCATTTTCAGAAACGACAGTCAATTTTTTTTTTAGATTCAATTTGCCTTTTGTTTAAAAAGCAATAACCATCTTTACTTCTGTTGCACTGGCAGCATATTCTGGCAGGGTCTCAGGGCTGCTGCTCCTTCTTGTAAGGGACCTCACTACAAGAGTGGTTGGTGGGAAACAGGACAGCATGCCCTCCAGAGTGACTGACAGGAGCAGTGTTACCTGAGCAATAGCCTGCGGCACCAGCGTCTGGCCTTCACTGTTCTGAGCTCCAGGTGCCATCGGGCCCATGAAGGGGAATCTGTGAGACAGAAGCCCAGAGTATCAGACGGTGAGCATTTACAACCAAAGTTATGTTAGATGTCTAACAACTTTCTCTTCCAGGGAAGAGAAGAATAGTAGTGGTGGCAATGCTTTCCCCATCAAGAGCAGTTTGCAAAGCCCACCCTCTGTGCCAGCAGACCTGTTTCTCCCTCCCTCCATGAAGTGCACACTTGGTGCTGGCACACCCATCACTTGGCATGAAAGTGGGGGTCAGAGGGATAAGTAATTCTCTCCACAAGGACCAGCGAGGCTCTGTGGAGAACCCACTTAAGCTAACTTGAGAGGCTGGACTCTGTTACATGACTGACTGGACTTTAAAGTGAAGTAATTCAAGCGTCTAGGCTAAAAAGACAGTGAAGATTTAGCTTCTTTATGTAAATTAAGGAAATTGGAAGCTTAGCTATTTTATATTCTAAAAACAAGAAGTAACTCAAGAAGCCACACACATCTCTATCTAATGAAAAAGCAAATTAAAACTGGTGACTGATCCAGCTGTACGATTAAAACTATTTGGAGAAATGTTACCTATTCTAATTAATGTTATATAGATAAATGCTTAACAGAGCATTATGGCTTATATGAAAGTATTTCTTCTTTTAGTCATCAAATGCTTCAACATACCAAGATATACATATAACACAATTTCAAAATATATTCCAAATATTGCACTGTACCATTTAAGTACAATTAGAATTTAGAATACATGTTTTTAACTTCTTATGCATGGGTCCAAGTCATTTGTCACCCTTCCACTGCTATAGCTCTGGTCTGGAACTACTGTATTTCAATCCAGATGCTGCTCACTGTTGCTCTCAGAAGAGACTATCATTTCCCTTCAATTACACACTTAAGGGGACCTCAGGGACTGATACACCAGTATACACCTAATGGCGGAGGCATATACCCTAAAGTATCAGGTACAGGGAGCCCTTTTTCATGAGTGTCTTTATAAGATATGATAAAAATTACACTGACAGCAGCTGCCGAGCACCATCTAACAGAAAGGCAGACTTGTGAGTACATTACAGCATATCTTCATTCACCTTATTTACTGATCTGGCATGGTGCGACCTCTGGCTCTAACTCAAAGTCAAAATAACCATGAATTATAAATGTTTTGAACTGATTTAGGGCATTGAGGCAGCCACTACAGAGCAGCTAAAGACATTCGTGAAAGAGGTCTTCCAGATCTGCTTCAGAAAGAGGCAGGAACAATGGAATAAGTGTGTTTGAAGTGAGGAGGTTTAATGGTGACATAGCTTTTACTGTACTAAATTTTTAATATCTAAATATTCATTGTATTTTAATCACACCTCATATACCATTAATCATTATTTTAATAACTGTTTCAAATATAATTGATTTCTTTTGTAATATTATTTTCTGCATATAAAATGTCCACAGAGGAATTTCAAATGCTTTACTGGACTGCTGAAAAGTCTTAAGACATAAAAAGGTTAAGAACCCCTATGATAGAGAAACAATGCTAATAAATGCTACTCAATAATGAAAATCATTAGAAACCACTGTATTTCTTGATCTTAAAAGTGCTTCCTAACTATACCCAGAGTATCTTGACTGTTGAAAAGGACTATGCTCTTAAGATTTCAAACTTCCCTAAAGTATACATTTATCTTAGATTTACACAGATTTTATATTCAATTCCATACCTCATATTTCTATTTATTAAAAAGAATTTTTCAACAAGATGATTAGGCTACATTTAGGCTCCATGCTTACTGTATTGACAGAGGTTCTCAAACAACAATCTACCTAAGAGCCATTCATAGTGCTCCCTAAAAATATAGACATGAGGGCACCATCCCTGTATGTTCTGAGTCAGTAAGATTGCAGTAGAGCTCAGAAACCTGCATTTTAAAAAATGAACACACAATTCCATAATCAAAACTGAACAAACAGTTCCCTGTGGTTAATACTCTTAGGAATCATGATTACTTTAATTTCATAATTACTCAAATATCTCTTATATCCTTCTTTAATGCATTCCCCCCTTGGTGGGGGGACATCCAACTGTCACCTTATCCACTCCTCTTGACTTTCTTTGCTGATCCACAAGTGGTTTGGGGATATTTTATTTTAGAAATGAATTTGCCTTAGTCACTTAGTATCTTAATGCAAATATCTCTTAGCATTAACAATTCTTTAAAAAAAAAAAAAGCACACACTTACATAGTCCATTTCTTGATTGACCAAGGTAATCTTTCTTGATTGACCAAGGTAATCTTTCAAATTTTTCAAATCTTTCTATGGTGTTTTACTGGGTTTACTTTTACTACAATTAATGAAATTTAATTCCTTACATTTGTGTCATGCTTGACATCTGATCATATCTGATACCTAACAACCAATTTAAATATTTATTGTTCATCTAGACTATAGGTTTTACATTTCTGTAAGCTCCTAGAAAACAGTAATGACTCATGCCCATCTCGATGCACACTAAGAATGTAAGCACCTCCACCTACCTGCTCATCACCATTGGTGGCATGCCCAGATTGTTCTGTGCCATCACTTTATTTATGCCTTTAAGGGCCACCATTTTGGCTTTCATTATAGGATCTGTAATTGCATCAAAATCTGAAGAGAAAATATATTTTAAAGTTACTTATTTCATCATACTTGGTTCAAGGTACACTAAGTGGTTTATGTAAGGATCACAAACATAATTTACAAACTTTTTCACTTCATTATTCAATAATTATTACAAGTTTCTGTACTACATAAGGGAATCATGAGATGGTAACAACCTTAACCTGAATTTAATTTCAGTAATTCATAAAAACAGGCCTTAATACCTCAGTCTTGCAATAATTAAAAGAAAAAGTCTCCCTTTCACTCAAGCTTATCCAGTGATAATCAGAATAGTTTCCTTAGCAATGTACAGCAGAAGTGAGAATCTAAAGTTATTCTCAGTATTAAGAAATTCCACTAAATTAGTTATCGCTCTTTAAAGGAAAAAATGTACCAATTACTTGAAAGTATATCCTCACAAGAAGGGTACTGACAGGCTACTGAGAAACTATTTTGGCATATTAATGCAAAAAAAAATCAATATGGTGAAACTAGTAATATATAGAACAGAACATTTATTTCACTTAGAAAAGAGCATTCTTCAGACATGTGCCTTCTGATTGTTAATTTCTATATTCAGAGGCATTGAGGAATTTTGATTGCATGGCTTTTGTTTTTAAAATTTGTAAACCAATGGATTAGAGGCTTGCATGGAAAAAAATGCCAAGTATTTGCTATATGCACAAGGACAGCAAGAAGCTTTACTTCTATCACAGTTTTTTAAAATTTATCTTTCCATAACTGAAAATACACAGAAACAAGTGGTTGGCAGATAGAACTAAAATGAAGGTTCTTCTAATTTCTATTAAATGATAACACAAACAATGGAGTTGAATAAGTTTTGAATCTCCTGATTTACCTAGGACTTTAAAACTCAGTTTAAAGTTCCAGGCGGAACAGAACCATACTATTAGTGCTCTATTCCAAACATACTTTCAATAATGAACTCTTATAAGCATACTGCTTGTCACCGTGAGGGCCACAGTACTCTATTAGAGACCTAAAGGAATTCCTACCAATATTGGGGAAGAATGGTTCTGATCGCTGACGAATCATGGCTTGCATCTGTCTCTGCTGCTGCTGTTCTTGCCTTTCTTGATCCAGAAGATCTTGTAGCAGCAGTGGCTGCTCTTCTAGAAGGAGGGGCCTCTCTCTATTCTGCTGGGCTACTGTTTGAGGGATCATCAGTTGTTGGGGTCCAGATATGCCACTGGTACCAGACTGACTTGAGAGAGGCACACTTTGAGTTGTAGGCGTTCCTGTCCCCAAATTGTGGTTAACTGTTGACTGTCCCTGAATGACTCCTGGATTTACCTGTATACCCTGAGAAAAAGTATGATTTACCCTAGGGACCACTGTGACATTAGAATTCATGGCATTATCCAAAACAGGGCCAGGTGGTGCCATTAAAGTAGAAGGCAAACTTGACACATGGCTAGATGGTGAGGCTGGCAGAGTCAGTGGGGGAGATCCCAAGGGCCTAATGTCTGAACTTTCAGATTTTTCATTGGCAAGTAAACTTGAGAGGACTGGAGTTGATCCAGTTATGTCACAAGAGTTCACTATATCTTGAGCAGGCAGTGGAGTGGATCCTTGAATGACATTTGCACTAGAGCCGGCAGTTTCTCGATTAGCTCTTTTCTCAAGTAGGTCTGGATCAGATGGTGGCAAGGAACCCTTTTGCCCATCACTTAGATCTCTGTGAGCAGAAGCCTGAGAGCAGGGAGGGTCAACATCATCTATACTCTCATCGCTTTTCTCAGTTTCAGATTTGGCTTCCTCTTTAGAATTTGGAGACAGGACTTCTGTTTTTATCTCATTGGGAACAGTGGATATTTTCTGTGGCAAATGGTTCTCAGAGAGAACCACAATTTTGTCTTCTTGCTCCTTTTTGGGGGGTTCAACAGATACACACTGATTATCTAACTTATCATCAATTGGAACATTAAGGTCTAGCTCCTCATTAAACATGCTTTTCTTATCTCCCAGGTCAAGTTCTGGATCTGTGTATGCAATGATATCAAACTCTCCTGACCTTAAGAGATCATCCAGGTTAGGGTCGTTAGTTTCCAAATTATCTAAAGTATCCAATTCATCTCCCTTGCCATCCTCTGTATCTAAATTTAAATTTTCAAGATCTTCATCATCTAAGTCTTTTACTTCAACCCCCTCAAGGTCTTTAACATCCAGTTCTTTCACAGAAGGGTCATCAGAATCAAGTTTTTCTTCCAGGCCATCAGAAGACTGGCTGGTTATCTGTAAATTATCAGCTGCTGTTTCAGCTGGTACAGATGTTGACAAAGGCGCCTCAGAAAATCCACCACCTAAGGGATGACTCATATGCCTCATGACCATAGAAGATGGATGGAGAGGATGCCCTTGCTCTTGCTGAGACGGTGGTACTTGTTCCAAATTTGGATGCATAGGGAGCTGAGTAGGTAGACCCTGGGGAGGCCGTCTCATGGGGTCTGTGTGCCTCGGGCCTGGAAAGTCTGGCCGGGGAATGAAGTTACCATGTCTTGGATTAGAAGGTGCCTCTATAACATTGCCAGGAGTAGCAGGGAAAGGCAACCGTGGCCTTCCATCGGGGGCCCTGTGCCTCAGTTCAATAAATGCTTGGCCCAGTATGTTATGCTGCTGAACTGGCAGGCTCTGCGGTGGAAAGTGCTGAGGAAGTCCAACTGGATTACTCATCTGTGAGTTACTTAAAGGTCTAGGCATTTCTACAGATATTGATCTTCTCAGGTGTGGAGGAATTCCAGATCCTTGTATTTGCTGAGGAGGCACAAGGAAGCGGTCCTGACCTGACATAGTACCATGACTACCTCCTGGAAATCCAAATCTAAAAACAAAAAAAGCAAATAGTTAAGTATTATGCTGAATTTAGAATGAAGCTGAGAAAGGGAAAATGACCATAAATTAAAAAATTATGGTTCCAAATAAAAGGATTAGATAACATGAACAAAGGAACAGCCTTCAGAATCACTGCCTAGAAATAAGTACAAAACTACTAGAGTTTTGGAGTAGGGTCCATTTCTTTTTTCCTGTATTTAGGGACCCTGTGTGGAGCAGGCTAATTTGGGGGATGCTTGAACAAAAAAGGAAAACTGTATATCTCAGTACATGAGAATATAAAGGCATAAGTGTGGTGACTGGACAGATTACTTTCTTGAAGGCAATGAGAACAGGTGGTTAGAAGAGATGAAGGGTAAGCATCATCTATAAAAAGTTAAGTACATAAAAGCATTATAGAGTGATGATCATTATATATCTCATTCTATAATTATAGGGAACTTACAAAGAAATATGAAATAATACTAATGTAGAAGAGAAAGGGAAAATAAGGGTAAGAACATAGTGTAAGAGATACAGGTACAAGATTTAATCACAGGGGCCAGGGATTTAACTCAGTGGTTCCACCTCCTGCCTTGCAAGTACAAGGTCCTGAGTTCAATCCCTGGTACTGGGAAAAAAAAAAAGATTAAATCACATACCTTATAAAGAGCATATTTTAAAGGGTTCTCTCATTATAGTTAGGGAGTAAATTTGGCTTTGACCTTTCTACTAGCCATTTCAAAAGAGAAAATATGGTCATAATACATCACAGCTAACTTTATAGCACGATCTCATTCTGAAAACCCCCGAAAGGGAAATATGCTTTCAATATGGAACTCTCCACAAATGCTTTACAGTGGAGAGAGGAGAATTATGAGAAATTG
This sequence comes from Heterocephalus glaber, assembly GCF_000247695.1. The sequence continues at coordinate 4,745,867 of NW_004624800.1, read as the reverse complement.
ATTCTCATCGTGACAGGAGGCTGTGCCTGACGTGGCAGCTCCATTCTGGAGGATGAGGCTTGACTCACAGGATAAACTGCATCATTATGGAGGCAAGGAATACCACTAATACTTAGTAACAAAGGTTTACTTTCACAATTCTTAGAAGCAGAAAAAAGTTCATGATTTATCATTAGTAGAAAATAGCATTAATTATATCTCAGAAGGAAGAAAAAGTACAAAAACAGTAACAACTTTTTCATTAACAGTAACTATTGTCAGTTCCTTCTATCAGCAACTTAAACCTGGTCAGAAATGAAAAGCATTACCTAAATCCATGAGGTCTCATCCCCATACCAGCGACATCAGGAGGGTAGGGACCACGCTGATCTTTGGGGAAAACAGCATATCTAGGTCCAAGAGAAGGGACCATGGGTGATCGAATGTTCCCAGGATAAGGAGGTGGAGGTCGAGTGAAGGCCTGGCCAATGCTCTCACCCTGCCAATGTGGAAGGGGCACTGGGTGAGGCACTGCTGGTGCGTCCTGAGGTCCCTTCTCCTGCCGACTAGCAATCTTCTTCTGCTGCTGCTGCTGGAGAATGATTTCTCGTAGCTTCTGTCGCTGCATGGAAAGAAACAGAAGTCACTAATTTCTGATTACCAGTGGCTTTTAAAATTTTAATGAGTTCATTATATGGCTACAGTATGTTTAAAATGTCTAAACCTTTCAAAGTTTGACAAAACACTTGTTACATTTAACATGTTCATGATGACAGCAGGCTGTAATTCATGTATCTTCCTTCTAGGCAGCTCTGAATGGTCCCTTAGGAAGTCACAGGAAATCCCATCAAGCTGCCCCATGGGACAGTCATGCGTGTACCACCAGTGGTTCGCACTGCTGGGAACATGCTATTTGATAAACTACTTTAAAAAATAGATGATTTGGGTCTTTTTTGGGGGCATACCATGGTAATGAAACCAAAAACTTTTATTAGGATTCCCTAATGATTTCAAAACTAGAATTAGATAAATATTAAATCTAACTCAAATGGTATTAATTTTATCAGTTTTATCTTCTTTACTATTTGATTAAATGAACAGCTTCCACAAATACTACACTTAAAAGCATCTAAAAACAAGCACTTTGTTCACCTGTCTCAGTTTCTCTGTATCTGCTTGAGACATATTCACAGTGTTCTGGGTGTCAGTTCCTCCTGAAGTCGGCACAGGCCCAGAAACCTGGGGCACGCTGGAGAATTGTGGGCCCTGAGAACTCATGGGAGAGTTTGCAGAGGTGTTAAAGCCACCCTCTGGAGCAGGCCCTGGCTGCTCAGGAACATCACGAGTAACCTGACTTGTTCCGAAAGAGTCAGACTGAGATCTTGGAGTCATTGGAGGCTGATCATAGGGATCATGAGCAGTGGATGGGGAAACTCGGCTGAATGTGTCTGAAAGGCCAGGCCCAGGTGGCCTAGGAACCTGGGAGCACATGTCAGGTGGCCTCACCAAAGAGCCAGGTAAAGCAGGTGCTCGGTGCTGTGCTGCTTGGAGGAAATGGTCCTGGTTCGGCATGAGGGCTGGTCTTGCACCTGACAACCTAGTAAAACCCTCTGAGGTTCTTGGCCTTGGTACTGCTGGTGGTTGAGAATAGGGAATAGAAATTCCAGGTCTTGGTGTCCCAGGAGGATGAACATATGGATCAGTGTGCCTCTGATTAGCTGCAGATGTAGCAAACATGTCTGTCTGTGTAGAAGGCCTGAGGGTTGGCGGCTGCTGACTATATGGATCGATAGTGGTAGGCCGGGGAGTTCCAGGAGGCTGGGAATAGGGGTCCGGATTGGATCGAGTTGTTCCTGAAGGCTGGGAATAAGAATCTACCATAGGTCGTGGTGTTCCTGGAGGCTGGGAATACGGGTCCTGAGATGCTGATCTTGACATAGTGCTAGGTTGAGAAAAAGCCCTTGAAGAAAGGGCAAAAGATTCGTTCGGTGCTGGATGTGGGGTGAGGGGAGGCTGACTATATGGATCATTTGACTGACTATGAGAAAAATTATCCACAGGTCTTGGTGTCAAGGGAGGTCTTTCATAAGGGTCAGCAGATAATCGCCTTGATGCCTGTGACATCGATCCATAAGGATCCTGAGAGGATGGTGGAGGATGCAATGGGGTCTTAAAAGGTCCAGGGCCACTATCGGCAGGGGCAGGAGTCAAAGAGGGTCGTGCATACGTGTCAGGTATCCGCTGTCTTTGCAAAGTGTCTCCCCTAGGAGATGGTTTAGTAAAGTGATCAATGGTTTCAGCTGCTAGAGGACCTTTTGCAGTTTGTTCTGAAACCACAGGAGAGCGGGGCAGGCCCAGAGGTTTGGGAAATTGATCCGTCATCACAGGCCTAGGTGTGTCTGGAGGCTTTGCATAGGGGTCACTGTTTGTTGTGGAGGAAGAACATAAGTCTCTGCCTGGAGATGGCCTGTTGGGTGCTGTCTCACTCATCTGAATGGGCCTCGGTACTGACGATAAAGGCACACAGTTTTCCACTGGAGCAACAGAATTTCTTCTGGAAAAATTATGGCCCCCAGGAGGGGGTCTAGGGGTACCAACCATTTTTGCATAAGGATCGACTGGAGATGGAGGTCGGGAGTTAGAAGATCCAGGTGAAAACATTTGTGGAGAATGTGGTTGAGACATTTGAGACTGAGAAAGGCCATCCTGAATGGGAACTCGGGATGGGGTAGGAGGAGGGGGTGGAGCCTGTGGCTTGACAAACACATCATCTGAAGGTGTGGAAGCAGGGGTACTGGGTAGCTGTTTAGAGAACAAGTCTTTATGGAATGTCTGAGCAGGAGACATATTTCCATTGCCAGGCTGAGGTGTCAAGGGACTTTGTACCCCACTATTTGGAGTATCTGAACCAGACGGCACAAGAAGGTGCTGAGAACCAAGCTGCTGCTGCTGCTGCTGCTGCTGCTGCTGCTGTTGCTGCTGTTGCTGCTGCTCATTTTTCACCTGTTCTAGCTTCTGTGTAGCTTCTATCTTAGCTTGCTGCTTGCTTTTCTGACGCATTTGCTATTAAAATAGGAAAGAAAAACCAATTGTATGGTTAAGAAAGAAAATAACTATCACAGGGGCAAAGTCAACAAAAAATTAATTTGTTTTATGTCAGCAGCTAACAGACTTCTTCCATATTACATTATAAATTTCTAAAAAAGAGCAGTCATTATTCATCACAGAATGCCCCATTTATGCCCAGGGCAGTATATTGTTCATAACATTTCAATCAACTTTCAAATCAACTTAAAAACATTTTACTAAAAAAAAGGAAACAAGTCTACTGTACGTCACTTTTCCATGTTCTATGAAGAGCTATATTATGAAATGACATATAAACCCCCTTCTCAAAAAGCAAAAATGAAATTTAAAAGAGAAAAATCATCCAAAAAACTTCATACTTGTCTAAATTTCCATTCTTGTTCATGTTCCGATTCTCTTTGCTTTAATGGATCTTTAAAAAGATCTGAATCCATACGAGAGCTGGGATCAATGCTGTCTTGCTGTTGCTGCCTTTTCATGGAATCATTTGACATCTGGACTTTATTAATGCGTAAAGCAGCTCTGTTATCTCTGGCTTTTTGCTTTGACAAAAAGAAAAAAAGTACCAGTATATTTTAATGTTTTTTAAGAACCAAAATAAAACTATGGTGTACTTTGTCATATAAGAGTAAGAAAAAGGCTAGGTTAAACTGAAAATATTTGAAATGTTGTTTAGAACTTACACCCTCTCATAATCGCCTTTCAGCATACGTCTAGCCACAGAGGATGTGTCTAGCCAATGAAAACGTTTCTATCTATGTATCTGAAGTGGCCTAGAAGATCTCAGGTGTAATTTTGTTTTTTCCCATAGCAAACTTTGTTTTTTATTTTTTTCCCATCTTTTTTATTTTTTTATAACAAAACATTCATTGGTACATTTTAGGCATACATAATGCTAACACTCATCATAGGGAATTTGCACCTGTATATGGTATATCCCGCCTCTTTTTTCTCCTTCCCCCATCTCCTAAAGCCCCCTTTCCCTCCCTACCCAGGTGTAATCTTAATTTTTAAATTCTAATTCTCTTAACACAGCCTTAGAAGAATTAACATGTTTCTCAATTTAGAGAAAAGGACAATGTTACATCAATCTTCAAGATAATAAACAGGACATCTGAAACTTACCATTAAAGAAAAATCACTGAGAAACATTAAAAATATCCCATATTACCTTACCACATTCACAGTAAAATAAAACAGCACATTGACAGATAAATATTAAACATATACAAAGGATCATCAAAATTATGATGAATGTCCACATTTTCAAAAACTTATTACAACATCCTTTCCTGTGTGGGGTTAACTGAGAAATCTGAGGCTAATGTCTAAGGACACTGAGATCTGCCCGTATACAGGAGAGAGACCAAAATGCTGTGTGAGGAGACTGAGCCTTCAACTGACCAACTTGAGTTACAACTAGCCCTTGCGAAAGAATTGGGCTCATAAGTCAAGGGTCCACTGTAATTTAAAATGAAAGGAAGAATTTGATTCTGACAATCATAATTTCTATTTGGAAAAAATAATTCACCATCTGAACTGTGAATCGTACAAAATTCCCTAATAATTCCTAGCTACATCATGTGTTAAAAGCTCCTTAAAGGCATCCAGATATGTCTCTTTCAAGATTTATAAAGATTCTTTACTAAATCTAACAATAACAACAACAAAAACTTATTGTGGAAGAAACTGAGGCATTTTAATCCACTGTCCAAATTTAGTCATCTTTGCTGAAAAGATAAAACAACCTAAAATGAAATTAATTAAGCATGGCCATAGAACTGATTTCAATACTCATTATTCTGGTTTGTTAACTAGCTTATAAAAATGTCACATTCTGTATCAAGATAGTCAGGACATCACTATATAAAGCTACCTGTTAGCTGTGCAAACATTAACTAGCATTTTCCACAAATAGAAAATCTTAGCCTAAGACAATAAAAATAAGGTTGAAACAATGTGTTTGAAGATTTAACAAATAGTTGTTTTAAGTACCACATATGGTGCTCTTTCCTGAGAGCTTGCTTTTCTCCACAGCTTAGCAATTTGTTTCACTCGAGTAGTCCAATCTGCAAGAAAAGAAATGGTCCGAAATTCACAACTCTGCACATCAGCAGTCACCACCAGTGGAAAACTCCATACCTGACCTTGTATGAGAAGTCACAGAAAAAAGCAGGTACATTTAAAATGGGATGGGAGGGAAAGGGGACAAAAAAAGCTGGGATGTGCTGTGTACCTGTACAAACTCCTCATGATAAATGTAATCATTATGTACTGCAAACAGTACTAGTAAAAAATAAATTTTAAAATACTATATAAAATTACCTCCAGGCTATGTGTATGAGGTGTAAATGAAACCTAAGTGAATTTATTTAAATGTGGATCCCATCCCAAAGATATCCCTGAGATAATCTCCTTAATTTGTATGTATATGCAAATATTCCAAAACCTGAAAAACTGCTTGTTCCAAGTGTTCCAGATCAGGGATCCTCAGCTAGTAGTAACATTAAGTGGTTTAAATAGCACAATGTTCCCACCACACAAAAGGCTGAACATTCTCTGAACGAAGTGTTGTCTTATTAACAAAATGACTTGTAGAGCTGGGAAGCTTTAAATTTGAGGAGTAAATAGCCAAAACAATTTAAGCCACATATAAGAAATCCTCATAACTGGGCCAGGGATTTAGCTCAGTGGTTTTGTCGCCTGCCTTGCAAGCGCAAGGACCCAAGTTCGATCCCTGGTACCAAAAAAAAAAGAAATCCTCATAACTGTAAGAGATACTACTACAATCCAAGATTTGGTGAACAATCTGCACTAAACAGAAGTCCATCAATTTGACCTCAAGGAAATAACAGTAAGTGACCATCTCACCACCAATGTGTGCAACAAAACATGGAAAAATAATGATTTTAAATTGTTTCCACAAGATTTAGCATCATGACAGTATATGAAAAGTTTCCAAAAAGCCAATGAAAATGAAAATCAAGTGACAGACCAATAGCTTTAACATAGTATTTCATAAGGTGCTTGAACCACAAAGTAAAATTATTCAAGAACACTGTACATATATAAAATTATCTGTATGTTTTTGCTATAATGACAATTTATGCTGACACAAAATGATATGGTAATCATATCTGCTCATCTATAAACAATAAATAATAAATATGTGGTTAAAGAAAAGCAGTTGAAGAATAGGAATACTGCTTTTAACAGATAACACTGATTTCTATTATTAGGTAAGTTAGCACTTGATTTACTTCTACTCATAATGAATAAAGTGACCAAGGGAGACAACACAAAAAAGTACCAAAAATCAAGGGAAATCCATATGCAAGCCTACTTGTAGGAACACCTCTAATATCTGGAAAGAGCTTCTGTGTTGACAGATGGCTTGAAAACTACTGCAAGCTGAATTTTAATAGAATTTTTAATCCTGGTTTGACAACATCAACTTGAAGCAACAAAACAATATTATTTGCAAATATTCAATAACTAACAATTTATTAATCCAAATATGTCATTCTCTGGTCAATGAGAAATTCAAAAATACTGCTATTCCATCTTGTGCTGTTTTCACACATGTATTAGAGACAGCTCGATGTCAGGGCAGAGAGGGGGAAGAAGAGAGGACAAAGAGTTTAATGCCAATCACTTAGAACTGACTCTGATTTAGGTTTATACTGTCATTTAAATGACAGTTTCTGTTCTGGGTATTTTTTTTTTGGTACTGGGGATTGAACTCGGGTCCTTGCGCTTGCGCAGCAGGTGACCAAACCACTGAGCTAAATCCCTGGCCCTATTGTTCTGGGTATTTTTAAAGTATTGAGCAACACATTTTTAAAGTGCCAGGAATCGTGGTGCATGTCTCTTTTTTTTTTTTTGGTACCAGGGATCGAACTCGGGACCTTGTGCTTGGGAGGCAGGCGCCAGAACCACTGAGCTAAATCCCTGGCTAAGCAACACATTTTTATAAGCATTGCAAGGAAGTAGAAAATTGATAATTTTACTACTTGAAACAAAGTTTTAGGAAACATGCAAGTAAGTGTGGGGCATAAGGCTAAGAAAATGCACAGTGTGTCTACATACATAGAGAATCTTCATTTTGTGGAGAGTCGGACCAAATGAAAGGGCAGTTTGAAAAAAAAAAATCAGTCATTTCACATGAGAAAATATCAGTACAATAAACAGGCAGTAGCCAGGCGTGGTGGCGCACATCTATAATCCCAGTACTTGGGAGGGTGAGGCAGGTGGATCACCTCTTAATTATGAGATCATCAGCCTGGACTACATAGTGAATTCACGGCTAACCTGAACTACAGAGCAAAACCTCATCTCAAATAACAAAACAACAACAAACAGGTACTAATACATCTATGACTTACCAGGGAATTCATCCTTTAAGTTGGGAAAATTAATGTTTGTGTAAAGAACTGGTGCCACGGTTGCCATTTCACCCAGAGCCTCCTCTTTCTCCCATTTCAGTGTGCTACGCTGGGCATTTGACATTGTATCATTTTCTCCTTCCACAGTGGGAGCTGATGGTGTCCATGAGCTGTTAGGATCACTTGCTACTGGATGGAATGCTGGATTTTTATCCCTGGCAAAAAATGAACACTGTCACTTCATAAACAAAAATAACTTTCTCATACTATGCTCAAGTATCACTTTCATTAAGATTTATTACAAAGTAGCTAAAAGTAACATTTGATGAAATACGCACTAATAATTTAAAAGACGAAGAACAAAACAGTATAAATTAAATCAGTATAAATTAAGGCTTTTAAATACCTGGCATCAGTATAATGGGATTGTGCTATAGCTGAAAATGTTCCCAATCCACTTCCAGGAGGCAAAGAATTATGTGGGAGATGAGGACTGGGTCCAATAAGGCCATTCATGAGTGGCATTCGTGAAAAAACATCTTAAGAGAACAAAGAGAGTAAATCAGTTTGCACATTATTGATAAATAACAATTAGCTGAAATACTTCTAAATAAAAACTTTTAATGGTATTCAAAGGTAGAATTTTTTCAATATTGTACTTTATAATAATACTTAAAGAGCAACTTGGTTATGAATTTTGAAATATGGTCTCTAGATCTGTGTTTAACTACGATGTAGTAGAAATAATTTTGGAATACAACAGCATAGAGTCTGAATCTTAATTTGAATTGATTTCCATGTGATCTTGTAAAATGAAGGTATTGTTATGTGGGTTGAGATAATGTGGGTGTAACACTAAGCATATTCCCCGATACACAGTAAATATTTAGTACATATTAACTTTACAAAAATAATCAGATTTTTTCTTAATTTTCATTACTGACAGTTCACCCCTTAAAGCTTTTTAAAGTCTTCCTCAACTTTTATGAGCTTTAAATACCTTATCATTTTCTTTCTAAATATATGTTAGGCAAATGGTAAAGATCAAATAATGTTTTTCCACAACCTTTTCAAGTGTGTAGCTCTAATACTCACTGTGACCACCAGTCTAAACTATTTGGATATAAACTGTCCTTACTGAAGCAGCTTTCCAGGGGGGCAAAAAACCCCAATCAAGTAGAAAATTTTGTGCACTTTCAAAGAGCTGTCCCTTTTAAACATGATTTATGAAGACATACTCCCAAATGTGTAACTCTTACAATCTAGATTAGTGCTATTACAGGTGATTCCTATCACCAACTAAAGATACAAGGCAGTACAGGTATACAGCAAGCTGTACTTGGGATAATGGCAGAGAATCTCTAACTCAATTACTTTGCTATAGCACTGGATAAAAAGAGAAATCAAGATCCATGTCTCATACATGTATTGTTTCCCAATGCATAATGTGCTTTCCTGTAATCAAATCATCTGAATGTTATAACACAAATGTGTACATGGTTCCAATGCCTATGTGAGTAAAGTGAAGTTGATCACAGATATGTTTTCAAAATTTTGTCTTAAGGACCTCCAAGATAAGTCTTATCCTACTAAACACCAGAGCTGGACCCACTACATTAGGATTTCACAATGACAAATTTCTCATTACACGTGAATTTCCTGGAAAGATTACTGGGTAAGGTTTCTGTTGCCATCTGTTTTTTTGAGGGAGGAGGTTTACTGGGGATTGAATCCAAGGCCACTGCTATAACTGAACTACATCTCCAGACAACCCCCCCAACCCCTTTTAAGACAGAATCTCACTAAGTCACTAATTGGCCACACTAGGCTCAAACTTGGAATCCTCCTGCCTCAATCTCCAGGTGTGCTGAGATTACAGGCATGCACCACCACATTTGGCAAGATTTCTGCATTTATTCAAAATAGAATGCGACACCTATTTTCAACCTCAGTGAGAAGTAACTTCCATTAGGTTTTAGTGAAAAATATCAAATGTCTTTTGTGTAATTAGGGTAAATGAAAGCTTTTTCATTTGGCAAAAAAAAGCATGACCTGTCCTGGAGCTGTTAGCACTACCTATTATTACTGAAACATTTTCCTAATGACAATAGCTATTATTTAGTAAGTACTTTACCCACGTCAAGCATTGTTCTAAAAGCTTTACATGGCTTAACTTTGCATATTCACAATAGCCCAATAAAATAGCTCACTCATTTAAGAAAAAAGACCCAGAGAAGTTAAACACCACGTTCAAGGATAGAGAAGTGACATGCAAAGCATCTTTCCTTCATTATTTACTTAATTAAGAGGTAGTCTTTCATTTTTCTTCAAGCCTATCATAGTTACCCAATTACTCTTATCAGTTTAGACATGCAATATTTTTGAAGCATGTCTCATGATAAGACTCACTCACTCAACTCATTAAAAGGAAAGAAGGGAAAGGAAAAATGCTGAGAAATGGAAAAAATGGAAATAAAGTCTTTGTAAATAGGGAAGGGTGGAGGGCGTGAAGGGAGGGCTAGGAATGGGGAAAAAATAAGAACCAAGATGCATTATGTAAAGGTACAATTCCCAATGAGAAATGTAATTGTGTTGTATACCTACAATGTACCAATAAAAGAATTTAATACAAAAAAAAAAGGGATATCACATTACTCTATCTCAATCTTTGTGACATTCATTTCTCCTCTCTGCTTTCTGACCTGTGTGTTAGTGTCAATACACCACACTCAGCCCTGTGCTGTCACTTCAGCTAGAGTTACTCCTCCAACAGTCGCCAACAGACTTCCCCTGTCCACTGAGATAACCCCTTCCAAATACTGTACTCATTCATCTACTTAACTTTGCAACTTGTCTCTAATGGTCACCATTTCCAAGAACCTCTCACTCAATGTCTCAGGCTCTATGTTTTTAACTTTCATCTAACCTTTAAAAGGGAGAAAGATAAAGACTATGAAATCACACTCCTAATATAAAGCAGATGAGCCAGGCACAATTTCATTATATTTGGCTAAAAAGAAGAGTTATTCAAGATTCTCTACCACTAGAGATATATTCCCTGAAAAAAAACCTCGTCCTTCCCACATCAACTAGCCCCATTACAAAGACAATTCCTACATTTTCATCTATAGCCTTGACTAACTGCAACTGTATGCAAGTCATAACAGGTTTTATGTCCCATTTCTACCAAATTAAAGCCAGTCTAAACTAAATTCATTGTTCTCCACTACCTTCTACAAGACACATACCAAGCCTTCCACTGTTCCATGTTTCTAGTTTACAGCATGATTATCTTCCAGGCCAGCTTGGCTTTATATAATTCATTTTATTTTTCCCCTTCTCCTCCTCCCTTACATTCACTCAGTAGCATTATCCTATTTATTCTACCTTAACTATCTCTCATATCTATTCTTCCCTTTTGATTAGCACTGCAGTATCTTTATACATAATCTACATTCCAACTTAATTCTAGGCACAAAAAACTCATTATTATAATTCGTCTTGTCCAAAATCCCTTTCTAGTATTGACAACAGAGCTACCTTGCCACAAAACATAACTGATCAGGCCATTCCATTGGCACGGGGTATTAGTCATTGGCTTGTAGAAGCCAGAGGAAGCAGCTAAATATTCATCTCATTTCCCTAATTATCTATAATCTAGTACCTATATCTATTTTCAGTTTGCCCCCTCAAACACTGCCTTCTCATCTTTCCCTTCTTTGCTCTGGAAAACGGTGAAGTTGCCATTCTTAAATACCTTACTGTCATCCTACATATAACTTGATCATGTTAAAATAGAACTACTTGGGCCCGAGGATTTAGTTGACTGGTTCCGCTGCCTGCCTTGCAAGCGGAAGGACCCGAGTTCGATCCCCGGTACCATAAAAAAAAAAAAAAAAAAAAAATAGAACTACTTAAATAGAACTACTTTTCTATAAATATAAACACTGAAATCTTAGCAATTCTCCCCACCTAAATATTTTCTATCTGTAGATGGTTGAAGCTACACATGTGGAACCCACAAGACACAGTGCTGACTACATATGCACACATGTATATACACAAAGATAAGAGATTCTTAAGGCTCTACTTGAATTATACTCTAAGTCAGTTGCATAAATCAAAGTCTAGAATACTAGGATTATAACCTTGTGAGGGTAAGAAGCCTTATTAGGCATTTTGTACTGCAAATTTAGCCACCTAGCAAAAAAAGTCATCTCAAAAACTTTTTGAAAATGAGGCCAAGTATGATGACACAGTCCTGTGAACCCAGCATTCCAGAGGCTGTGGCAGGAGGATCACCCTGAGGTTAAGGTCAGCATGGGCTACAAAGTGAGTTCAAGGCCACCCGGAACTACATAGGGAGACCCTGTCTCAAGAAAACCAAAAACAAGTATGTGTGTGTGGGGGGAGGGGGGGCCACAGTGAAGTGATTTTTGTAACACCTAAGAGCTTTTATAAAGGAATACATCTTTAACCAATTTGGTCTCTAAAATATGTAATTTTAGTTACAGAAAACATGAAAATAAACCATTTCTATTTGCTGAAGAATTCTTAATCATTAAAAAAGGATGTGGGAACAATTAAGACAAGAAACATTCATGGTATGTGTTTTAACCAAATGTAAATCCCATGTTTAGTCTAGCAACCATAAAAATGAATTTCACATTTAGTGGCAAAACTGGTAGAAAATCAAAACATTTCAATTATATGCATTTTGGAATTTTTCGCGCACATACAAAACTAGTAGAAAAGATATATTATCTGAATATTTAATCACTTACATAAAGATGAGAATTTATAAAGACATTTCTATTCAATTCGGCATACAGTCATAAAGCCATGACAATGAGATACAGAGAAATGTTTTTATGCTGAAATTATCTAAAATATATGCCACCACAGAATTACAAACTCCATTCTAGAGAAGATTCTCTATTTGCAGTGCTGAATCTATAACTTCAGATCTTAATTCTAGGCTATGAGATTTCAGCTCTCCATGAAGAGGAAGAAAACTCAAGTCTTAAACCTATGTTGCAACTAGTTACAAGTAGGTAGAAAAAAATTGATCAAATGAAAGAGACAAATTTCCACAAAATTTCGTGGGACTTGGTCAGTAATTTATTCTCCACATATGTACTAAATACATATTCTACGGCAAAGTATACGGCAACATGTGAGACTCAGGAGCCTAGTCTTTAACAAGCTCCCAATCTATAAGGAAGACCTCAATTGCCCCACAGGTACTAATATTTGTGGTCCATGTTACAAATGAACAGAGTAGCCATGGAGATTTGACTGGCTAACCCCCGAGGAAATGACGGTGAAACAGATCAGATCACTGAGTAAAAGGCACCCAGGGGACTGTGGGCCACGGTGCTCCAACAGAGCAGACACCATGTAGAAATGACCACAAGGCCAAAGTCAGGTGGAGCTAGGACTAGGGGAAGAGGGAGAGCAGGTACACAGAACAGTGCTGGTCATAAGGTGAACTGTAAATTGCAGGGAATTTCAGGTAAGTAGATGTGTGACTGAAGCTAGTATTTTTCCATCATCACAAACAAAGTGTACCCTATCCATCCATGTTTAAGTGATGACTATGGGTGCTGAAGAGAAAAGCAAAACATGTATGTATGCACAGATGTGTGCATTTGTAATATACAACAATACTTGGAAAAGCTCACATACCCTGACTGTGTATTGGCAACAGCTGAGATGGAGGGGGTGGCTGTGGTAATGGAGCTGGCTGGGTGTTCACAGGACTAAGGACAGCAGTAAATAAGTCTTCAACATCCTTTCCTCCAAGCTCTATGAGGGAAAACAAGAATAGTAATAACATTAAAAGACTATTGGGGTCACAATAGGGATAATGTCATCTTTATAGATTAAATATTCAGAACATCAATACCTGGAATTTTATATAACTTGCCGAGAATCGCTCCTAGGACAAAAGAAACAGAAATATTAACAACTACCAATTCAACATATTGATAAAAAAGCACTTGATAAAGAAATTGTTAAAACAGAAGTCAAATTATAAATAAGCATGCAGAAATCTTTGAAAGTCATATTTACTCATGTCTTTTAGAAAGCCTAGATGTAGGGCAAATATTTTACCATCTGTGACCATTTTGTCTAGTTCAGGACTGAGGATCCCATCGAGCTGCTCTTCAGTCAATGGTCGTGAACTCTGACTGACACTTGGCTGAGGCAAAGAGGAAGGATCATCAGCAATGGGACCCATGTCTGCAAGAGCAAGGTAAACAAATGCAATGGTGAATTCAGAAACACACACGCACAAAATGTATGCACTGTGTGCATTAGTATACAACAGTTCACCTAAAATAAATTAAGTCTGTAGTTCTGAGTTCAGAAGGATTCTTCTAGCAATTTGGATAGGTTATCAGTAAAAATTAGGTTCCCTGTATTTGGGAATGTATGTGCCACCTATAGCTATCTTTTAATCCAAGCACATACATTTCCTGAGGAAACACATCAGATTTAACTTATTAATTTCTGCAAAAAAGAAGCCCCAAGTTCAGAAAGAAATCTCTGAGAAGTCATTACATAAATAATTGTTTTAACTTGGAAAATAGTGGTATCAAATGTACATTCAGTTATGGGGTACAATATGTAAAACAGAAGGAATAAATTTCATATAAATGAAAAGCTCTAAATTTTCTATTGTTTAATAAACATTATCCTTTGTAAATAATTTTAATTATAATTTTTAAAATACTCAGTAATCACATTCTGAAAATACAAATTATGTATATAACATTACATCCTTTATCTTATACATGCTAGTATTTTTGGCAATAGTCACATGTGAAAGTAGTCTGTCTATACTTTTTTCATGCTTTCTCAATATTGTTGACCTTAAAAGCAAAAATTTTGGGTGTTCTTATTTGATCTTATATTAGAAACTAGCTGTAGGGCCAGGGATTTAGCTCAGTGGCACCACGCTTGCCTCACAAGTGCAAAGTCCTGAGTTTGATCCCTGGTATCGCAAAAAAAAGAAAGAAACTAACTCTAACATTTGAGTAATATTACAAATTATGTATTAATAAGCATGAAATCATTTGTTTATCATTTAAAAATATTACTAAGAAAAATCACTCAAAGCACAGTATGGCAATACTATGCTTTAGCTGTACACAAAAAGAGAAAAGCAAAGTATGGATTAGTAACAAATTAGCACTACTAACAAATATGCATGCACTTATAGGTTGTTTCAGCTGAAATCACTATTTTTAAAAAAAACTACTTCTAGTCAGAAGTCATCCAGTGCTCAGTTTCTTACCAAACGGAAAAGGTGAGCTCTCAACCTGGAAAGTGCATAAATCAAGACCTACGAGACCCAAACCAAATAAAATGGATGATTACCACAGGAGCGAGAAGGGTGGGAAATGCAAACAAGGCAAGATATAGCAAGACTCTAAGGCAAGGTGCCTTAAATCTAGTGCGATTAGAGAGGCAACAGAAATAACTTGCTATATCCCCCTCCTAAAGTAGAAACACCAAGGTAGATCCAAAAAAAATGTTGACTTCTTTGACAAAGTCAAAACACACAACAAAAAGCCACTTCACAGTTACTAGAAACAAACTAAAGATGAAATGTGCTCCGCAAACATGTGCCTCTCACATGACAACAGCAATCAGCAAATAGTGCTCATCTATACCTGCATGATCCACTGATTTTGCTAGGTCATCGGAGATTATTCCAAGAATGTCATCATCTGTGTTCAAGACTTCAGAAATATCAGCTAATGGGTCATCAGGAGTACCTAAATATAGCAAGTATAATTTTTAAATTTCAGTATTTTCCTAGGCATTAAACCCAAAAAAGCCCTCGGGCAACCATTTACTAAAATTTTTAAGATTACAGCAGATAACAAGGCAAGTTCTAGAATGATAACTTAAAATTTTACTTCTCAAGTAAGGCATTTTCATGGCAAAGGCACACATGTTTTGAACAACAAAAACATTAAAAATTTAGAGTATGTTTTGTGACTGATGCATATTGACAAGACAAAATTTAAAATAAAGACCCACAGGCAATAAAAGTGAAACAGAATGCTAGAAGAAACAAAAGAAAAAAATTTTCATTATAGAAGTGGCATCTGTAAAATGACATGTAGAAAATAAAACACAGCAAAAGTTAATAAAATATGAAAAATGCTTTGTTTTGAAATTCCTTGTCAAGCATAAGCCAGGTACCAGACTACTTTCTAGCTCTGCTCTTCAGCTATTACTCATTCACTCATTTATTTAAATGCTTTCAGTATCAACAGGACTATGTCTTTGGATTATGTATCTGACTAAAATAGCAGTGATAACACAAAGTCTGGCCCTCACAGGACTCTCTCACACATGGAGTGAGACAGTAAACAGATGACATCACTGTAACAAAAATAGAAAAAGGATCAACATAAGCTATGGGGATGCTGCACTTGATAACGCAGTCAGGAAAGACCTTCTCAAAGAGATTAAGCAGAGATCTAAATGAAATGAAAGGGTATTGTGCACAAAGATGGAGAAAACACTCCAAGCAAAGGAAATGCTGCTGGAAAGGCCCTGGACAGAGAGTTTGGCCACATAGGAGACCAGAGTGGTCAAAGTAATAATGAGAAAGAGTGGGAAGAAACCAAAGCCAAAGTGGTTGGCTTTGGGATGTATTCTCAAGGTTGAGTCAAACTTGAATAGGTAAGACGTGGAATGGCAGAGAATGAAAATACAAGGAGGATGCTAAGGGGTTGTTTTTGGCCTAATCCAATAGGAAAATATTAAAACTCTTACTTAAGCTACCTTTTAGTAATTATAGTACTCAACAGTTAAAGAACACCTGAGATTTCTAATCTACTTCAATTGCCTTCTAACCTAAGAAAATGAAGAGGGGGGATGGACAGAAATATAATACTCCAGGTCAAATATCTCTGTGAAACAAATAGTCCTGGTGGCATTAAATATATACTTCTCAAAAAGAATTCACACAAGCCGGGTTCATGCTTGTAATCTCAATACTTGGGAGGCTGAAGAAGGAGGATTGCTGTAAGTTCAAATCCAGCCTGGGCTACAAAGTGAGTTCAAGGCCAGCCCGTGCTACAAAGTGAGACCCATCTCAAAAAAAATCAAAGAGAAAAAAATCACACAGAACATGGTAATTTTTCAAACTGAAAGTTAATATAAGTTTGGTATGCCCAAATATTCAGAAAATTCTTTAGAGAGATAAAATTACTTAAATGATGTATTATCTGGACAACAGCATATGTGAAAGAAATTATGGACAATTCTTTAAGGGTGTCAGTGTTTTTGTTTTTAAGTAAGTACTACATAAATTATAACATTTTTAGAAAAATTCTGTTTAAAAAGTATGTCCCTACCTAAAGTAATATATTCTATATTTTACCAACAAATCACTAAAATCTATCTAATGGGTTATACTGAAATAGTAAAAAACAAAAAAAACAAAAAAAACCTTACATGCATTCATCTTCCATTATAATGGCAAACAGTAGGTCAACTAATTACATTTAATTTAGGTTACTTTTTTTATTGGTACCGGGGATCGAACTTGGGACCTTGTGCTTGTGCGGCAGGCACCAGAACCACTGAGCTAAATCCCTGGCCCAAGGTTAGGTTTTTACATGCGTGCTTCTCTAGCCCTCCCAGTTTTGGTCTTACTATAAAATCACCATCTCTTCAGCAGTTTTGTGGAATAAACAATCAAGTAAAGGAAAAAGGAACAAAAATAATCTATGTTTTTCCTATCACAGTCTGTTCTCATTCAACTGCAATCGTTTTATTTTATTATTTTGGTAATCCTGAAGATTAAACCCAGGGCTTTCTCACTGAGCCCCAGATTACAGCACCCAACCCCCTGCCCCCACACCTTTTCTTGCTTTTCTGAGACACAGTCTTGCTTTGTAGTCCAGGGTGGTCTGGACCTTGCAGTGATTCTCCTGCCTTAGCCTCCCAAGTACTGGGATTACAGGTGTGTGCCACCACGCCTGGCCTCCAGCTGTTTTATAAATTTTTTTGTTTTGTTTTGTTCTGGGGATCGGAACTCCGGGCCTTGTGCTTTTGAGACAGGCAGTGGGACCACTGAGCTAAATCCCCAGCCTGTTTTATAAAATTTTGATACAGGGTCCTGCTTGATTGCCCAAACTGAGCTCAAACTTTCACTCATCCTGCCTCAGTCTCCCAGACCACTGGGATTACAAGTGTGGATCACCACCAGCAGCTAATCCCTTTCCTCATAAAACTCTAGCGCAAATAACTCCAATTAAAGTCTTTTAAATGGCCTGTCAGGATATATAAAATAACCATTCAAGAACCCACAAGTCTTCCATTATACATTAATTTAACAACACATTGATATGGCTAAAAACTAGTAAGTACTTAAAACAACAGAATGTAAACTTTTCAAAAAATTTGTTAAGACTAAACAAAGGGTATTTAGTCCAGTGTTTTCATGCCTATCAAAAGTGAGGTAGACTGGATGTGCTATGGGTACATAAGGAGGAAAGATAGCTTCTAATTATTTCAATAAGTCAATTAAAACATAAGAGTCTGATACCTGGATTTAGCTTAGTGGTGCCACACTTGCCTGGCAAGCCCAAGGTCCTGAGTCCAATCGATAACAAAAAAAGGAAAAAAAAAAGTCTGTTTAGGAATCCTTCAGCATCTACCAGGGACTGGTTCCTGGGCCCCTTGCAAATACTAAAACTTGCAGATGCTCAAGTCCCTGAAGGTGGCCCTTCCTATTTGCAGACATAAAACTTGCAGATAAAAGTGAGTAAACTGTATTTTAATCTAGGACAATAGTGAGTCAACAAAAATAGTAAGTCAACAATAGTAAGTCAAAAAAACATAACTACTTAATATCAAAAGTCACTTTTTCAGGTGCATGCCTGAATCCCAGCACTGGGGAAGCAGAGGCAGGAGGATCATAGAGAGTTCAAGGCCAACCTGAACTACATAGCAAGAACCTTATCTTTAAAAAAAAAAGTCTTTTTTTTTTTTTTAGTGGAGGGCTGCCTTAAAATTGTTTTCTAAAATGAGTTTATCAAATGAACTGAATAACAAATGTACTCTACAGCAAAAAGAAAACTTGTCAGAAAAACATTAATTTATAATTGACAGTACTAAAAAAAATATAGAAGTGGGGAAAAAAAACAATGAGAGAACAATTCAACTAAACCTCTAGAGCCTTGTTGACATTAACATTACTTTATAAACATACTAAGTTCTGGGGCCAGGGATTTAGCTCAGTGGCGCTGTGACTGCCTTGCATGCGCAAGGTCCTGAGTTCGATCCCCAGTACCCACTCCCCCAAAAAGCATACTAAGTTCTGTCATTCTTCTGATTCTTTTTTTTTTTTTTGGAGGTACTGGGGATAAAACTCAGGACCTTGTGCTTGGCAGGCAGGTACAGTGCCACTGAGCTACATCCCTGGCTCTCTTCCCTGATCTTAAAGAGTTCCCATATTCCCCCCATCTAAGACATGGTTCTCAAATGGATGACTGTGCCCACCAAGGACCATTTAGCAATATCTGACAACACTTTTGACTGTCATGAGACCTCAGACAGCCAGAAATGTTGTTTATCACTCTGTGGCTGAGAACACCCTACTTCCCACACAACAAAGGAAGCGGTAAGAAACCAGGATGTAGGGTAACATATTTCACTATATTAAGAGTCTACCAGCAAATTCTTTCTTATGGTATTCTTTTTGGTTTCTGTTATGAATTTCTTTGAACTATGTAATTAACAAAAATACATTTTATCTAAGTTTAAGAGAACAACTCAACCAACTATGGCCAAATTATATACCCTTGCATTGTCTTCAGTAAAGTGTAAACTGAATGTTTTTGTTTACAACTGATTTTGGTGATAGGTGTACAGGTAAGTCAATCTGCCAAATCTGATAGACCTGACCACTTAAAATAGTTGGATTTATTAAATATAAATTATACTTCAGTAAAGTTGCTTTTTAAAATGTATGTGAGTCCAAACAAAAGCATTTCTAAGGTTGAATTAAAAGGAAGGTAAAATGCCATCTGATATAAAGAAAAAAACCTGTGAGTTATTCTACATACCCTGAGTTCCAGGTTTTGCTGGAGTTGAAGAACTAAGTAGTGGATCTAAGGAAGGATCCAAGAAACCTGTGTTCATGTTTGTTTTATATGAAAGCTGAGCTGCATCCTCTGATAGATTATCTAAATTCAGCTTGTTTTGTCTACTTGTATCTAGAAGATCTTTTCCAAAGAAAGCTTCCTAGACAAAGATAAGCACATAAGAAAATGATTAGTTATAAAATTCTAGACAGATACTAACCTGTCATCATTTTTGACAAGAAAATAGAAAACCTTTCTATTTAATAATATAGAAATTGAATATAAAAATACAAAAGGATTCTGTCAATTCTCTTAGATTTCTATTATTTTAAAAGTAAGACTTTTGTAGCTTTAGTACAAGAGACAAATAAAATTATAGAAATATAAACACAATTATGTCAAATGTGTTCCTAGCCACTGCAGGATAGCAATTCAATTCCAGGAGATTAGGTTACAATTAAATTTAAAAATTGATACATTTATAATACCATTGGCACCTTAATTCATATTATAAGCAAAACTAAAGCTTCATGAATATTATAATATTTATAGATTACTTGCAGAGGCTAGCACAAGACTCTGGTCTATAGCTTTAATATTTATAAATTTCAGGTAGATTTAGTAATCTCATATTGATTCATACACAGTAATTAGAGGACTTCCACTATAAATCTGAAAGAGGGTTTTTACAGTCATTTTAACCACACCATTTGTGCAGCATTTGCAGCTGCTAAAGGCTTCTGGCTTACTAACCTTCTACTTAGGTGAACTTTCCTCCACCTCAACATATCACCTCCACCTTCTGGCTAGTTCATTCAGCTAGGGTCCTGGCAGCTCCAGAAATCCTCCACACTTTTCAATGATCAATACAGAAGACAAAAAAGGAAGCATGCAGGACCCATTTTCTCTTGTTTCAACCTAGCAACCTTGTTCTAGTCTATTTTCTACTACATGGCTTGTCTGGAACAAGGATTCTTTGAAAGACAATTTTGTAGTAGACATCACCATTTAACATATTCTAGCCAAATAGATATAAAAAAGGTTCACTGTAACATTTTTTACAATACAAAAGGTGAAAACAGACAATGTTCCCAAGTAGGCACATGGCTAAATCAACTACATATACTTGTACTACAAAATACAATTTTAAAAACTATGTGAGCCATGCTATCTAAGAAAACCCCTAAAATCTGTTATTAAAGAAAAAGCAAGTTGAGGGCTGGGGATGTGGCTCAACAGTTGAGTGTTTGCCTACCATATTCAAGGCACACTTAGCTCCAAAAAAATAAAAAGAAAGTAAGCTGAATGGTATAACAAATCACTCAGCAAAATATACAAATCAAGGCTACTGTAACCATGTACAAATAAAACATAGAAAGTTCCCACTTTTGAAGGGATTAAGGGGTAAAGACGGCCTAGACAACAATTTATCAGATTTTAAATTTTCATACTTTTTAAACAAACAAGTTGTTCACCATGGAAAATTTAAAAACCCACAAAGCTAGAACACTGAATGGAAGATAGTTCACTTCTTTTCCAGCAATGCTCTGATCATCAGGTAAAGTGCTGACAAGCACAAAGCACCCTAGAAAGTTAGAGATGAGGTATTTAATCCTTTATAAATTTGAGAAATCTGAGGCCACAATTAGCAATATTTTTAGTAATTCATGGTGACTCTACTAATGATTATGAAGAAATGGAGTGCCAGGGATTTAGCTCAGTGGCGCTGTGCCTGCCTCGAAAGCGCAAGGTCTGGAGTTCAATCCCCAGTACAGGGGGAAAGGGGTGGGGGTAGAAGGAGAAAGAGTAAAAAGAGGAGGGGGAGCAGCAGCATTCGTTAATTTGGCAAGGCTTCAGTTCCTGTAGTTAACACAGAAAAGTATTTCCACAGAATTCCTAACCTGATATTGTCAGTGACTCAAACCAACAAGAAACTATGGATATACTACAAGGGTGCCTAAAATCACATGGCATCACTAAGCTATCAGATCTCATAAATATTTCTAGTCCAGAGATTATATAATTTAGTTTATCTAGACATTTTTGTGATTCGTAAAGAAAATATAGAAAGGGGGCAACCCACTTTCGGTCGCCCTTCTGTCTCTTTTAGAAGCTATCTTTCTCTCAATAGATCCTACTCTTAAAAAAAAATATATAGAAAGAATGCTATAGAATCTTTGGTACATTTTTGTCAGTATGTGTTCCCCTAATCAAAGGGGGAAAATACAACTAACACAAGACACCTAAGAAATAGTATCATTACAAAGGCTTCCTTCATATTAGCTGGGGAAAAAAAAAAAAAAAAGAGTTCAATCTTACTTTTTGATATGAGAGGAAAAAATACAGCCCAATAAAGGTCTCAAGAGTAATTGGTAAATTAGGTCCAATACTTTTAATGACTCTTGCCATTGTATTTTTTGGGGGTACCAGGAATCAAACTCAGGACCTTGGGGTTACAAGGCAGGCGGCAGAACCACTTGAGCTAAAACCCCGGCCCTCTTGCCATTATATTAAAAAGTCAATCTTCACGCTTTTATAAACAGCTAAGAAACGCGTATTACAGTTTACAGACAGGGAGCAGGTCATCTGCTCAATACTCCCAGAAAGGTCTGCTAAAAAAGGAAATGAGGGAAACAGGAGGCAACAAGATCAAAGATGCAAACAAGAAACGGATTTATTTCCTGACCAATAAAATTACTGTTTAAAAATAAGTGCACAGCTAGGATGAAAGAATATTTGAAGGAAATAAGGAGAAAATAAAACATGTCTTAAAGACTATATGAATGTAAGGCACAGAATAGATATTCTATGTAACTATTCTTTTTTCCCCTGCAGTGCTGGGGATCAAACCCGGGGCAAAGAGATGGTGAACAAAGCAAGGTCACACAACTGGAGAGTAGCGTGCAAATGCAGAACTCTGATTCTAAAGGCTGAATTCTTTAACATGAACATGGCCATTAAAATGTTAGTCTAATTACTAAAAGAGAAAGTTTTATGAGAAGTGAAAGAAAATGTGTTTTAAAACAAATTAATAATAGCTAAATGGAAAATTAAAAACTATGTACAGCTCAAGCAGGATATGTTACACAGTTCGTAGTTTCATAAGAAGACAGATCAGATGAACAGTTCTATACATTCAAACTGAGATGGACACTCAGTGATGGTCTGTCCCAATTCAATGGAAGAAACTGGCCCAAAAAGGATGAATACCAAGCTCAGAGTCTAGAATTATCTAAGGTCAATATTAAATTGTTTTTTCAGTCCTATTTCTAATATAGAGTTCTTTTAACATATTACATGGCTTTGAATTCTATAACTTAATGTTTACAAGATTAAGAAATTTTTACTGATGCCAGGCTAGATAGGTGGCAACTTGATGCCTGTATGTTCATTCTCCTCTTCCTCTTCTTCCTTTTCCTGGAAGGGTGGCATTTGGTTATCTAGGCACAAGATTGAACTGAAAACACCAGTTAAACAGAGTTTCAAAAGTGAACCTCCCAGTGGCATGGGATATAGATTTCTTTTTATAAATAAATGAGATTTCTTCTATAATTAAGCAAAGCTAGAAATATTTGTGCTTTAAGATTTATCTGGTGGACCGTGCTGTGTTTAGGCTGGTATTAAAACATTAGTTTGTATATCCTAAGGACATACTGATGCCATCTGGGCATGGAAAGTTCAAGCATAAAGTCTGTATGTAGTTAATATTCAGAAAACGCTGTTGATTATGATGATGATGAAACTATGATTTTTGAGCTGGACTTATTTTCACTAATGTTGAATACAGTCATGTAATATAATTGAAATATATGGTTTGTTTTTTCTCAAAAAAAAAAAAAGAAATTTTCTTCTTTGTAGTCTATACCTGTAAAATATAATTTCTTCATATTGAGACATCTTTCTAATGTGTATTTTGGAAAACAAAAGAATTCTTTGGCTTAGTCTTTGGCTTACTAGGCTTCTAAAAGCAGCAGACAATTATTAGAGCTGTCACTCTGGCTGCTTAAACTTATCTTCAATTCAATAATTCGTATAACCTGTACTGGCCAAGGGAAGTTTCAATAGGATCTAGGTTTGGTTGCTCACAGATATCAGTGGTATAGAAGACAGCTTTTCACACTTCAATATGTCTTTATTATAGCTTATAGAATATTTAGAAGTGAACAAGTGAGATAAGCTTTTTAGGGTTAGGATATCAAAGTCAAAAAAGGGTAAATGTTAATTTTTATGGGATTCTGGAAGGTAAAATGACATTTATGACTAAATGAAAACAACAACAATAAATCTTTTAAAAACTTAACACATTTCATTCCCTCAACTAACAAACAATATAACATAACGTAAGGCACAATATTACTTGTAAATAAGCAGGGAATGTTTCTTCAAGCTTATTTTTCCTTTTTCGGTATCTTTTCTTTATTTTTTCAGTGCTCTCAGCAACAGAAACAGATTCATCAACCAGAGTATCTGGTAACTGCTCACTCCAGCCTGAAATAAGAGTCACATTTATATATATATGTGGCATTTAAATTTCAAACAAATCCACCCAAGGTAATTTTATAGCTTACCAATATATACAGTTCCATTTAAACAAATAATCTTCTGTGTCATGAAAAGATTTCAAAGCAAGTGTATTGGTAAGTTTAAAGCATCATAAAAATTTAATTTCACGTCTATTTAATATTAGCATGTTTCTTGTTCTCTTAACAACTAGCATTTTCTTGCAAAATAGAAACTTGTTTTATAAAACACAACATGTAGTTACAGACTATAAAAAATGAAAATATTTAATGCTCATGAGTCTGGCTACTCATACTCCCACAGAAAATTTGGTGAATAGAGTATATTAGAAACACACAAGAAAAATCCTTTAATTTATTTCTGTGTGTTTCCTTCGGTCTAGCAATTCTAAGTTCAGAAATGTATTATAATGAGATCATTCTCTGAAGCACTAAGAATGAGTGTGTTCACTGATAGATGTGTTGGGTATCTTAGGTAACTAAACAATTCAGTCCTTACATTGCCTATACTTAATATAGGAAATATGTTTAATAAAGATGACTTAGTCTCAAGGAGGGTTGGGAGTGGTAGCTCAGTGCAGCAGAGCATGTTCTTAGCATATGTAAGGCCCTTGGGTTCAATCCTCAGAACCAAAAGAAAGAAAAGAAAATAAATTTAAAAAGGAATAGAGTTCATTGGATTTAAATCAATTCCTTATCAAATCTGACTGCTATACAAAGTATGAACTCTATGCACATCTAAATCCTGTGATCAATAAGAGCAATACAGTGTGACAGTGGCAATATTTATGATAGTTCTTTCCAATCAAGATGTCAAGATCAAGGGGTTAAATCAAAGAAATTCAGTACTCTACCATCATCTCTGCTAGGTAACTGCTCAGAAATAGAGCCTGAGGAATCTTTTCTGATCACAGATCTTTTGGTTTTTCCTTGCCCCGTTCGACTTCTTTGCCGTACCATAAATCCACCAATACCTATCCAAAACAAGAAATTAGATAAACTGATAATTATAATTTGTCCCTACTGCTTCAATAGTGAAGCATTTTCCAAAATTGAGTCTGACGTAATCTAAATCAATAATCTCATTTTTCTGTGAAATAGAACAGGTTTGGAATAAAAAAATAAATGGTAAAGCTACTGTTATCACTAAGCAGGAATTAAAATTTTCTAGAGTACAGAAAGAATTCCATGCATTTCCCCTTCTAGACTAAGTCAGAATAAACAGTTAAAAGTAGATTTTTTTGTCTATGAATATCAAATTATTTGTATATTAACAGTATACTGTAATAATCTGTACAACACAAGCATATACTGATTAATACAGCCATCCCCAATCTTTTTTGAAAACAATTTTTCCACAGATTTGGGGGGAGGGGATTCAAGGAACAGTGTAACCTAGATCTCTCACAAATGCAGTTCACTGTAGTGTCCCTTCTCCTATGAGAATCTAAGACAGCTGCTGCTCTGAAAGGAGGTGGAGCTCAGGCAGTGAGGTAAGCGATTGGGGTAGCTGTAAACACAGATGAAGCCTCCCTCACCAGACACTGTGTGGCCTGGTTCCTAAGAGACCACAGACCTGTACCAGTCTGTGGCCCAGGTGTTAAGAACCCCTGGATTAATCTGACTTTGGAGGCTGTGCCTAGTTTTTATACATTATGAGTGCCTTTAGACATAAGACACAGAGCTCCCAAGATGAGAGCACAAAATCTAGACACACAAAACTGTAATTCTGTTTACTAACTAAATTTGGGCAAATAATTTAATTTTTCAAAGCCAGTTTTCTGACTGATAAAATGGGGTGAGTGTATACATGCCAGAAGTATAAATTAATATACATAAAGTGCTTAGTTAATATAGTGCCTAGCACACGGTCAACACTAAATTTTTGCCAAATGATACAGCTGTCTAATAATATACTTTGAGACCTAATAAGTGCTCCAATTAAAGGGATGACTTCCATGTAAGGAAGAGAAAGAGGAAAAAACCTCAACAAAAGAAAGTTTCTAGAATCTGCAATATCCTTTAAAAAAGTAAATGCACTTGTAAACCTCATAATTAGGAAGAAATGAAACCATTTTCATAAAATGATTGGGATCAAACTAATGAGTCCTTATTACAGATGAAGGTCTTACAGAATGCAAATAAAGTAAGAAAATGCTTCCTGATATATCAAAAGGGATTTATATGATCCTTAATAAAATATGAGCAATTAAAGAGAACAAAGATTATACCAGTCCAATTTACTACCTCATTTACTTGTTAATAGACATTAATAAACAGCCTAAAGAAAGCCTACAACTTCAGTACTATACTTCAATAACTTTTTCCAATAAGGTAAATAAAATGTGACAAGAGCAATCTACCCCTGCAGAAAATAGAAAGAAAGTGTTTAATCTTTTATGGTACTAACTGGACTAGAAATTCGAGGAGGCAGGTCATGTTTACCTCACACTGTACCCTTTCTGACACTCCTACATAAACACTGTAACAAGTTTTTAAAACATAAAAATATCAGAAGGTGGCCAGGGACGTAGCTCAGTCATGCCACACCTGCCTAACAAGCACAAGGTCCTGGTTTCAATTGCTGGCACCACACACACACAAAAATCGGAAGGTCAATAGTGAAAAGAGAACTACAAAAGTACGTATCAGTAGGAAATACATGAAAGGCTTTAAAGTCAATTATAAATAAAAACCAACTAGTAAAGCATTTAATAAAATTAACATTTGGGATAAGACCTTAAATAATGATTTGCTGTTAAGTATTCAGACACTGAACTGAACAAATCCATCAGCTAAAAAGCAAACCCAAATAGTCTAGTTATTTGGTGTACACATAAACATTCCAGACAGTTTTTAGGATGTTAAACTTAGTCCTGATTATTTCATAACTGATGTCTTCGATTTTTGAGTTTTTTGGTTTTTTTGTTTTGTTTTGTTTGAGACAAAGTCCCCATATGTAGTTCAGGCAGGCCCTGCACTATGTAATCCAGGCTGGCCCTGAACTCACAGGGCTCCTCCTGCCTCAGCCACCAGAGAGCACCACCAAGCCTTGGGGTTTTGTTTTTGTTTTTGTTTTTGTTTTCCTTTTTTGGGTACTGGGGATCGAACTCCGGACCTTGCACTTGCAAGGCAGGTGTTGGAACCACTCAGCTAAATCCCTGGGCCTTTTGATTTGTTTTTGAGCAGGGTCTCACTATATAGCCTAGGGCTATATAGGAAAAACAGGCTGTCCTTAAACTCAAATCGGCCTGCTATAACCTCCAGAGAGCTGGGATTATAGGAATGTGCTAACGCACCTAGCTGCAGTCCTCAATATTGTATTTTTCTTAAATTAGCTAAGTTTTTCTAGCTGAGGCACTTTACCTGGTCTGTATGGCTTCCTTTTTCTCTTTTTGACACCATCTGTTCCCTCTACTCCCTTAGTTTCATCATCCACAGGTTCACGCTCAGGACTAGATTCTGATTTTCCATCACAATCCATAAGTTCTGCTTCTGGAAAAAAGTAAATGTACAGATGAAATTGGAGCGGTCTACCAAATACATGCTCCATGGGCAAAGGGAAATATAAAGCCAAGGGGCCATCAAACTACCATAACTGTGCATCTCAGCAGGTAGGCAAAGCAGAGAAGAAATCAAAGAGGTCCCAAATCATCGTGGAAACCACACTGCTTAATGTCATGTTCTCAGGGATACAAACCAAGAAGCAGGTAAGGGGAATACAGAGAGAAAGAACTCAAAAAGACAATGATCAATCAAGTTGCATTTTACAAATCATTCTCTTACTTTTCATTGTCTCCAATTCCCAGATTCCAAGCTGTCTCTGTAACCTAGAACTCTTCTGAGCTCCAACCACAGTGGTAACTGAATATTACCTAGTTACTAAAAACTATCCAAAATTATATACTAAAGATGAACTTTCTCCCTGTCCTATGTTACCCAGATCATGGGACATTAAAAACACACCCTGAAAGCTGGGCATGGTGGCCCATGCCTGTAATCCTAGCAATCAGGAGGGTGAAACAGGAGGATTGCCTTTAGGCTAGCTTGGACTACACAGTGAGTTCAAAACCATTTTGGGCTACACAGTCAGACCCTGTCTCAAAAAACAAAAAATTAAAAATTAAAAACAAACCAAACCACATCCTGAAGAGAAAAGTTTGGATAACAATCCCTAATTCTTTTCTCCTACAGTCAAGACTCTTCAGTCTCTTTCTAAACCAATTTATTTCCCTCTACTTTTATTTTTACTATAATATCCTCCTAGCTCACTTTCTCAATGCAGTGTTTTTGTTTTCTTTAGAAATAAGCTTTTTTTCCTGCATAATAGGGTTTCTGGATCCTAGCAGGTGAATAAAAAAGAAGTCTGCTTCTACTGCACATGAAACTTGTTTCTGATAATCTATGCTAATGATTTATGACTTAAGAGGCACTTACAAAAGTTAAAAATCAACAGAAGCAAAAAGAAAATTTTAAAACACAACTATTATAATATTGCAGGGCATCAAAAGTTAAATTTGGACTCTGCAGACTCCAGTGGAGTCTAATGTTATGTCTAAAATGACATGTGCAATATGATCTGTATTATATTCTAACTGCTTCAAAAGTTGAAAACTGTACAGCCCAAGATCACTTTTAGTCAATAATACTTTTCAAAATTTAATTTTGAAATCATCCAGGCTCATTCAAATACAGAGGGAAAAGTCTACACATTCTTTCATTACAGTTTTTCTATACCTTCAAAATAAAGTAAAAGTTCTGAAAACATTCAGTTCAGAGAATGATTCTGGTAGACAATCCTTTACCCTCAACATTCACTTACATGAACACTGGGACAATTCCTTTTATTGACAGAGTGGAATTTGCATCACAACAGAAACAACAGTGTAGGACTCTGCTGAGCTCTGACAGATACAGAGAACAGCTACTTGGGAAGCACTGTTTGGACACTAACACCAGACAGTTTCTGAGACAGCCGCATCTGGGAAGCACACGGCCTGGGATGCATCCTGAGCCTTGTCAACACAACTACCCTGTGGGGTTGGTCCTAGCACATGTAGTACTTTACAAATGGGAAGTCTAAGCACCAGAGAAGTCAAACAACTTGGCTAAAAACATCCATAATTGCCAATACACTGTCCATGGTTCCATCATGCTTCTTTTTCAAAGTGCTGAGAGAGTCAACACATAGCCAGAATCTAAAATGTAGAGAATCTTGGTTTCATACAAAGTAGCAAAAAAGGGCAGTTTTATTAGAAATCTTAGCATTACATAACAATAAGAATTAATGCTAACTAGTCTCTTTTTCTATTTTTTCCAAGCACAGGCCTACTTAAGAATAATAAAACCAGGGGGATTTAGCTCAGTGGCGCCATGCCTGCCTCGCAAGTGCAAGGTTCTGAGTTCGATCTCCAGTACCACAAGAATAATAAAACCCTAAAACTCACTTTTCAACATATGTGTGAAGTGTATATGTATGTATGTGTGACCCACACATGGTGGGTGACCAAATATATGAATAATGTTTTTAAATTTTATTATAGTATATATCTCTATCTTGATATCAAGTTGTAGTAATATTCAATTTTAAAAAGGATTTTATTTAGCAAACATGGAAAAACAAAAATGTTCTTCAAATAACACACATTTACCTCATCCCTACAAAAAATATTTCTCCTTCACAAAGAATCTGCGATCCTGAGATATAAAGGAGCAAGAGGGAATAGTCAGGGAAATACTATACTCAACTGCTAAAATCCTAAAATTGTCCATTAACATTTTCAACATCTAATACACTAAACAACATTCATCTTCTTTCATTTTCAATAAAATAAAGACAGAGTCAGTAAATCAAATTAAAGATGGTTTATTTTACTGCATAGTTTCAAAAAAAGCAAGGGTAATTTTTCAATTGATTCTGTTACCCTGACAGGAGTAAGAGAATATAAAATTGAAATAAACCACCATTTCTCATAGTGCTGTTCCACAGAACAGTAGTCGCATGGAAATCTTCCAAAGTCTTTGTTTTAAAAGGTTCTATAATCTCAGAATGTGGAAAATAATGTGTACTATCAAGAGCTTTTCACATTAAAAAAAATCTAGCATTGTCCAAATTTAAGTGATTTAGGATGAAATCCTTTTTCACCCAAGTTTTAATGTCATCAGAAACTAAACTTCTTCCATGTGTTCTGGCTGATGCTGATCTGGATCAATTCCTCCTAAACATATGGGCCATTTCTTCACAACTTCTAATCTACTTTAAACTTCAAAATCAAATTCACTCTTCAGCTCCATTTAAAAAGCAGGTATATATAATCACCACAAAGCTTTTCTCACAAGAGCACAAACTCAAAACACATTATTACAAAAGAAAAGCATGAAAATTAAATGACAAATTACCAGGAACTTACAAAATACAACTTCTCTAAGCCAGTTATCTCTTACCTGAGCACTACTGGCCTAGCCTGCTGCCTGATTTACTCGACACAACTCTCATATCTGACAGTCTACACGTCACAGCAGAACAATCCTCTTACAGTACAAATGACAATATGCTCTTCTCTCTTCACAAACACCCAATAACCCTCACCCTCATTCCACTCTGGCAAGTGAAAACTCCCCAAAGTGCCAGATCTGACACTGACACCAACACTGCAACCTTCGCCTCGCCCCCATCCTCTCCTCACACCTGTGACCTCACTGGCTCCTACTGCCCCCAAGTCACTCTCCCCCACACAGTCGTCTTCACAGCACTCCTCACACGTGCCGGGCATGCTCTCTCCAGGGCCTCATTATCTGGGTTGCTCTGTCAGGTAATCAAGGGGCTCACACACTTACTTCCTTGAAGTCTATGCTTAAATATCACTTTCCACTCATTTGACCCCACAATGTCACTGTCTATATGGTTAATTCTGTGTAGTCTCTAATGTTTTCCTTAGCACTGGCTAAACACATAATTGAGTTCATGGTTTTTTCATTTTTTTGTGATGTGACTGTAGCAGTCTCATATTTGAAAATTAAGAAGAAACAACTGTTTTGCAAACGGCTAAATATGCAGGCCCAAAACATGAAGGTTTAACTGCCACATTCACTCAGGACAGTTCCTATAAAACTAGACTTCTGATGCTGGGCTTCCTCAAAGGTCATCATCCTCATCCAGCACAGCAGTGGTCTGAGTAACCTCTAAATCATGGTCAGACTGCACTGCCAAGGCTGGATCCATGACGACCTCTGGTAAGGCAAGAATGAGCATGGCAACAAAATCCAAGTTCTGGTCTCTGATGAGCTTTCTGGCAAGCCAGAAGAGGGGCTTCTCAAAGTTGCAGTTACTTTTGGCAGAAATATCATAGTACTGAAGATTCTTCTTTCGGTGAAAGACAACAGATTTTGCCTTCACTTGCCTGTCCTTAACGTCCACTTTGTTGCCACACAACACAGTTGGGATGTTCTCACACACTCACACTAGATCTCTATGCCAGTTAGGCATGTTCTTGAAGATAGCTGTTGATGTCATGTCAAACATGGTAATGTCACATTAAGGCTGGATGTAGGAGCTGTTGAGCAGCCCAATGAACTTCTCCTGGATGGCCGTGTCCCACACATTGAACTTGATGGGACCCTGGCTGGTGTGTTGCACAAGCAGGTGCAACTCCACACCCAGCTTGGCCATGTACTTCTTCCTGAACTCGCCCATCACATGGCCCTTTGAGAACGTGGTCTTCCTGGTGCTGCCATTGCCCAATAGCACAAGCTCGAACTGGACCTCTGGCTCCCCCTTTGCAGCCATCTCGACCTGAGTTAATGTTTTGTGGGGTTATTTTTTATAGTCTTGTACTTAACATTGAAATATAAACTCCATGAGAAAAGGATTTTATTTCCTTTGCTCACTGTTAATGACTTCCAACATCTGGCACACAGTGTACATTCGATAAATACTACTGCATGATGAAACATAACGGAACAGAAATAATTATTACTTTACTTCCAAATCAGCTGAAAAGAAAAAAAAATCATCCTAAAAACAAACAATCCTATAGTAATCTTTGGAGATAAGCAAAAATATAATTCATACTGAATTTAACATTACTACTCAAATTACAGTTCAGCTATAACAAGCTTTTTGTATCTACTCTGACCAAGAAAATGTAAGCCATAGTTTATGCTCAGTATATGTGAGTATAATATACACTTGAAGCAATATTATTGATGGTTTTTCCATTTCTACAATTCACAGATCAAATTCTACTTTAACTTAAACATGGCATCAAGCTTACAATACTCAAGAGACTATCTAGTAAACTAAAGTCAAACCCTCTGAATTTGCCCACCTTCAATCTTTTTGTTTTTGGTACCAGGGATCAAATTCGGGACCCTGCGCTTGCAAGGCAGGCAACAGAACCACTTAGCTAAATCCCTGGCCCCCCACCTTCAATCTTAACATATACAGTGGCCTTGGAAATGTCCATAAGATAAATGAATCCTAAAAGAATCCATGAAACCAAATGAACCTTAAAGGTAAAGTCTAAGAAGGTCACTCAGTAAGGGGATATTCTACATCCAAGGTTGTTTAAGTCAAAGGGATTTACCTTTGTAAGATATAAAAATTTCAAAAGTTATTTTATACATTAATTCTTGTACATGTATTCCAAGGATGACAAATCAGTATTACCTCGACTATCATCCATCTCACCATCCCTTGAATGCTCTGACTGGATGTCTGGAGGGGTTTGAAGGACAGCCACACTATTCTGATTTATTATCTTCAATTTCAATTTTGGTTTTGACCGTTTTCTTCTTGGAACAGTAACTGTGAGGCTCTGTAACTGAGTCATCCCTGATTCGGTCAGACAAACACCATCCTGGGTGTAGGTCTTAGGTGGATCTAAAATTTTAAAAGTACCAAGAATACAAATTTAAATTTCCATTTAAAATTTGACTGGTAAATTAATTATTGCTAATACACAATACATATGTGAAAGGAATGTAAGTGCAGTTCCATGGAACAACTATCTATGAAACATGTGAATAACATAATGATGCCTAATTAGAGCCGAGAATAACTGGCCAAGGTTTTCTGGACTTTGGGCAAAAGACTGGATGTTTTTGGGTTTTTTGTTTGTTTGTTTTGTGGAACTGGGAACTGGGGATCAAACTCAGGACTTTGCACTTGCCAGGCAGGCAGCTGGCACCACTGAGCTAAATTTCCAGTCCCAAGACTGCATGTTTTTAAAAACTTGTCTTCCTGTCATGTCTATTTTTGTGCATCTTAAGGAAGGATTTAGACAGAAAGCACTGAAGCTTAAAGCAATTCATTAGTCATTCAACTATGAACCTTTTCTTAGAAAACAACAAAAGGTAAGGATGAATTAATGTAAAAGAAGCAAGAATATTCCAGAAAGCCAGTTGAAAACCAGTGTCAGTATACTTGCTTACAAGGGGTAAGTACATATAAATGCTGCACACTGAATTTTTAATGTACAAAACTGTCATTCATTAGAACTCCTATAACATCCTAATGTTTTTCTATTAGATGTTACCAAATACATGTAGTCAGAACAATGACTATAAAAGCATATTAATCACCATTCTAGGCTGTTATACAAAAAACAGGAAGAGACTAAAGTACAGTACTGTACTTCTAAAGGAATTTGTTAGCAAGGCCTTCTTTTCTGCAAATAAGTTCACAAAGTGGGGTATCAATGAAGTGGAAGAAAATATGGCATGAACAATTTTTGAAGAGCTGCTGATTTTCACTGGCTATTTGCTAAAATTTATAGGAATACTGTCCAAGTAAAACTAGACAAGATGAACATTTTAGATTTCACCTATAAAAATTATTAACATCAGGGAATTTACAATAAACACCCATATGACTAGGCATGTTTTATATGTGGCAAAAACTGACCATTCATAATGCTTTCTCTAAAGAACAATTGAGTAAAGCATTTCAGATTTTACCTAGCTCTTTTACTTTTGTGACGATTTGTGCTACAAGTGAAGATTCACAGCAGTCTGAGGAAGGCACTGGAATGAAAATAACTCAGGTAAATTTTTCAGGAAAAAATTATTAAAGACATATATGATTAAACTTTCAGTTTCAGTACTCACTGAAATAAGTGCTCAAATACTAAATAGTATTAAACATAGTTTTTAAAAGAAGAATAAAAATCAGGAGTAGAAGGCAAAGGAACTATACAAATCAAGGAGGAAAAACTGGCAAAGAAAGAAGCAGTGTATTGGATTTCTACATATTGCTAATAACAAGATGGCATGTTCCTTATAAACAAAACTGTATTTTACATCTAAAATGTGTATTCCATTTTCTTTTTGTAAATTACTTTAATAAAGTTGGGATCATCCAAATTATAACAAAATAACCCATTTTTCACAAAATCCTTATCCAAGTAAGATTCACAAAGATAAGAAGCAGGATTGAGCCCACTCATTGGTTGTGGACAGGATGGTGCACGAGCATTGTAGGATGGCACAGACTCATAGTTTAAGTCATTCTTACCATGTGATGCAGGCATATAGGGTCTGCAC
Organism: Heterocephalus glaber; assembly: GCF_000247695.1. The sequence goes on along the minus strand of NW_004624800.1, from coordinate 4,711,235 downwards.
ATGCTACAATCAAAACCCATGTCTGCTACATTTTCCACTTCCTCCTCTGTATTTAAGTTTTGACAAACTGCATGCATCCATCTAAAGAGATGATATTTGTACATTTTAAAAAACTGAATATACTGAGAAGCGTTTCCTTTTAAAAACTCTAACAGGAATTAATAGCTTCAAACTTAAAAGCCCGAAGCCTCAACGCCCCCCGGCTCTACTGTCTACTCCATAGAACTATTCCCATTTGACCTTCTAGGACTTCCATAGGGCTAGAAAGAGTAAGAACAAGGACTAGGGAGGAAGCAAGTACACGTTACTTAAGGAGGACATGATAATTATTTTTGATCATGTATTAAATGTGTATCACAGCAATGAAGCTAGTCAAGGCAAGTAGGAACAAATTTTAAAAACTACAAATGCCGCAGTATGTGCTCTATGTGCTGCCTATAACTTGAAGCAGACAGAACTTTTGCTTCTTTTTTTTTTGAGATAGGGTCTCACTGTGTAGTTCAAGTTGGTCTTGAACTCACTATGTAGCCGAGGCTGGCCTTGAACCTGTCACAGCCTCCCGAGTGCTGGGATTACAGGTGTTTGCCACCACACCTGGCTGGATATAACTCTTGTAAAGTGATGTTGAACAGTTATTAGGAAATAAAGTGACAGGTATCTTGCTTTGGAACACAGAGTTTGTAGGCAGAATTGTAGGAATACATTACTAATATGAAATAACACTATTAATATTATGTGTACACTGCTTAATTGCTAATAGGGCACAGTAATGCACCAACACAATCAAAGAAAACATCCTTGATTTTGACGCTGCACACACATTACTACTAGGAAGAACAAGAGGCAACATCTAAAACCTAGATATCTAATATCAGAGCTTTAAGAAATAGAATGTGGGATCATTTTTAAAATATAATAAAAGATTCAAAAGCCCTCTGTAAGAAAATGCATGTATACAAGCAATAATTTTGCATCTAATTCCAGAAGATTCATAAATCTTCAAACAGCCTCTAGTTAAAAATCTTTATAACTGTGAGTTTAAAACAAGAAATCACATCGAAGTTTCTACTTGACTAAAAATCTTAAAAGCAACAGGTTTTATTCCTAAACTTTATAATCAGAAGGTTATATTCTAAGTTCCTTTGACTATATTTGCAGTTTAAGAAAAAAAGGCTTGTAAAAAATTGTAGAGGCAGGTACAGATACAATACCTATCACATTGTCTACACTGCAGAATCAGATCATCTTCTCTGTAGTTTCGATAGCAGATCGGGCAGGCAGACAGGCTGGCGCAAGGAGCACACTGTGTGTAGTTGTTTTGCCATTCACACCTCAGACCTGCAGATGTTGCTCCACAGTGTCTACACCAAACACACCTGAAATCCAAGCCCCATCCCCAAAGTGTCAGTTTAATTTACTCATTCAGTTACTGTAATTCTAGAAGCTACACTTAAAAAGATTAAAAGGAAATCATTTACTGTGTATGTGAAATTTTCTGGCTGGTAATAGGCATCATAGTATATGTGTATTATGTAGTTAAAACACACATGGCTAATTTTTAAAAACTAAAGTGATAGAAGAAAGTTCTGGACTTGGAAGACTGACAAAATAACAAAGGCTAGAATACCATTTGCATTTCCAGCCTCCTTTAGGAACAGTTTGCAGTGGAGGGTCTAGGCAGTAGGTGTGATAACTTATGTCACAGTCATCACACAGCAGGAGTCTCCCGGGGTCAGTCGCCTTCCCACAGGCTTCACATACTGTGCACTCCAGACACCTCCAGCCTTTGCTAAGAACCACTTTAGTGATCTGCAAAAGAAACAACTGATCCATGTGATTTATATACTGAGACTTCATTTTGCTTAAGTTAATATGGTATATATGTAACTAGAAGCAAAAAAGGCAAGCAACAACATTAGTGGCCCCAATACTGGGTAAGGCACACACATGTGCTTTCAGGAGCCCACTTGTTTCAGCAGAGTAACTGAAAACAGCATATATTTCAATGTCATTTTTAGTCCACATAACTACCCTCCACTGTAGGTAACATTCTGTAAATAAATACTATATTTTTTTACATGTGGTGAGTGGATTTTAAGTAAGTCAAGTAAGCGGCCTCATTACTTGATACAGGATTTGGCAGTACATCAACGAAAGCTACAATCTAAGACACTTGCATGAATTCCGTGCTTTTGAAACTTGGGTACATAGCACAAGAACTTACCTATTATAATTCACAGGAACAACTAAAACAAAATAAAAACAAAAAGCTCAATATAAAAGGAGATCTTTGGGACATTTTAGGTCTTGGACAAGTTTCAAGCTATGAAAGCTAGGACTTCTGAAGTTCACCTTCACTCTTCTATTTATGTTCCTCTGTCTCAAAGATCTGAGTTAGCAAAATTTAAAAAATCTCTATATTCCTGATCAACTCCTCAAAGAGGCCACATCTTATGAATTTGGAACTAACTCCTTAAAGACCTCAAAAGACTAAAGTCACAATGAAATAAAAAGCAAAGTGAAGAGTAGAAACTCAGATCATGGAGGAGTAAGAAAGCCTAAAAACCACCAGAAAGGAAAATAAAAGAGCTGAATTCAAAAGAACAGCTATCAGAATAGCATCAAGCTTCCCTACAACCTCGGGCACCAGAATAGACTTGGTTTCCAAATTCTACAAGAAAACACTTTTGAAAGCACAATTTTTAATCTAGGTAAACAAGCAACACTTGAGAAGCAGAATACTGTTTAGACAAACAGCAAAGTCAAAATTCAGCTCCTGCATCCTCTTCATGAAGTTATCAAGAGATATGTGGAACAGAATGGAGATGTATACAAAAAAAAGGAAGATGAGGGGTGCAATGAATTTGAGGACAGAAGTCTGAGAAAGATTAAGGTTAAGAGACATCTAGAAGCTGCTGGCACAGATCACAACAGGGTGATGTAAGATACAAGAAAAGGAGAGCATTTGCCCAGGAAAACAGGTCCTTCAACAAATATTCTGATGCAATGAAGCTTTTATAGTAGATAAACACAACAAAATAAGAATGGAGTCACTAATGATTATTTTCTTCCTGCTATTAAAAATTCCAAGAAAAACAAAAGTCACAGGACACTAGTTGGATCTGCAGTCAACATTCAGTGATTCAAACCAACTATGCAGTTACACAACTATATGAATGATTATTTTCTTCTTGCTATTAATAATTCCAGGAAAAGTAACAGACATGGTACACTAGTGACATCTGCAGTGAACATTTACTGAGTCAAAACCAACACTTAATTAAATTATGCAGCAACAAACTACACTGGAAGGGTGTTGGAGAAAGGCATGGGGTGCATGGTGAGAACTAAAGCAGAAACTGTTTATGCAAAGCAGAAGTGAACAATTCTAACAATGGTAAAGCAGTGATACCAGCTATTATGAAGAGTTGCAGAATTACCTACAAGAAGAAAGACCTGAAAATAAAAGTGGTTGCCTCAAATATGAAGCTAGAATAAGACAGAGTCAACGTAAGACTTTTGATTTTTTATTTTTAAACATACATCTTTACTGCTTTGATTAACTTACTAACTTTTAAAATAAGTTTTATGTAACCAGGTCATAATCTATTATTTACCCAAATGGAAAAAACAGCCTTGGGTAGAAAGAAGAGAGGTAGATAAAGCAGTCTCCAGCAGAAGTTTTCTGTGAACAGGGAGATAGTAAACACATTAGGTTTTGCGGCCCATGTGGTCTATTGGGAATGTACAATTCTGCCTCTGTTGAACTAAACCACTGTGGATATGTGTAAATGCAAGATCACTGTTATGCACCAATATAAGTTTGAGTACAAGACCAGGAAGTGGGCCAGATGTAGCATGTGGACTGCAGAGTGCCAATCCCTGGCTCAGAAGAACCAATAAAGTGGGAAACACCAAATTCTTGGGGTAGAATTTTTAAAATACATATCTTCATTCCTGTTTTCTTATTACAGAGAAACCTGCCCCCATGGATCTTTACAACTAGATTCTCAGGTTATTCCATTTATTTTCACTCTCCACGGTACTACATTGGGTTTCTATCCCCACAACCAATGAAATAGCTCCAGCCAGCCAAGACATCCTGACTTCCAAATCCAACATTTTAGGATATTGCCTGCATGTTACTTTACCTCTCTGGAGTACTTCAACATCTAAACAACTTCTCTGTCTTTAAGACTCCCTCTTATTCTAGAAAATACTGTTCTACTCTTAATTCATTTTTTCCTTTTTGGAACTGGTTTAATTTGGGGAGGACTGAACCTAGGACCTTTGCAATGAGCTACACCTTCCAGCCCTTTTATAATGTGTGTATTTTGAAACAGGGTCACGTTAAGATATTAAGTTATAGAGGATGGACTTGAACTTGTGATCCTCTTGGCTCGGCCTCCTAAAACACTGGGATAACAGGCATGAGCCACCCAGCCCAGCCTGGCTTAATCTTAGTTTTACAAAGTTCCTTGAGTTCCATCTACAATACAGTGTCTAAAGTTGTGGCAGATGTGTTTTATAATCTACAATACATATCGACTTTCACTATAATTAAGTGGGACCAGTCCTTTTTTTCCATAAGATATCAGAAAACTGGGCAAAATTCATAAAACGACTGTTTTCAGATACTGGAGATCATGAAGTAAAGGACTATGACCTCTGAGAGGATGGAAATGTCTGAGTCCTGTGAAAAAGCGTCTACAGATACCTTCCAGAAAGTTGCCAGGGAAGGAGAACTCCAGTATAAAGGCCTCACTGAGTTGAGAAGATATGACAGAGTTCACAAAGGCTAAGACAGCTGGAATTCACAGTACACAGTCCAGGAAGAGAAGTGATCAATAAGAGCTCCAGAAATCCACAAAGGAATCATCTGAAGTCCCTGGCTGAATCCCAAGTTGCATATCTACAAGTCAGCACAAAGATCTAGAAAGACTACCTACCTAGGATGTGCAAGCTGAACAATTACCAGAGCTCTTACATGGCTGGAAGACATGCAGATCTCTACTGGTCAGAGTGGGAAAACACTGGTGAGCAGAAGGTAGGATCCAGTAGAAACCCGGAAAGGCCATGGACAAAGTATAAGGCAAACTAGTGCTAAAACAGCAGTCCTTAAGGGTAGTCTGAGGGTCAAAACCATTTTCATTCTACTCCTAAGAAATCATGTATCATTTGCACAGATTCACTCACAATTGTATGGTGGTCTTTTCAGAGGCTACATGATGTCAACATTGTTGTCATACAAATTATGCATCTATATTCTTGTTATAAAATGTACCATTTTATCTTCTAAAATGGTTAAATATTCAATACTCACAATCCTCCAAACAAAAATTCATTATATAATTTTGGACAGTGTTACACTTTAAGACCATAAAGTGCAACCAGTCATGCACATCTGTAATCCCAGCACTTGGGAGGCTGAGGCAGGAGGATTGCCGTGAGTTCAAGGCCATCCTAGGCTACATAGTAAGTTCAAGGCCAGTCTGAACTGCATAGTAATACCCTGTGTCCCTCTCCCACCAAAAGGGCTGGGGATGTAGCTCAGTGGCACCATGCTTGCCTGACAAGCGTACGGTCCTCAGTTCGATCCCCGGTACCAAGAAAAAAAAAAAAAAAGACAACCATAAACTCTATGAATATCCAGCTTAGAATGAAGGTTCTCTAGACCTATCCAAGAAAGACTAAAAAGGAGCTTTAAAAAGGCCAACTTTTTTGACAAATAACTGCCTACCACCACAAAAACTAAGCTAGACAATTCATATACTACTAGTATGCTTGTGGATATTCTGTATTTCTCAATCAATAAGGCTATAGCATTTTGTACTGGCCAGAATAGAGTCAGTGGTACTAAAGGAAACACATGCAGTTAGTGAAACAGGAATTTAAATTCTAGCTCTGCCAGTAGCTAGTTATTGAACAGTGCACTAACTGGTCTTAACTTATATAAGCTTCACTCAGTTTACCTGTAAAAGGGGAATTAGCTATCTGATGTGTTATAAAAAAAAATGCACAAAGCAGGAGCCTTTTTAAACATTAATTTCCTTCCTAAAACTGTTACCAATTTTAGTTAACAAAGGCTGTTCATATTAAGGCATCAGTTAGGCTCGTGGAACTTGTATTCTCATCTTAAAATTTCCTTAGATCAGAAATATATGTATTCTAGAATCCAATTACAGAGAATTCAGAATACAAAGAACAATGTTTTTCTATGCACATATAATTCTCTTTTGAAAATGGCTTTACGTAATCTATGTTTTGGGTTTTTTAGTCAACATACTGTGAGGAACAAATTTTTAAGTAAATTAACTGCACTAGTGTTCTATTTTGATAGATTAATTGTAATTTTTCACTTTGATTCTAACTTTATGAAAGTGTGTACTACCTTAGGAAAGAAATAGTGTAATTTTCAGCAAGGAATTCTCAGGGAATACAAGTTGATTTGTTTGCTACACTGACATCCTGGGTAGATAATGATATAATGTGATGGTGTTTGAAAGGCAAGAGAGAAGAGACAAAGATGACTTGTAAGTTCAGGGTTATTCGGGACCAAAAAGCTAAAGTTTGTGCTTATACCACACAGCATGGCAGCACCAGAAAAGTTAGTTGTGGAGTACACAGCAGGACATCTGCCCTATAGTGATGTCATTCCATACCGAAGTTCAGACACCATGTTACTTTATTTAAATATACAGGTTTTATTAAAACTAAGGTCTTATCAAGAAAACAAAAACCCGAGTTCAACAACTGAAGTACTACTTAAGACATATACATATTTATATAACTTTAAAATCAAGTGCTCAATTACCATGTAAAAGGTTCCCCACTACATCCTTAACCTGAAAACTTAAAGCTCAGCACTGCAGGCTCTCAATTATTATGGAAGTGCATTAAACATGACCTTTGTTTCAGCTATAAGCAGAAACAAATGAGTTCTAAGCACTGTTTTATAAACTAAATGCATATATTTTTGTTTTACTTTTTTAAAAGAATGGTAGGATAATTGATAAAATTTAAGACCAGAGATTTTTTTCTTTTCTTTTCTGGGTTTTTTTTTTTTTTTTGAGACAGTGTCTCACTGTGTAATTCAGGCTGGACTCGAATTCGTGGTGATTCTGCCTCGGCCTCACAAGGGCTAGGATTACAGGTGTGCATTACCACTCCTGTAGAGAAATTAATTTCTTTCCTTTTTTTTTTTGGTACCGAGAGTCAAACTCGGGTCCTTGTGCTTGCAAGGCAGGCGGTGGAACCACTGAGCTAAATCCCAGGCCCAAGAAGTTAATTTGAGTTAACCTATAGAAGCAATATTTAAAGTACTTAAATACTGTCACCCATGTGTAATAAATCATTAAGAACAGCTGATTAACTAGGTAGATCACACGACTATTCAATTCAAAGTAAAGCTCAGTATGCTTTTGTTAACTCATTTAATTTAAGCATATTTACCTTAATACTGACACAGTACGGATGGTAACACTGACCACACTGGGAACAGGCAAGTAATCTTCCTTCTGCTCCTTGGCCAAAACTGCCACATACCACACACATATCCTGGAATTAAGAACACATGAACCTATTTTGAATTGGAGATTAAAGTAAGAATATAAAATTCTTAATTTTAAAATACTTTCTTGACTAATATAGTTCTCTAGTCAAATTATATGATATCTGTCCATATGCAGAAAGTAGAAATAGACAAGGAAGAATTCAAAAGTGGAAGATTAAATTCAAACCTGGTGCAAAGTGAACCTGTCACTACTAGAAAACAACACAACTGTATTGTGCATAGAGTTTTCTTCCTCATCCTTATTTGAAGAAATATCTGCTGCAGACACCTACAAAAAGCAAAATACGAATATTTCTTACTTATATTACATTTAACTGGAAAGTTTCAAAATATATCCAAAATACAACTTTTTGCCAACATCTACACTAATAATACCAAATTCTATTACTAGTGCTAAGATACTATGTAAAACTATAAATCATTCTACTTTTTATTCATTTAGTTGTCTCTTTAAATTTACAAGGGAGAGGAGGATAGCTGACAGGAAAACTTCTTCTAGAAACCCTATTAGCTGGGTGTGGTGGCGCATGTCTGTGATCCCAGCACTTGGAAGGCTGAGGCACAAGGATTGCCTTGAGGGCTGGGGTTTTATCTTGGTGGTTTCACCACCTACTCCGCAAGCGCAAGGACCTGAGTTTGATCCCTGGTACTAAAAAAAAAAAAAAGAAGGATCGCCTTGAGTTTGAGGTCAGCCTTGAGTTTGAGGTCAGCCTGGTGTACACAGTGAATTCAAGGTCAGCCTGAACTACACAGTGACGCTGTGTTTCAAAAAACCAAACATTTGTCCAGAATATGTAAAGAATGCTCAAAACTCAAGAAATTAAAAAGTACCCAAACTTCATGGACTAAACATTTGAAGAGTGACTATATCAAGTAACAAATAAACAAATATATATATATATATATATATATTAAAAATGGACATCCTTAGGGAATATAAATGAAATACTATTACATCCTTATCAGAATGGCTAACATTAAGAATGACCATATCCAATGTTGCTAAACATGTGGAGGAACCGGGAATCTCAAGCACACTTATTGTGAATATAAAATGGTACAATCAAAATGTAAAACAGGCTTTTCCATAAAAGTTAATCACACATCTATCATACCACTCAATTTACTCCTAGATATTTGCTGGGAAAAAAAAGAAATCATATGTCCATATAAAAGTTCACAGATAGAATTTCATAGATGAATTTCTAATAGCCAAAAAATATAAGCAACCATAATATTTTCTTTTTTTGGTACCAGCGATTGAACTCTGGTCCTTGCGCTTGCGCAGCACGTGGCAAAATAACCATAATATTTTCCAACAGAAATTGTGGGGCATCCACAGTTCAAATACTATTCAACTACAAAGAAGAATGAACTTCTAACACATACAGCAACATAATGACTCTCAAAATATTAATGTTAAATGAGATAAATTAGACCTTAAAGAATGTATTCTATATGATTCTACTTATATGCAGCTACTGAAAATGCACACTAATCTTAGTGAAGGAAACAGATTGGCTGCTGCCTGGGATAATCAAGGTTGGGGGCAGAAGGGAAGACGGGGGGGGGGGGGGTCCTGAAGAAATGTTGGCAGCTTTTCACTATCTTAATCGTGGTGCGGTTTTTAAGGGTGTATAGAAGCCAAAACTTGTGTACTGCAAATATCTGTAGCCTTGTATTAATTTTTCAATAGGCCTTGTTTTACTTTTATTTAAAAAGGGCCACAACCCACATTACTCTTACTCTCAGTATAGCAGTAAAACTGAATACTTTCATCTGTCTCTTGAATTTAACACTTAGAGATTTTGAAAAATAGTATTTCCATGTAATAAAATAGTAAAGTCACTACATAAAAATATTTGTCAAGGAGCCGGGGATTTAGCTCAGTGGTTCCACTGCCTGCCTGGCAAGTGCAAGGTCCTGAGTTCGATCCCCGGTACACCCCCCCCCAAAATTGTCAATATTTATCAAATACATAAAGAATGTGTGATAATACAGAGTAAATATCAATCTTACAATAAGATATTCACTGAATCTTTAACATTTTTAGAATCCATATTAATTTGCAACATTTCTAGTTTCTCTTCTTTAAACCTTAATAACAAACATAACTAAAATTAAAAAATTAAAATGTCAATGTAAAAAAATTTTTAAAAACAGATCCAAGGCGTAACAAGAGTTTGATTTTTTCCAAATAAAACAAGTATAATACATACATACCAGCTCTCGGGGGAAGGTTGGTATAAAAAGATAAGAGTTAAAAAGGAAAGTAAGAGAAAGCAGAAAATTTAATGAACAAAAACTTGATCAGAGACCGATTAAAATAACAAAAAAACAGAGATAGAGCAAAATTTAAAACAATCAGCCTATTGATGTGACTCTTCACACAGAAATATCTTACTACACATAAGATTCTCATCATTAACTGACATTTAAAGATCATAGCAAATATAAATAAACCCTTACCCCAGATAACACAACAGCTCCAATTCCACTTTTTAGTTTGGATCTGCCTCTGCCACCTCGTCCTGACAGCCCTGCACCTCGAGGTCTCCGCTTTCCTGGAAATCCAGAGCCACGGCCCTATGTAATAGATGGGGGCAGTCAGCACTCTATAAAAGCCCAGCAGTTTTAAACCCAAATGCCAATGGGATAAAACATTTTATTAAATGTCAACACAAATGAACACTTCTCTCTTTTATTCTGATTAGATGATGCATAACAGGAGACCAAGCTTTTTATATGTATCTTTATGCACTCTACAACTTAAAATATAAATATACAGTATGTATAACCTCTGAATTAAATAATGCACTCATCTTTGTGAATGTTCTTCATCAGCAGGCCTTGGCACTATTTTTCTAATAGCCACACCTAATTTAGATATTTCAATGTGCAACAAACTGTATTCAATATAAAGCCAATATAAGGAAGAACTCTTACTAATTGGTTGCTCAGGGATTACTGTAATAGCTGACATTTACTGAATACTTACTATGTACTGATCTAAGCACTTGTTACTCTCAGCAGACCCATAGAATATAGGTAGATGCTGTTTCATTATCCCTATTCTAGAGATGAATGTACTGAGGGATAACAAGTTTAAGTAGTTTGTCCAAGGTTATTGAGCTCGCAAGTCTGACTCCAGTCTCTGCTTTTTAACTTCTATTCTGTGCTGTTACATTGCATCAGTTAATTTTTGCTAGTATAAAACAGAATGAGGAAGGGTCCTGTTGTTAAAAGTCAATTTCATCTATTAACAAACAGTAGCCTTATAAACTAAACATTCCTGCCTCATTCTACCACAGTATTTAGAGAAAAAAATTATAGGCAAAATGACAAAAACCATAAAACCCTTGCTTTAAATAAACTGGATAATAAAATACTTGAAATAGGAATAATTTATCTGACTTTTTATCCAACACAAGAAAAAAAACCTTAAGGGGAAACGTTTTAAATTCCCTGACATTTTTAAGATGTAAGTACAAACAGGTTTTGAGTTTTGTTTTTCTCTCCTTTTCTTTACACCCAGACTTATGTATTCTTCTGAGGGGAGGCATGGCACAAGTAAACCCATTATATATTTAAAATCATTGAATAATCAGGAAAATAAATGCTTCCTCTAACAAACTAAATAAGATGTTGTATCTTCAACTGATGCCATTTATCAGAGTTTGAGAAGGGAACTTATCCCTATTTAGCAGAATAGTTTCCAGGTCAAAAATGTATGGCTACACTGTGCTAAGAAGAATGAAAGGGAAGGGGGACCCTTGCATCCCTGTTCAGTTTTCAAAAGGTCTCTCCTTGTCTCCTCTCACCCTGTTCTCCTTTAAGTCCTTTGAGAGGTCTGTCAGCTTTTTAGAACAAGCGACAGACTGAAAAAGTTGTTTTATTTTCTTTTGTTAATTTTTAAAAAGGTATAAAATATTTTTTGAAGTTAAATAATTAAAAATCAAGCCTATAATAATCTCTCAATTTGCCCTAATATGCAATGATACAGATATAATTAAGAGAAGGCGGGTGGTATTTCCTATAAAACCATCAAATTAGTCACCTTTTATACTCTTAAAACAAGTATACGTTATTAAAAAATATTAAAACAAATATTTACAGCCTTATTCCAGAATATTACATATAGAATATGATGACAAGATATATTCTCTAGTCAACAAAGTATTTTAACTTTTGAGATGATTACTACTTTTTCACATTAATTTTTTTCCTTTCAAAATGTATTAATCTACTTACTTGTGGAACTAAGAGAATCATCCACCAATGACAAAGAAAAAGCTCTACAAGTGAGAGGTTAATACGCACAATGAATTATGCTGCAATTCTGATATTGTTCTTCCACTAATAGTTTTTTTTCTTCTCCAGGAAACATTTTATTTTATATCATGCATGAGGAAGTCCTTAATTACCTTTTAGTCTATGTGACAAGGATTTTCCCTCATAGAAACATAGAAACATTGGTAATAATAACAAAGAAATCAACCTTAAAAGTAGGTATTAAAATTTTACACTTGTAAAATTGCGATTTAACTTCCTCCTAGTCAAGATCTCTAAATCAAGCATGTTACTTCTTTACACTAAAATTTTGAGATTAAAAAAGTAGCTCTGGAAACAATCTACAAAGGTTTACTTCTTAACATCCAATAGGACAAAACAAATCAGAAAGAAATGATACATGAATGTAAATGCAATTTTATTTACCACTTTGATGCTCCAAATGGCACTGCCAGGAAGCTGCCTGGGTTTAAAAATTTCCCGACCTTCTGAAATGTCTGGGGACCAGGAAGGTGGGCTCACTGTATTATGAGTACTCCAAGCCCCCTAGGATATGGCAGGTGAGAAAATAGATGTATAAAACTCAGCAACATAAAAGGTCAAAGCCAGCAACTAAGGAATTTTCGAACAGCAAAAACAAATGCAAATGTATGGAAATTTAGGACAAACTGCTTTAAGAAAGGAAAAATAAGCTTATCACAATGACTTTATATTTAAATGTTTGCAGTTACAATTTACACATTTTATTCTGGTTGAAACATCATGACAATAAAACAAATTAAAAATTAAGGTTTCCATGACATCAACATTGACTCATGAACTGCAATTATAGTACCAAAAAAATAAAACTCAGTCACAATCCAAGAATTAACCCTAGAAGAAACTATTTAGGGATTTTTTTTCTTCTCAAGCATAACTGTGCTTGCTAGAAAGGAGAAATAGATAACCGTATATGCCAGTATTATAAACAACTGAATCAGTAGGCCAAAAACCATTATAAAAAACCTAAGTTATCAATAAATGCACACACTTCAAACTGTGGAAAATTTGTAATCTTAAAATATCATTATGATCTTAGTGATTAATTACTCTTCCCCCAGTGACCATTAGTTGTGGGTTTTGGTTTTGATTTCTGTTTTGGGAATATTTTATGGAGGTTGTACCCAAAAACTTAATTCAAAAAGTGAAGAAAAATTAAAGCACATTGTCCTAAATTTTCAAATTAAAATGCCTAAAGCACCTAATAAACTATATAAGAAATGTACCTTGTTAAAATAAAACTAAGGAATTTCCCTTCCAAGTAACTACATTCAGAAACAATCTGAACTAATCTGATGGAGATGCTAAACAACATAAAAAATGTTTACTTCATGAAGGTAAGATTTTTGAAGAAAATCACAAAACAAATGTCAAACATCAAAGAACCTATTCTGAATTAGGTAATTCAATAACACATACTAATATTTTACCAATTAAATGACCAAAAACTAAGACAAGGTATATTGTACTTACCAGATTTCTAGAATATCATTCAAACTACTAAGAATCCCATTCATTACATAAAAATACCACCAGGAATCTAACCAGCATGAGACAAGTTAATGAAATAACAGTACTATATTTGGAAACAAACTACACAAGGGAGAGACTGCTTTTAGTCCAGGGTCGTTGGAAACCTCTATGTCACCAAGAGTTCTTTCCCTGTCCTCATTTTACCCAAGCTCTCAACAGCTGGCACACAGCTCTGATGGGGTCAGTGACAGCACACCTACAGATGGATATATCAATGGCTTTAGGGTTGATCTTCCTACATCTCCCTCCACTTGAGGAGGGAGGAGTCTGGAGTCTCCCATGGCTGAAGCCCAGATCCTAAATATTATTATCTGTATCATCATCTTGGAAACTGTTGTCTCCCACATTCATACTGCTAGGTTTAATCTGTTCTAACAGCTAAAGAATTTAAGAGAGCTGAACAAAACCTACCACTATCAAATCCTATGGAAATTTTTGAAAATGCTATCTGGCAGAAATTGAATTAGAACCAAAGAACAATTATGTAATCCCAAAATTGATTAAAGTTGGTATTACCTTCTTTCTTTAGAGGTCCATTTCTCAAGTAAATTTAAAGTTATACAGGTGTTACAGGACTGCACAATAGAGAAATGGGACCAATAAAGGCACGTGGAGGGTAGGCTATTCGGGGCAAATTTCTATTAAAAGTCAAATCCTCTTGCTGGTTGTCAAAAATAATACCACTATTAAAGCTCAAGAGTACTTTTAGTTTTAAGAACAGCCAGAGAAGGTTTGGAGTCTCACAGGCAACTTTACACCTCCAAGTTCTAAGTCAAGCCTGGGTCCACAAGCTCCCAAAAATCTATATACAAAGCCAAAGTTGTTATTAAATAACAAATCTAATTTAGGGAAAGGAAAAATACTCAAGAGGCAGAACAGAAAGGAAGACAAGTGGTAAGAGAAACAGTAAACATAAGAATATCATTTGATTTCTTGGTAAATACATTCACTCATTGTGCACACTGGAGTGACGACAGCAAACATCTTAATGATTTAAGATAATTTTTTTACATAAAGAAGTCTTATTTACAAAACAGTTTAACATTAAATAAGAAATCAGAGGTGACTGTGATTTGATAAGGCACTGTAAAGGTACTGAAGCAGATGTCATCAGCTTTAGCCTTCAATAATTTCAGAACACAAACATGGTTTATGCTACCAATGGTTTTAAGCATAGCTTCAGAAGTACCACTACCAAGGAAAGTCTGGTGCTTCTTATCTGCACTTGTTTTCAGTTTGGCACTTCAGGGGGCTGTATTTTTAAAATATTTAAAACTATAGCTTCCCAGTGGTTTGGCAAAGAGCTTGTTAGACTTCAACTGGCCTGGGAATCGTCTCGAAATAAACACTCTGACTCAAAGGTGAGTCTGAAATTGATCCAACAAACTCCCAAGTGATGTCAATAAATATCCCTGGTCTCAGGCAAAAATGTCCGAGTAGCAAGAGTTTGATCTTTGTATTTTCTAGAAACATGTCTAAGCTTGCACTGAACTTTTCCTCTAGCCTTTTTCTGCTCTCTCAGAGTTAATCTGTGGTCTTCTCTACTGCAGCAAGTACACACATCTTGTATTTAATAGGCTACTGACTAGTTCTAAAAACCTGTATGATCATTAGGGAGCCTTGATGTCATCTTCACTACTACTTTGCAGTACAAATAATTAGCCGATCTGTTTCAGTACAAATATTTATTAGGCAAATTGTTTTAGGACCACCATTCCAGACTTACATATATACACTATTGGCATGTCTGCCAATGTCTCCACTTTCACAAAGTATTATCTGCATTATTTTGTAATTCAAGAAGTAAACAGTGGCATTTGCTATTTTATGTGTGTTATCATTAAATTCTAACAAAAACATATGATCTCATTTCATAGATGAGGAAAGTAAAGCATAGTTCCACAAGTAACTTGCTCAGCGCTCACAAACAATAATGGGAGGACAAAGGTTTGAATCCAAGCAACTACACTACAAAAATTTTCATGCTGCAGTAATCAATCTTTCCAAGTATCAATATTAGTAAAAGCTGGTATTTAGAATACAAAACATTTTTAAAATGTCACTTTTTTAAAAGGCACCATTTGTGTGGTGGCACATGCCTGTAATCCCAGCACTTGGGAGGCTGAGGCAGGAAGATTGCTTTGAGTTTGAGGCCAGCCTAAACTACATAATGAGACTGTCTCAAAAAAAAAAAAAGAAAAAAGCACCATTGTATTTAAAACAATGCAAGTGGAAATCACAAGTAGCATGTACCCTGCCTCTTTTATTCTTTATAACAATTTCACTGAAGGGTCCATTACACAGGTTTTACCTTTTAAGCATCCAAGAATAGATGATTAAAGCTAAAGCATGTTTACATTATATAAAGAAATGTTTCAAAATCACAACAGTTTTAATTAAATGCTAGATAATACATCTAATTTTATTATTTTAAAACAAAACAAAACCTCAAAAGAATGACAGTATTTCTTGCTAAGGGTTTTTACATTTGCAAGCCAGAAATGGCTTCTTCTGTTTAAAAGGAGAAAGAGCCAGGTGTGGGGGCACCCACCCATAACTCCAGCTCCTAGGGAGGCTGAGGAGGAGTGAGGGGAAGGTCACAAGCCAAGCCAGCCTGGGCAACTTAGCAAGGCACTGACTAAAAATAAAAACAAAACTAGGCTGGTGATGTAACTCAATGGGTGGGGTGGGGTTAGGTAGAGGAATAAAGGAAAGAAAAAAGGGAGGAAGGGAGGAAAACTTTGTTAACTGTTAACAAAACTATAAATCCTATACAGTTCATAGTTCTGGGATCTTGTTTTTCTCTCACAGCAATAGATTATGAAACGGATATACTATTTTGAAACACGCCAACTAAAATGATGTTGTAGTACACAGTATATGATTAACATTCTACAATTCATCATAAGATACTTAAATTGATGAAAAATAAGAAATCCAGGTCACAAAGTAATGGAAAAGTAGTTATGATCTAATGAAATACTATCTTTGGAAATCTATAATGAAGAAACTTCTTTATGAGAAGGTCTCAATATATATAACTCTTAGAACTTGTAGAAATTCCTAAGCTTTCAGCATATATAATGGTAACAACAAGAAATGATGGAAAAGTAAAAAAAATAAAAAATGAAGGAATTCTTAGAATTTGTTTAAAAGTTATCAAAATACAGTATCTGTATTTTTTACAAAATTTTCTTGAAATATTTACTGAAAGTCAAACTATTTCATAGAATGTTTAATGAAAATTGACGACCATGGAAGCAATTACTACATGACAGTCTCAAGTAGATTAGTCATGTTATTATCTTCGGTAAAAGATTATACAAATCTTATCAGAATACAAGATGACTTAGGTTACTATTATCTCAGAATTTCCAAATTAGAATGGATAAATACAACTGTAAAATGAAGACTTAAATATAAGTATGATTTGATATGATGGATTAAAATTTCTATACTACTTTCTACTTTTTAAAAGCATTTCTAATAGTTTTGTGTTTAATTCATTTTAAAAACCAGTAAATCAAAGAGTAACACATTCTCTAATTCAGCGCTCCACTTGCAGGGATGGGATCAAAGAATATCCTCAAGAGGCTGTATTTTAACTGGTCTAGGAAGGAGCCATTACAATGATGTTTTAAAAGTATGGATTCAGCTTCATCTGACAGCAGCCAGCTTGAAGCTTAGCTGCCATGACTGCCCCTGAGTCAACCTGGTTGGCTGTCCAAGCATGTTTCCCAGTATACCCTAAATAAGTAAACCCAGTCAGACAGTATATGAACTTTGCCACCAACACTTGGAATGTGACCCACATCTTTGAAACTGGCTTAAATGAAACAAGTACATTCCAGATTGAAGTACAGTGTAGTCATTTTTGTCCTGCCCACATGTAAGTCTCCCACTTCTGACCCAAATGGTAGGGATCTACTTGGGTCTTACTGCATCCAGGACCACACTTTTTGCTCCAGAACCAAAGCTCCTCAGGGGACTACAGTACGTGGCAGGGCCAATAACCACTTTTCTAAACCCAAGTCTCAATATTAATGTACCTATAATACTGAAAAATTCAAAAATCTTCATAAATGCGAAGTCCATAAGTGCATAAAAAGATCTGAAAGTGTCCAACTTGCTCCTTATTACTGTTCCCAGAAACTTCCTTATCCTACTACCTGTTAGATCTAATTTTTCCTTCTTATCTTTGTGAAATCTTGTGTTAGAAATGGGCAACAAAACAAAACAAAAAAACAAGAATCTCATCCTACACACATTTAAAATATTGGTCATTATTTCTATAGTCGCTAGTCTGGTTCTGAAAAATATACTTGTGATATATCTAAAATATGTCAGAAGCAAATGAGCATTGTATTTATTAAACATCTAAAATCTTACATATAAAAAGTAGAATGTAATACATTAAATTTAGTTACTAACCTCCTGGTAAATAAAAACAATCCTATATGGTTTGCCATTTAATAATGGACTTCCAACACTAGAGACAAAGATTCTTTTTGTCCAGACATCTTAAGATTCAGAAAATTCCCTAAATTTTGTTATGTATATGGGTTGTGTGTTGATAACTTAATATGCACTTAAAATTTAGTGATTTATAGTAAACTGATTTATGAGTAACTGGAGAAATCAGAATATTTCTACTTCATTCCTTAAAAAATAGTGAAAGCAAACAGTACTCCTAGCTTAGTCTTAAATCTGACTTTTTAAAAATTTCACCAATAATTCTGTAATTGACATTTGTTCTTTCTCAAACGCTTTTGTCTGATACTTCCCAGTAAAGTAGCCACTAATCACATATGGCTACTTAGTACTCCTAATATTGTTAGTCCAAATTGAGACATGTTTTAAGTGCAAAAACACAAGCAGATTTCAAACACCTAACTTTAAAAAGTCATATAAAGGGGCCAAGGATTTAGCTCAGTGGTTCCACCTCCTGCCTCCCAAGAGCAAAGTCCCGAGTTTGATCCCTGGTACCAAAAAAACAAAACAAAACAATACAAAGTCATATAAAGTATCTCATTCATTTTCATGTTGGTTAAATGCTAAATAATATTTTGAATGTGTTGGTTTAAATATGTTAAAATTAAGTTCACCTGCTTCTGTTTGACTACTAAAAATGTTTAAATTATACGAGACTTATATTTATATTGGTCAGGACTGGCTACCCTTCTACTAATTTATACCTCCAAATATTTCTCAATAATTTGATCAGTAGTTTTTACATCAAAATTTAAATCTTTCAGATTTTGTTTCTAAATAAATTACTCATTTAATTTTGAAGCTGAGAAAGGTTCATATACTAGAAAATCATTCAGATAAATATCTAGCCAGGCATGCCACTGCATGTGATAATCCTGGAATCCCAGCACTCTAGGACACTAAGGCAGGAGAATGGCAAGTCTGAACCCAACCCGACAACTTAGGGACTTAGATCCTGTCTCAAAAATAAAAAATAAAGGGCTAGGGATATAATATAGTTCCATGCAAATGCCCTAGAGTCAAATTGCAATAAATAATAATGGATGAATCAATCTATCTATCTGGCTACTATGGGACAGGATTTCATAAACCAAATTCACAGTTCTTTGAATAGTATTACCAGCATAGTAGGAACAACTAAAGAATCAATGACATTCAAAAAAATACAGAAGTATCAGTAGTGTTGTGTTGATGATCAAAAAGTACCTAGAAACCAAATTTTACATCACAATCATAGCCATGAAAATCTATCTCATTTTTGACCCAATCCCCACTGCCAAGAATTTGTAAATGAATCACTCAGTTAAACCAGAAGTATGACACAAAATACCTAGTATCAAAGGAATTCATGTAACACAATAATGGACCTTAGTATTTCCAATGTATACACACTTCTGTTATATACAGGGTAGGTATTATGGCCCCGGTGCTTCAGCAATGGAAAAGCCATCTCCAGTTCACACTCTACACAGTAACAATACTAGCAGCAAGTCTTGAAGCAGAAGCTTGTTTTGCTACATAACAAACACCAAAACTGGAAGACTAAAAGAACAAAGGAAGAAAACATGGCCTACAAATTGCTTATGAATTAGCAGTAAATGATTAAGGAGTAATAAGAAAGAGAGTGGCAGCTAGTAATACAATATTATCAAATTTGGGAACTAAAAGACAATATAGCAGAAGCAATAGCAAATATCAAGATGTGGCTTATAAGATGGGGTAAGGCAGAAAGGAAAAAAAAACATACACATATACAAATAACACAAAACAGTTTGGAATAAAAGTCAACAGAAAAAAATAGTCCAGGCTAGAGATTTTAGCACAGTGCAAGATCACTTGCCTAGTGTGCCAAAATAGTTTGATCCCCAAAACCACAAAAAATAAACAAGTCTTAATGTACTGAATCTAGTTTCTCTGTTGGAACAAGTCTCAAAAAAGGAAAGATTTCAGTAAAATTCAACAGAAAATTTGATGTAGTATCTTTAAGATCCAAACCTGGGCCGGGAATGTAGCTCAGTGGCACTGGCAAGCACAAGGTCCTGAGTTCGATCCCCAAACACACCCCCCAAAAAAAGATGCAAACCAAAAGTAAATTTGAGATTCAAGTTTCTATTGCTAAAGTTTTATCAGTTAGAACTGCAGAATTATTACATAATTATGTATTTTGTAAAAAAGACTTACCAAGGCAAAGAAAAAAACCTCTTAGTACTAAAGATATAAATATTAAAGAAAATACTTAGGGAAAAAAAGCACATATACATAATTTTGGTTTACTGCATCTCTTGGCCATAGAGAAATATCCAAATTTCGTATGATAATCTGCTTTTGATGTAACTTATCAATAAAGAATAAAAAATATATCTGGGATTTATTTAAAGAATAAATTTCACATCAAAATAAAAGTTGGATCTTTTTAAAACAAGCTTTCTGACTAAAATTAATGGATCCAGATTAATTTATTATTCCTTTAAAATTCAGACTGTAATTGCTAGGAGCAATTTAAAACAAGAAACTTAAAACTTCAAATTACCATGATGACTAAACACTTCTCTACTGTTTGGTATCTTGGCATTTTAAAAAAGACTTCAGTAGTAGCAATTACAATACTCAGTGATTATTAGCTAAAATATCTTCATCTATATACATAGTCTCACTTGGATCACATTTAAAAATTCTCTCCTGAAAGGCAGAATCCACAGCACTTAAAATAATAATGAGAGGAGTTCCCTCACTTCAGGAAGATCAACGATACAATTCTAGGACTTTTTCCATAAAACACTGAAATAAGTCCTAGCTTGGGGAAAAAAATCCACAAGTGTTAGTTATCAATTAATGAAAACATCAAAATGAGATTCCCCTACATAAAAAAATTCCCTTTATAAATCTTACTGCTTATGCAGCTAAAAATATACACACTGGATATATCAGTAAATAACTTACAGGTGAAAATAAATATTAGTTACTGCATATCCAGAACTTTGCTGTTTTTAAAGAACTAAAAAAAAAAAATTTTAAGAGCTTCCTGTGAGGGCCGGGGATTTAGCTCCGTGGTTCTGCCACCTGCTTTGCAAACTCAAGGTCCCAAGTTCAATCCCCAGTATCAAAAAAAAAAAAAAGAGTTTCCTATGAGAAACTATAATAGATCACTTTTATGTTGCAACTAAGTTAAAATATCAAATATCATTGTAAGTTTAATAAATTACATTCTTCATTAATAGCATTTTCTAAATAATGACAAAAATACATTAAGTCAACACTACATCTGAGTTCCCCTACAGGACAGAAAAGGCTCCCCTACAACTAAAAGGTACATGTACAATTTCTATTTTATCTAACAACTGCTCCCATATTTTCTCTGTCAATATCATTAAAATCACCCTACCTGTTTGGATCGTGGTCTACCAGGAGAAAATTTTCTTTTGGTAATAGCTGGTTTACCCATGCCAATTTTTGGAGTGACTGAGATGTAAGTGGTTGGCATGATGTTGCCAGCAGAAGAACTGAGAGTTGAAGAGTAACTATGCAGCATGTCATGTGAAGGCAAATCTGAAGAAAGTGTTGGAGAGGAAGACGTATTTGCCTTGCCTATGTCTGCTGATGGTGAAAACGGTGACTCTGCCTCAGATGGTAATTTTACAGATTTATCTCCTGGGCATAAACCATCTTTCACACAACTCTCAACTGCAGAAGTCATTTCAAGATCCATGAACCCAGCAGAAAATTCAGAATTTTCTTTCTGTTCTATCTCTTCTTGTACTCTTTCTGCAATCAACTGTTCCTTAGAACATGAAGTACTTTCCTCACTTGGGGATACTAAGGCCGCTGGTGGAACAGTGACAGATTCAATGGTTGACGCCGAAGGCCGTGGTTCTTCTTTGCATACCACCCCTTCAGGTTCATGTAACAATTGTAGTTCTTCCTGCTGCACAACAATCTGGTGCGTAAGGACTTCAATATCTTCTGTCACTTCCATTTTGTCTTCCTTTTCATCTTCATCATGAAGATGTGACACTTTAGAAGGCATTTCCATTTTTTCACTAGCAATGTCACAAGAAATCTCATTTTCCAATTCAGAATTCATTTTATTTGGGGATGTTCCTATAAAATTCAGATAATACTTATTATAGTAATGTTCATACAACATTCTAAGTGTTTAACTATGAATAGGTATAAAATATTTGGCTAAATCACCACTGAAGTGTAAAGATATTCATCAAGAAAGGCAACTATTTCAGTTAATAAAAGCCAAACTGCACAAGGACTTATGGATCAGAATTAAATACATACCTTCTAAAAACATGGCTTTAATAGAATCCCCAGAGTCTGAGGTAATTTCTAGTAAGAACACCAAAAGAAAATTACTAATATAATTCTAATATACACATATGATGTTTTGCAATTTGAACACTTACAAAAGGATCAAAAAGTGTGTATGTAAAATTATCATATTCATCTTACAGCTAAGAAAAAGACGACCAGTAATAATGTATAAAGTATCTAAGTTAAAAAGTGAAGATTGGTCTGTAATGTAAAGATATTTTGCAGATAATCTGGTTAAAAAAGCTTACACAGACTCAAAGTGAGTACCCAGCACAGGTAGAAAACACTTAGTAATCACCAAGACTTATTTTGCTTATTAGCTATACCTGCCAACCTACCCAAGATGTATTTTGGGTACCATCCTTGTTCATCCTTACTGTTCTTCCTTATTGTTCCTTCCTTACCTAAGAAATTAATCTTAGCAAATCTATATAAACACATTAGATACTGAAATACATAGCATTATGGTTTAGATGTAAAGTATCCCCCAAAAGCTCTGTGTTTGGGAGCTGACTGAATCATGGGGGTGCTAACACATCAATGGATTAGCCCACTGTTGAGTGATTCATAGCTGACTTTGCTGGTGGGGCTTGGTTGAGGCAGGAGTGACCTGGAAAGATATTCTTGTTCCTCGCTCCTCCCTTCTTTCTGATATCTGGCTGCCATGAGTTGAACACCATTTTCTCTGTCAGGCCCCTCTGCCAGGCTGTTTCTGCCTTGAAGCCAGCTGAACATAGACTAAAATCATGAGCCACAACAAACCTTTCCTTGTTTTAAATTGTGCGTGTTGGGTATTTGGCAACAGGAAAGTAACAAAAGCAGATACAAATAAATATAGATGGTATTGATACAGATATAGACAGACAAGACACAGAGAGATACATATGTACATACATAGTATCACTAACTGGTAAATTTAAAATCTGAGTACTAGTGTATTAAGCCTTTATCCCAGGCCCCAATTGGCATGAGCCCTAAGTGACTCTACAAAACAGAACCGAAGATAAAAAGCATTTATTCCAAATGTCCTCAAGGCAATTTTTAAGTTACACTAATAAAGACACTAATCTCCTTTATTATCTATTGATCACTGATTAAAATTTAGTTTTGATGCCAAAATCAGATCTCACATCTCATTTCTGCTTTATTATTTAAAGACTAAAGTTGAGGATAAAGGAAAAACATCAGTACTAAAATTTTTAAACAAAAAAAATCTTTTTTTATAAACAAAAAAATCTTTAACAGAGAAACTGTCAATTGTCAATTCTCTTCAGGAAAGTATCACTTGACTCAAAGATTTAGTTATTATTAACTATGTGTGGCAACTACAAAAAGGTCTTTGGGATAATTTATTTGAAAAGTTAATTTAATGGACAATTTTTTGAATCTACATAATAATCATAAAAGGGCTAGCTTGTAACTCCACCATATTAGACAAATGGAACACACACTTACCAGAAATGAGAAGGCCATCTGTGTCAAGACTTTCTGATGCATTACTCTTCGGCTGCTCTTCAGTGCGGATGACTTGAACTGCCACAAATAACGTATTATGGAATCTCTAGCAAGGAGTCAGAATTGTGCTAACATTGCTTGCACAACAACAAACATTGCTCCCAAAACAATATGAATGAGAGTTTTGCCTACCACAAAATACCAATTTTCAGCATAAGCACAAAGTGGCATAGAAACATAAAATTGGGAACTGTGTATGCATAGTAAGAAATACTGTAACTACTTCTTATTTTTCCTCACATAGTATCTTCATGAAGTTTTGTGTTTGTTGTGCTGGTGGTACTGGGGATTAAACCCAGGGCTTTCACACTGTGCTACATCCCCAACACTTTTTTATTTTTTGAGACAGGGTGTCACTAAATCGTCCAGGCTGAGCTCAACCTAGGTGATCCTCTGCCTCACTGCCACAGCCTCCCTTGTAGCTGGGATTACAGATGCATGCCACTGTGCCCAGTGAAGTAAAACTACTGTATTAATGAGTTGATAAATGTGAACTTAACACATTTCAAAAAAATCTAAGGCTTTTTATGCACATACTCAAACTATATAATTTAACATACCACCTCATATATAATACCACTTTCAGATAAGCTCATGATTTAATAAGGAGTTCTTTCTCAACAGTCTCATTAATTCCAGATCTTCAAGAACAGTAAGAGCTATTACCAATACTATAAAAATACAACTGAAATTATCCTCAATAGGACTGCTGATATGGCCTAATACAATAAAATTTTCATTATCTCAGCATGAAACACCTCACAATCACCAAGAGCTCTAGTTAGCAATTTAAGAACTAAAGAAAGAAAAAAATGATGATCACTTGATCCCTACACAAAGTACGTGCTTATGATTAAATCTATATTTCTGCTGAACTGTAAGTACATACAGTACGTAACTTCTATTAATTTGTGCCTAAGATTATCTTTCTAAAAAGCTCCTAGCTATAAGCAGTTTCCAATGTGTCCATATCCTGGCCAACTCTTAATTAGTGTGATCAAGTTTTAGTAGATATTTGCATATTCACTGTATATATACATTTTCCTCAAAAACAGATTATATTCATCAACAAAAGCATCTTACCATCTGGAACAATTCCAGGTGCGGACTCCTGATCACTAACATCTTTGTTAACTGCTCGCTCCAAAAACACCATTTGCTCTTCAGTTCCTTCAACTTCCATTTCATTGTTATAATCTTAAGAGAAAATTATTAATTCTTTAGCTCACAAAGAGTTTTTCTGTTTTTGTTAACTAAATGAACAATTATGGTCTTGTTCTGGTGAGGGTAAATTATCAGGAATGGCACAAATTTTTCTTCAGATTTTTCTTTTTTGAACCAAATATTTACATTTTTAAAACATAAAAACTACATCACATTGAAATGTAATTGGTTATGTGGTGTCAACTAAAAATATTATCTTACAGGCTGGGGCAGTAGCTCATGGTAAACAAGGTCCTGTGTTTGATGCCCAGAACCTCCAAAATAAACAGCCAAACAAATTTACTTTTTGCAATATGGAACAATTCCAGATATAGATTCCTGATCACAGTGGACACTTTTATTAACTCACTTGCTTCAGAGTGGTGTGTGTGTTAAATTGGTATTTTTCCTTGCTTAGCCCCACCACCACCCTTACTTGCTGGGGACTGAATATAGGGCCTTGCACATGCTAGGTAAGTGCTCTACCGCTGAGCTACATCCTGGGTCCTTTTTCCATTTTATTTTGAGACACGGTCTTGCCCTAAGTTACCCAGGATGGCCTCAAACTTATAATTCTTCTGCCTCAACTTTCCAAGTATCTAGAACTACTGATGTTCACTACCATGCCTAGCCAGCACTTTCTTATTTTAAAGAATATTCATTCCACTACTGTATGCCAATGGTATCCTGGAATGAAATGTCAGTACTAAAGATGCCTCTATTTAAATCTTCTGTGGATGATAAAATAGGACTTTTATAAAGGTTGCCAATCATATTGACAAAAATGCAAAACAATGTGTAAAGCAGGTCTATTTTCATATAAGAACAGGATACAATCAAAAAGTATTCTCTACCTGAATGAAATTTTGGGTTCAAGAGGTGATAATAAACATTTGAGTAGAGTGTTAGAAAACAAACCTTGTTTAGAGCAAGATAACACAGATTATGAAAACAAACAACACAATACCCTTACAGCTGAAGAAGTAGAAAAGCACATCAAGCAGTAAGAAAATGATCAAAAAGGGCCGGGAATTTAGCTCAGTGGTTTCGCCACCTGCTGCGCAAGCGCAAGGAACCGAGTTCGATCCCCAGTACCAAAAAAAAAAAAAAGAAAAAAAGAAAATGGTCAAAAAGAAGCTGGCTTTGATGTTAACCATCAGATTTTGAAATGACCAAGACAGTGAATATACTTAAAGGTATAGAAACTGAGAACAAGATGGGATCAGACACACAGGATTTATTCATTATGATTAAAGTAATAGGCTGGTAACTGGCTGGCACATGTCATATTAAGAAAAAAGGAATAAAAACTCCCTCGCAAGTGCAAGATCCTAAGTTTGAACCCTGGTCCCACCAAAAAAAAAAAAAAAGTCCCAACTTACCTGTACTGAGTTCTGCCATCTCCACTTCATCACCTGGCTGTAACTGATCCATCTCAGTTCCTAAGAGTTTACAATACATGCAGATATACTCTTCCTTGAGCTGAGAATCCAGTTCATGATCTGTTGGTTTGTCACATTCTAAGTGAACCCATCTGCAGTGATAAATATATTTAAATAAAATTTTCTAATTTAAAGTCAAATTAGTGCCTACAGAAAGAGGAGGCAACTCCAGGAAACCCAGAGAATGAAAGGGGCTGGCAACTGGCAAAAGTTTTCAAAAGGAATTTGGCATTTGTTGATGTTCTTAGAGGTGTTCACATATTTTTACTTCCAAGTTTTTAAACACTACTCTTCCCGGGCTGGGGATTTAGCTCAGTGGCACTGCACCTACCTCACAAGCGCAAGGGTCCTGAGTTCAATCCCCAGTACCACACACACACACATGCACACACAAAAAAACCACTACTCTTCCCTCTTAACTCTCATTTCTGGTCAGCTGTGGCAATGTAAGTTTTAAGAAATGGTAGAGCAAATGATCACATGGATCAAACATTCAACAAGGCAATTAAATGGAATAACTATATTTTCTTACCTCTTGCACATATTACAATGGAGCATGTCTTTCTGCAATTCTGGATGATAGCACTTTCCACAGAAAGGACATAAGTTATCCTGCTGTTGGTAACAAGTATCACATATCAGGCAATTGTGATGCCACTGAGAACTAGATCGTGTGCCACACTCTACACATATTCTGCAATTCTAAACATTAGGAAAAAATAAAAACAAGAAACAATGTATTTATAATTGCAGTTCTTATGTAAATCTTTTTGAAATCAACGAAACATTTGTGGATTGAACATTAATTTTCATGATACCAATTGGAGGTATGTGCTTTTGAAAAAGTAGTTTGTTTTGAACGGTGCCTGACCACATAAAATTTGCCCTAAGACCTCCAAGAAAATTTAAATTGGGGGGGGGGGTCCTAGGAAAATATTAACATGACAGAAAGAAACCAAAAACATCACACTCCAAACTTCAGAATAAACCATATGCCAAAATCAGGAAGGAAATTTAAGGACATCTAATCAACCCACTACTGCAGAAATCAGGATGCTGCTGCTGTACTATTCCATTTGCTTCTTGGTAGCTTAGGAACTGAAAACAAGAACTCTTGCTACCAAAAGAATATGACCCACTCAATGTGGCTTGATGCTTCAGATTGTCAAGGTAATAACTATATGTCAAAGTTCAGTGACAGGTCCTCATATTTTTTGAACAGAAAATTATTCTATCTGAACCAAAGTGGAAATTATTATGAAGTACAAGGCCTTCCCCCAAGGCCAGCCAAAATTTTTTCTGTGCCTGTTCCCTAGCCTTCTTCAAAATCCTGGACACAAGTCTGAAAAAGAGAAAACTAGCAAGAACCACCAACTGATGTGTTAGTCTTATAGATGCAAAGTGGACAGACATACTAGTAGAAAAATTCTAAGTCAAGTATTATCAAACAGACTCCAATACCATATTAAAAAAACAATATGCCCAGTGGGATATAAAAGAAATACAAGGGTATATATAATTATTAGAAAAATCTATTAAGAAATACAAGGATGTTTAAATTTTTTGTTGTTGCTTTTTTGGTACTGGGGATGGAACTCAGGACCTCACGCTTGCCAGGCAGGCGCTGTGCCACTGAGATATATCCCCGGCCTAATTTTTAAAGTCTGTTATAAAATTTAAGATATTAAAAAGTCTGAGAAGAAAAAATTATTCAACAGCAGGTTATCAAATATACAAGTTGATAGAATTCACGCACAAATGATAGTTAAAAGATACGAGAAAATCCCATTTATAATAGCAACAAAGTAAGAGAAATAAACTTACAAAATGTTCAAAATTTACATGATGAAAATTGTAAACATTCTCAAAAGACAGAAAACTAGATGAACAAATGCAAAGACATCCATTGTTCTTCGTTAGGGAATCTTATTCAACATGCCAGTTCTCCCTAAATCAATAAATGTAACATGATTCCTAACAGATACCAATGATATAGCTTAATGGAGCTAAAGAAACTGATTCTAAAGTTCCTATAGGAAAATAAATACATGAGAACAGTTAGGAAAAGCTCTGAAGGGGGCCCAACATCACCAGATACATATCCTCTATATTTAAAACAATAAGGTGCTGGTGGATGACTAGATGGATCGATAGAATAGAAAAACTATTCCGACCAAATCTAAAGTTCTAATCTAGAATCTCAAGTCACTGGGCAAAGATAGTCATTTTAATGAATGGTTTCTTAAAACTGAACTGAAAAAAGATACACCATACACAAGCATCAACTGCAAATGTATTAGAGATATAAATACAGTAATACCTCAGTTCATGAACACTTCTGTTTGTAAACAATTTGGTTCGCAAACAAAAGCGTTTGGCAAAATTTTGCTTTCATTAACAAACTGCATCGGGAGACAAACACAACTATGGCCATTTTCCCCAAAATCGTAAAACAAATTAAGTTCATAAACCAAGGCACTATGTATATAAAATAATGCAAATATCAGAAGAAAATAGTAACTGCTCTATAATCTTGTTAACACATAGGAAAAAGCTTTCTAATGATGAATCAAAAATCCAAAAGCAGCCAGGTGTGCTGCTACACTCCAATTTAACCCAGCACTTGCAAGACTGAGGCAAGATTCATGAGTTCTAGGCCAGCCTAGGCTACACAAGTTCAAGACCAGCTGACTATTTAGTAAAATCCTGTCTCAAAAAAAAATCCAGATGCCATAAAGATTAGTAAATCAGACTACATAAAAACAAACTTCTCCACAGTAAAAATAACAAAGGACAAATGAAAAAATATTTGTATCATATAACATTTAAAGCCCGTATATACTTAATTTTATGAAAAACTCTTAAATTGGGAAGAAAATACCAAACTTCAGTAATGGTCAAAACACATAAAGAGAATTCACAAAGAAGATGAAAACTGAGGTTTAATTCTATGAAAAAATTATCAACATCACTCATAAAAGAAATGAAGATTAGCCGGGGATGTAAGTTGTGGCCCCACACCTGCCTGGCAAGTGCAAGGTCCTGAGTTTGATCCCCGGTTTCGGGGGGAAAAATAAGAAGAAATGAGAATTAAAACTACATTAAAATACCAAGTGACAAAATTAAAATACAGAGGGTAGCTTAGATGAAAATACTGTAGTGATGTAAATCTACAAAGTTGACAACAGTTTATGTAAGACTATCCTCATTACAAAGAAATACACATTGAAGTATTTTAAAGTAAAAGGGGTATTGTGTATGTAACTTACTCTCAAACAGGGATGGCTAACAACAGATTACAGTGGTAGCTCGGTTCACAGACTTAATTCTTTTCATGATTCTGTTTGCACACCAAATCAAATTAAACAAGTTCAACATTTACCTTATGGAGAAATTCAATTTGGTTCACAATCAATTCCGTTTGCAACCAAAATCATGGAAAAAATTAAGATCACAAACTAAAGTACCACTGTAACAGACACTGACACATTGGAAGAGACAATTTAAAGAACTCTCATTGACAGCATTTAAAAATACTATCAATAACTGAACCTAGATAAGTGGCATGATGGGCCATGTATTCTTCTAACTTTCAAAGTTTAAAATTATTTTCAAGTAAAAACATTTTAGTGTGTATTATACCAAACACATGTATTGTTGAGAAAGAGGGGAAAACTGCTAACCAATGATGCTGAACAGCAAAGACCTAGCAGTGATAGCGAACCTTTTAGAGGATTCAAGCACACAGCCTGCAGCAGCATGCGTGCCACAGGTTCGCCATCACTGACCTAGAGGATGGCATCCTGTCTAGACTGGGATGGGTCAGGGCACATCTACTTCCCCCAGCATCTCCAGCCCATGCCCAAGTGACCCCACACACTATTAAGCCCTTGAGTGCTGATTCCATGAATGACTAGAACCATGAGACAAATGAAGATCAGAGGAAGAGGCCATCCTTCACACGGCTCAGAGGAGGGACTTTCCTACGGAAAACTCTGAGGGTGTGGGTATTCACTTTATATCAGGCATTATCCCGGGCACTTTACAGACCTCATCACACAAACTCCAACACCCCCAGGAGGTAAGAAAGAACTCTTAACATTCTACATATTGACTTAGGAAAATCTAATAACTTGCCAAAGAGCATATATTTAGAAAATGAAAAAAGCCAGAATTCCACTCAATAGCCTAAGCGCTTAACCACTACATTATATATTATTAGCTACATCAAAGAGAATTTTAAACGTATCCAATAGTGTTCTCAGCAATACTGGATACAATTCTGTCTTTCTGAAAGAACAGTAGACTATCAGAGAGCAATGAGCGAGAGTAGACCAAATGGAAGTCAAGGAAGAAGCCGAGAAAGACACAAAGAATTCTACAGAAAGTTTCCAAGATAATAAAATGCATAAGATTATGAATTAAGATCAGGAAACAAAATCTATCTACATATTATTAGAGTATAAAGAATGTTAATGTTCTGTAAAAAGCAGATAAATATTGTATTTAAAACAAAACAGCAACAATCAAAAACATTCTTCCACTCCTTTCAATGAGGCTGACAGTAGCCAACACGACCAGGGCACAAATTAATCAGTGTAGCACCACATTAGCTAGATTCTGGAAGCAAAACCAAAGGATTAACAAAAATAAAATAAATAAATTTTTCAGGCAGAAAAAAAGGACTACATTGAAATAAATACTTTTATAAGACCATAAACTGGATCAGCTCTGGAAAAAATGATTCTAG
The DNA here is from genome assembly GCF_000247695.1 of Heterocephalus glaber. Next base: position 4,680,079 of record NW_004624800.1, on the reverse strand, counting down.
AGTATGAGTTCTATGGCACTTTGAAAGGGACAGTCTCTTGGAAATGATGGGTTTCAGAAAACCGAAATTCTTTTTAAAATCAGCATAACCAGGACTCCAAAAAGTCAAAAGTAAAGTTGGGATTAGCAGAGGAAATATATTTTTTGCAAAAGAAATACAATCAGGCCTTTATTTTTGTTAATTCTTTAGTTTTGCTTCCAGAATCTAGCTAATGTGGTGCTACACTGATTAATCTGTGCCCTGGTCGTGTTCGCCACTGTCAGCCTCACTGAAAGGAGTGAAAGAAGAGAAAACTTGTATTTTCAATATGTATAACAACTAACATTCATTAAGCTCTAAACTTCAAATCAGTGCAAGAAGTTAAAGTACCATAAAAATTTTAAATTAAAGGAATGCACACCTGGCAAGAGCAAGGCCCTGAGTTCTATTCCCTATACCAAAAAGAAAAAAAAAAAAAAAAAAAAAGAGCATGCAACTGGTGAACCAACAGCCTATGTGGTCATATTGCTATGTCAAGCAAAGGAAGGAAGGGGTGAGCTACATGGGAGAAAGGATGATTTTATACTGATAAAAAGCACAAGCTAAGTGTGGTGGCACATGTCTGTAATCCCGAGATTCTGGAAGACTGAGACAAGAAGATCCCAATTTCACACCCAGCCTAGGCAATTTAACAAGGCCTTGTTTCAAAACAAAAATTAAAAAGAAGCTGGGGCGTAGCTCAGTGTGAAAGTACTCAGTTCAGTCCCAACTACCACTTAAATTTTTTTTTTTTTAAAGGACTATATAGTAACACTGGCCTTACCTTCTTACTAGCAGCTACAAAAATAAATGCTTAGGGGGCCGGGAATTTAGCTCAGTGGTTCTGCCATCTGCATTGCAAGTGCAAGGTCCCGGGTTCAATCCACAGTACCAAATAAATAAATAAATAAATAAATGCTTAGGGGAGTGGGGAATACAAGGAGAGACTGATGGGAACAATTACAGTAGTTTTATCAATTTTTAAATCGACTTAACATGTCGAAAATGACTAAAAAGGTCTTTGTCTAGCAGTGAAATTAATACACAAATACTACATTTTTTAAAAGCCAGTATTTCAAGTATCAAAACAATTGTTTTTAAAAGCCTACAATGGTAAATTTTCTAATTAAATGCATTAAAGCAAAAATTAACATTTCGGTATGCCCATAAAAAAGAAAGATGAAGCCATTAGGTCTGGGATACACATATATAAAGTTACAAATACAGAACAAGAAAGAAAAGTTATAAATATAATAAATTTGTATGCAAGCAAAGTTACAACCAAAGGTAAATTTATAGTCTTTAAAATCCTTAGGAAAAGACAGAAAACAAATTACATTTTCAACTTCATATTTCAGAAAGTAAAAAGGCAAGCAGAGGCAAATGACTACATTCAGTGAAAATGGAAGTATAAATGTACCAACAGTAAGTGTTATTCCTCAGCCCCTCGTCAAGAGAACACAGCAGCGCCTCTCCCTTGGCCAGGGACGAAACTGAGGGATCTGGGCCTAACCAGCCTTCTCCTTTCAGCCCGCAGGCTCCGCCTCCAGGAGCCACACGTGAGCACACTTACTCAAGAGGCTCTCGGTTCCCCAGGTGAGACGGCCCAAGCCCACAATCCCCCACCATCCGGCCACCGCAGGAGAACTGGCGGCGCACACCTTAGAAGCCATCAGGCCGCTTCCAGCGCCAGGTGGCGGTCTTCCAGCCAAGGGGGCGCGGGTGCGGTCTCCTCTGTATAATCCCTCCCCGCCCCCAAGACCTGCCGCAGGAGCACCCTCCCCGCTGGGAAGACTGTTCCACCGAGACAGGCGCCCCCAGCCACGTCCACGTCCGCAGGACGCCTCGCCTCTCCGGCTCGCGGGGAGAGGAAGGGGGAGGCCCCCAGGCCCGCGCCACCTTGGGGTGCTCCACCAGCTTCGCGACCTAGCAGCCTGTGAAGCTGAAACCATCCAGGAAGACGCCAAGAACGTGACACCTGCGGCAGTCGACATAAAGGGAGACTGAGGCCTGGGGCAGACATACACTGTATTCCAGGAGCACGTTTCTGTGCCACTGGGACAAGAATGTGAAGCTGCCGGGAGAACACAGATTCTGGAGAACTGTATGTTTTCTGGAACCTTGAAAGGTTTCATTGCAATACTAATCTAAAAATACAAAATTTAACTGACCATCAAGAGTACTGCAATGCAGACTTTGATACCTACATTTAACATTTGTAGGAAGATGTCTGGATGGCACAGGAATATGCACCCCCCCAGCATAACAATCCACAAAGCATGCAGGTAAATCCAAAGAACAAGCAGAGCCTTCCTGTCCTCCTACATTTCTACTTAGAAATTAACCTGCAGACGGCATACAAGTAAGTTGTGTTTTAGAAGTGACTGGACTGACACTCCATTTTTTACAAATTTCAGTTGTGCCACAATGGTGAGCCTCTGAATAAAGGCTTTACAAAGCTTACTGACATTTTATTAAATCTAATGTTCAAAGACCAACTGGCGCCATAAGGTCTAGTTAACCTAAACCAGTAAACAAGGGCACGGCATTATCAATACTATTTTTATACAAAAACTTTTACAAAAGACACTCTCTGTGGCTCAGTAATAAAGCACTTCATGGCTGAGACCCTAGGTTCATCTTCCAGTACCTCTACGGGAAAAGGCCCTCTCTACATAAATATTATTAAAGAAAAAGCTTAAGCACTGAACTGGGCCTGAGAAAAATCCAATCTCAGCGACTTAGTTTCAGAGCAAAATTATTTGTTATGTTATATTAATATATCTTAATTCATTGCATTTACTTTAAAAATTCTATTTGGTAATGTTTAAAAATTAAAATTATAATGAGTAACTGAAGTCAACATCAGGGAGGGGAGAGAGATTATGGATCTGAAGTCCTGAGTTTGCTGGAGCCTAGATCCTAACTGAAATGAAAAATAAATACTGTACTTCATAATTTAGAGAGAGCCCTTGTCACTCAAATAAATATACATACCATGATGCCACAAAGAAACAGCACAATCTGTTAGACTAAGGCATTTTAAGACGAGTTATCAAAATTTTATTGTCTGTTCTACATATACAAATATATAAATCTGGATACTTTTCTTACCCATCAAGCTTTCCCTAGCCCTGGATCTAGAATTTGCTACTTGGCCTGTAAAGATTTCAAAGGAAGCACTTTCTTTTAGGTTGATTTCACCTTCTAGAGAACATTCAAAGGAAGGCCATAGTAAATACTGTTTATAAATATCTTCCCAGAAGAAAAAAATATATAGGTATACTGATTAGCTGAGAATTAAAGATTAGCTTGAATTATTTTTACCTTCCATTTTCACTTAAGAATTTAAATACTTTGTGCTTCTACACAGAAGCATACCCTAAAATCTGTTGTCATTTACAGGTGCTATACAAACTCTGTTAAAGATAGGTAGAGTTGTCAATCAACCTACAGGAACTATGTAAACTAATGACATAACCTCAGGAAATTTCTGAGGAAGCTTGAAGTGACCAGCACAGAATATTTCAGGGTGATAAAGATGAATATACAAAAACAGATATGGGGGGGAGGGGAAGGGCTTACTGACAAAAAGAGCAAGCAAAAAATAACTGCAAATAAATATTAATAAGTTTCCGAGCCAGGCGTGGTGATGCTCACCTGTAGTCCCAGCACTTGGGAGGCTGAGGCTGGAGGCTCACCATAATAAGTTCCAGCCCAGCATAGGCTACACAGTGAGTTCAAGGCCAGCCTGAACTACATAGGAAGACACTCTCTCTCAAAAAAGCTTCCTACCAAGTAGAAATATATTAAGTAATTAAAAGGTGAAAAAATATCTATAGATCATAGATCCTGTCCACATCTCAAACCCAAGAACTTCAGACAGCATCTAACAGAGAAACAGCTGAGTCAATAATCACTTACTTAAAACTACCACAGAGGAGGAACCCAGAAGTTTCATGATTCCAAATATTTAACGCATATACACACAAAGATATACAAATATAGTTATATATAGCTATAAAATAACTGTAAGGGACCTAAGAGCTATTCTTAACTCATCAAATACAGTGTTTTGTGTGTAAAGCCCTGGGATTTAATCTCCAGTACTAAATGAAAAAGAAACTCTTTTTACGATTAGAAATTAACAGATTTTGAAATACATCCCTTTCAGTATGCACATGTGGTACTACCACCTATTTTAGAAGGTTTTTGGGAAGATTGATACATAATGCAAGCAAAATTAATGTCATTCATGGAGCTTCATACAAATGTTAGTTAAATGTTCACAGCATCTTTTAATAACACCTCAAAATTGTAAGCAACCCAAATGTTTACCAACAGATGATCTAATAAACTGTGGCATTTATACCTAATGTAATAAAAAGGAATCACTAGTGATATGTGCAACAATATGGACAAACCTCAAGAAAATTGAGTAAAATAAGCCAGACCTTTAAAGAATATATACATTATGATGGCATTTATATAAAATGCTAGAATATCAATACTAATCTATAGTGAGAAAAAGACTGCCTGGGAAAACCAGAGAAAGGCGTCAATAGCCAGGAAGAAGGGATTCCCCAAAGAGCACCAGGAAATTTTGGGGGATGAGGATAAGACCTATTATATTGAAAAGGATAGTAAATTTCATGTGTCAAATTTAGGCTTTAAATATGTGTGGTTTGTTGTATATCAACTACACATCTATAAAGCTGGTTTGTTTGTTTTGTTTTGTTTTTGGTACTGGGGATCAAACTCAGATCCTTGCACTTGCACAGCAGGCGGTGAAACCACTGAGCTAAACCCCCGGCCCTATAAAGCTGTTTTTTAAAGTTGATGGTAAGGATAGATTTGAATAGTTACCATTTTTGCTCTCTATATAAAGCATAACAGAGAATATGTTTCTTTAAAAAAACAACTTACTTTGCATTTCCAGCCATTGGTTGGTACTGATTTCATAACTGGTTGAAGACAAAAAGTATGATACCCTTTGTCACACGTATCACACACTAGCATCTTGCTATCTTCTCCTGATTGTCTAAAAAATAAGATAGCATTAATGATGCCTTATCTTTAAACTTTTGTTTTGTAACATGAAATATTGACAAAAATAATCAGTTGTAGAAGCTGCACAGTTCATAGATACCTCAGTATCTGTTTTGTCTCTGCATAAACAATGTAGAGGTAACCCCTACCATGAGAACCTAAAGAATTATCCTTACCTGAAGTTCACCTGTGGTTAACTTGTTTTAGTCATGTTAAGACTCCTGTAGAGGAGGAGGAGTTAGGACAAGATGAATCATCTTTCCTCTATGCCAGTGGTGGCAAATCCATGGCACGCAAGCCAAGTTGCCCCAGCATCACGCCAGCAGCTGAGTACTCAGGTTTAATCGCACTGTTGGCACTTAGCAATAAATACAAGGGTTTTGGGTTGCAGGTTGGGCACTTGGTCTCTAAAAGGTTCACCATCACTGACCTGTATTTTTCAAAAATCTAATACTTATCCTGTGGGGGGAAGGAGCTGTAATTGCTAAGTGATAAAAGTCTTGATTATAAATTGGAAAGACACTGTCTTCTAATGAAAGAGAGTCAAATTTGGCATTAGATCTGTATTTATACTCAGGCTGTTGTTTCCTAGCTTTGAGACTCCTTAACAACTTGGATTTAAGGTGAGTTTCAGGTATAAAATGGAAATAATCATCAAGAAGTCTTGTGAAAATTAAATATAATGCCAGTTCAAGAACTTAGAATATACAGCCAGGGATTTAGCTCAGTGGTTCCACCACCTGCCTTGCAAGCACAAGGTCCCGAGTTCAATCCCTGGTACCAAAAAATAAAAAAATAAAAAAAAATTGAAAAAGAACTTAGAATATCCAATAAGCAATAAGTGCTAAATCATGCATATTAAGAAAAATAATCTTGTTAAGAATTACAGTTGAAAACCTAAAGTATTCTCTAAACATTCTTTGCTGCAAAGATTGGGCCCCCGACCTGTGATATACTCTTTGTCTCAATTAATGCAATCAGTCACTCTCAGATACTAAGAATTTAATTCAAGACGAGGGGAAAAGAAAAAAATAGGAAATGTAGGCGATGGGTCAGTTACACTCAATTCAACAATTCTACAAGTAAAGTTCCATGTTTTATCTCTTCAGCTACATGGAAAGATCTTGGAGGACAAGCACTCTATTCAAGTTCTCTTAGTCCTTCCCAAGAAACTGATTGAAAATACAAGGTATCAGATAAATATTTGCTGATATTTTACTTGATTTTTACCAAAATGGGAAGGTAAATGTCTAATTTATTCTAAGAAGACACAGATGTTCAGTATTATCAAATTAAATAACTAATGAAACAGATTAATAATGGCAATGCGGGGCACAATTTGCTCCTCATAAAAATTCTTGGCTTGCAAACAGTTTTAAGATTGCTGAAGATGCTGGTAACATCCCCAAATTATTGTCCTCATTATAGAATCATGAGTGGAGGCCAGAGAAAAGACTGGAAAAAAATATCAAAGGATAGAATACAGCACATAGGAAAAGTTAACCCTATGACAAATGTTTAAATGCCACTGACTTCATTTTAGAATTACGGTAACTATAATCTTCTGGAGATAACTATCTTGCAGGTAGATATAAAGATTTTATTAACACAACAGTCTTAATAGAAACTGTTCTTCCTGCAATAGAAATTCAAACATATTGGGGGGGGGTCAACTCTAGCAATTAATTTCTGTAGAGTTTCATTTTCCTATTAAAGATTCTCCACAATTCCCCTCAAGAAAAACTGCTTTACATTTCTATATTAATTATTAATGTAATTCATTTAAAAATTGTTGGCACATTCAATTAGCTTTTTAGGCAACCAGAGGAATTTACATTATTAAAATTAGCTTTCTTTAGAGCTGTTTTAAAATAAGATAAGTGTTAGTAAAATCCAACAATTTAAGGCATGGAGTCAATCTGCATGAATACAGTTGCAAAATGAACAACTTTTTATCATATTACATAAACCTTGAGCACCTCATGACCTTAAACTCAATACACACCTTTGAGTTGAAATTACAACTTACTTGCAATTCTGGCACACTTTGCACTCAGGACATTGCCAACCTGCACGTTTTAATGGAGTGACCACTATATCCAGGCACATTCCATGGTAGTGCTGACCACAAGTAGTACAAAAGAACTGATCTAAAAGGTCTCCTGGGCTGTCGCACACTGCACAGTTTGCATCTTCCTTTGCTATAATTAACAGCAAAACAATGAAATTGTTGCACACGAATTTAGTATTTTTCTGATTTGACAGTTTTAAAATCACTCAAGGGGAATTTGTATGATATATCTTTCAGACATTTGAAGTTATCCACATAGAACTGATATTCAGTCAGAATAAGGTCTCAATAAAAATACTGCAGTATAAATATCTAAATTTAACCACATTAAAATTAATCTTGTAGTTTTGCAATTATTTATGTCTATTTACATGAGACCATAAGCAGTTTTTATTTATCTCTAATACCAATGATAATACCATGCATGCATTTAGTTAATGTTCAATATATATTTGCTATAAAGAACCAAAAATACACAAAAAAACCAAAAGCATAAGCCAAAAGAACCGAGGGAAAAAAAAATCCAATTGAGAGATCTTTGTAATGTAAAAATAAACGGTTTGGACTCGATATTTGGAAATTACAATATAACAGACAAAATTAAGAAATATTAATGTTAATGAGATTAAAATGCTTAACCATAAACAGATTATTCAAATTGAATAAGGGTTTCTCAAATACTGGAACATGCCTTTCATAAGAGAACATTAAAGATGGAAGCTACATATTGCTACATGAATACAATGCTTCATATGCTAATCCTATACTCATTCAGACTGATCTCCTGTAAAAGGATTAAAAATCTGTATTCTTATAGACACTATCTATCCTTAAGTGATTAAAAGATGCCTTCTAACATTACACACACACACACAAAATGGAAAAATAAACATACTCCTTTGCCTGATACCCTCTTAAGAGCAGTTATATTACAATATTAGAAGAAAAACAATGTGTTCTAAACTCATACCAATTTTAGCTAATACAAATGTGTTACATATAACATACATCACAAAGCAGATGAATCTTCCCCCAACCCCATACAGTTGAAGGTTTGCTAAATTCTATCTATTCCTCTCTGACAAAAAACACTTTCTACTTTCTTTCTTTCACAATCAAGCATCTTGAAAAAGAATAGTAATATATTCCTTTCACTTGTGCCAGGAACCTGTAAACTTTTTCTGCAATGGGCTAGATAATAAATATTTAGGCTTTATGAGCCACTGTGGTCTCTCTACCACAAACTTTTTATTATTATTTACAGTCCTTTAAAAATGTAAATACCATTCCTAGCTACAGGGTAGTGGTTACAAAACAAAACAAAAAAACCCGGTCTTGACTCAGCCAGCACCCACCACTGACCTGAAGCTACTTTAGTGAGACTATCAATAACCAGGTGAAATCCAGTCCTTACTTTTAACAGCATGCCTTATTTGCACTTAGCAGAATTTACATCCCTAGCACTCTCTTATTTAAATTCCCTTCCCTTGCCATCTCTCTCCTGACTTCTCCTTAAGTTTCCTTTTTTTTTTTTTTTGTACTAAATACTTTTATTGGTACATTGTAGGTATACAACACAACTACATTTCTCATTGGGAACTGTACCTTTACATAATGCATCTTGGTTCTTATTTTTTCCCCATTCCTAGCCCTCCTTTCACCCCCTCCACCCTTCCCTATTTA
>NW_004624800.1:4613268-4665751 GCF_000247695.1 Heterocephalus glaber | reverse complement strand
TGTGGAATCAGGTGGCTGCCTGTCTGCAGTGGGGTGATTCGGTGTCTTCCACGTGACTCAGGACCTCGGTAGGGTGTGCCCAGACCTGCCTGTCTGTAGCGTGCTGATTCGGAGTGTGTTCCATGCGACTGGGGACCTCGGTAGGGTGTAGGCAGACCTGCCTGTCTCAAGTTTCTCATTTCTTGATCTCATTCTCCTTTTTTGGCTTCTGTACCTCTACTGGTATAATTCCCATAACTGCTGAAGTCCCCTAGAATTTCATCCTGTTCCTTTTTTCTAATTCCCCAGTTTCGCTTTGTAAATGCTACGATTCTCAAATCTGGATTACCAGCCCCAGACTTCTTTCTTAAACCTCAAACCATTATTTTCAAGTCTTATAGGAGCTCAACAGTCAGATATTCTAAAAAAAATTCAATAACTCTAAAATGAAACTTAAAAATTCTTCCTTTTTTCTCAACAGAATGGGTAAAAAGTAGAAACCTTAGCATCACTGTTGACTCCTCCCTTACCCAACACATCTGACCAGATGCCAATTTTTACTTGTTAAACTTTTTATCTAATCATCATTCTTCCTTTTGTTTTTTTTCAGTTTTGTCCATCACATATTGCCTAAATAATTACAATATCTTCTATAAAGAATCATCCCAATGTAAGGTCAGAACCATTCTACTTCCTGGCCATAGCAAGTAGGCTGTTGTGCACCTAAAGCAACCTGCCCTTCAATGTCTGTGTTTTTACACCTTCTGTTCCCTCTGCTGGAAATGCTGTGCCTATCTTCTACCTCAGCCCACTCCTAAGAGGCCTTCAAAACTCCACTCAAACATATTCCCTTAGGCTGTATTATACTACACCCAAGCACCCACTTGGCTGTTGAGTATTTGTTTTCCCCATTTGGTTGGAAGAAATTTGTTATATAATCAACTGATTACAACACTACTGTAAAACCTTGGAAGAAAAGGGACCATATCTTTTCCCACTTTGTAGCTCTAATTGTCTAGCAAAAAACTCAAGGTTTTTTACTCCTCTTAAAATCCCTTTAAATGGCTCTTTAACTGGCAGACATCTAAAACAAATCATGAATCTAAAAGAAGTCTTAAAAGTTACTTAATTTTTGATAGAAAGGACAAGAAAGGGTTAGTTATTTTTCTTAATATTAAAGAGAGTGCCAGTATTTTCCCATTCAAGTTGTGTACATTTAGAAACCAATCTTTGAATAATTTTACCCTGAAAATATTATGAAACTGGGCTGGGGATTTAGCTCAGTGGTTCTGGCACCTGCCTCACAAGCGCAAGTTCCCGAGTTTGATCCCCGGTAACAAAAAAAGAAGAAGAAAATTATGAAATTAAGAAAAGCATTTAAACTACTCAAATACTCAGTTCACTTTCTATTACAATTTTCCAGGAACAATGTCTAGAATGCTCCTGTAAACCTTCCTGAAGTCTGTTATGCTAACACTTCAACTTCCCACAGCTACCAGGAATGTGTGGCTACTGAGTGCCTGCAATGTGACTAATTCAAAGTGAGGTGTATATTAAATATAAAATATATACTGGCCTCCAAAGGCTTAACACAGGAGAAAAAAGTCAAGTACCTCAAGACTTTTTGTATAATGAATGAATACATGCTGAAATATCAATTGTATATTTGGAGTTAAATAAAATGTATTAATAAAATTCATGTCAAATATTCACACTTTTAACATGACTACTAGAAAAATTTAAATTACTTATGGAGCTTACATTGTATTTCCATTTCACGAAGCTATTCTATATAACAAAACCCACTCTGCAACAAGACAATGCTCTATATCACTGTCACAGTGATCACTTTTTAAGATAGTCTCACTCCTCACTCAGCCAACTAATATAACCATTCCTCTGCATGCTGCAACATAAAATAGGTATACTCAATATAAATTATTAATCTCACATCTTGAGCCTTAAGAGTTAAAATAACTACCTTTTTGTAAAGCAATTAATATATACGAAGCAAAATGCTGTGATTTCCATTAATTACTATCATTTAAATACTGTAACACTGCAATTTAAGATATCCCCATTTTAAAAACATAAAAATACCTTGTGCCATGGCCCAAATTAAAATAGGTAGATATTGTACTGCTGGAGGGAGCAGTACAGTCAATCTGCAATAATCTTTAAATTATATCCTTGAATTAAGATAAATGGTTAGAAAGCTATGAATTTAGATTGCATAATTTAAGATCCCTGAGGAACAGATTTTATTTAATTGGGCACTGGTTTTATACCACTGCCTTAGATTGAGGGTTGTTATAAACAATACCCTGCAGAATTTGTTTACACTGCCAGACAGCTAAGACATTTTTCACTACAACATGCAGTGCCAACTTACTCTCTACAGTCTTAGTATCAAGTGAATTCTTGTTGTATGTGCTGAGAATTAGGTGCACACTCATATTTCCTTCCTGGTGTTGATCACTAGAAAAGCCTGGAGCCAAATTTGTGCTTTACATCCAAAATGTACAAACCACCTCTGGCTATCAGTCTCACCATTACCTACATATTTATCCAATCTGTGTTTCCCATGGCCAAATATCCTTAGTTTTATTTTAGCCTGTTGTTCATGCATTTTTAGGAGTCACTATAAGTCTATTTCAGAATCAAACAACATGAGTGGTTTCAGTGTATCTTTTAGTTGTAAGCTGCCAGCATAACACTTTCACAAACTTCATGATAAATGAGAGAAAATCATCTCACCTCAGTTCACACAGTTCATTATTTTACAAACTAATGCATGATTTCTAATATAACTGCAAATATACCTTATCAGAACACAGTCATCGGGAGAAAGTAGCACTGATATTAGCCAATGAAATTTCTAACAATAGAAACATATTCATATGTAAGTTTGCATGTTATTTACTGAGATCTAAAGCATGACTGAGTCTGAAAGGCTGAATAAAATTCACATTCTTACACACACACACACACGCGTTTTATTTGGTTGGTAAAATGTATTACACCACCCAGTATATACTCAACTCTGATGACTGAAACTTCATTTACACACTCGGTGAAATAATTCACTATATAAGTAATACCCATAATAGTTACTGTGCATGGATTTTCTTTTTCCTACATTTTACAGTGTGTAATGCAAAATATTTTTAAAAATTTTAATCCTTTATTCATTAGTCTAAATATAATATGAAATTCTTGGCCCTACCTATAACTTAAGCCTCTATTGTGAAGAAGGGCATACAATTACACTTGTGGACACAAAGTAATTTAACTGAAGATGAAATTATAGTATAAAACAAAGATAAAAAGAAGTAATATAGTCTAACTATATCTGAAATTACTTTAGGTTAAGCCTTAAGTAGCTATTTTTATATTTCACAGATCTGAAAAAGACAGGAAAAAAGCTTTTATCAACATTACTAAGAAACAAGTAAAAGCTAGCAATTAAGTAAGAGGCAACATTTTAAAAGACTGAATAAAATATCATGGAGATTTCTTAGTGAGACTGGAAATGAACTTCACTTGGTTAAAAACAAGATCCCAAAACATACACACTCACTGGAAATCCTTATAGTGTAAAAACAATATCTTTGTTTAATGAAAAAATAGTAAAAAGTTGTAATTTACTGTAGAACACAGAATTCAAGCATTTAAACATTTTCAACACTGTAAGATTATAAAATACTGTTGGGAAAAGGGGGAGACTACATTGCAGACTACAAACAACCAAAGCAGATGAATCAGGAAGAAGCATTATGGAGATCTGTATGACACTGTCAGGGCCACACAATGTGCAAAAGTTGAATAAAGTGTTTAATATTCCTATAGCAGATATCTTGAAATAATACTGGAGAGAGTCAGCTTTGAACTTTCCCCCTGGGTACTATTGTTTTTGTTACCGGGGATTGAACTCAGGACCTTGCACTTGCGAGGCAGGCGCCGGAACCACTGAGCTAAATACCCGGCCCTACTATTGTTTTTTAAGACACAGAATATTATTTAGCCTCTTAATAAATTGTTTTATAGTACATACCAGAAATACTGCATTCTCAATTTGTATTTCTAAAGTAGTTTAAATTATTTTTTAAATAAGAGTACAAAACCTGCAAACTCTCTCTGAATTTCTGAGGAAGTAATTTTTTGGAATTGATTTCAATGAAGCTGCTGACAACAAATTTCCCTTTAAGGACCTATGGCAAAGATCCTTCAAACTATCAGGATTATGAACATCACTTTTTACTACCAGAACACCAGGCGATTTACATATGCTATCGTAAGTGAACATATTGTCAACAGTTTTAAAATATACCTGAATAAACTTACATCTTTCAGGAGCTTGGTCAATGTGTTCTGGACAAAGAAGGAAGAAGTGACTGAAGTCCTGAAAGGTACCAGCTCCTGCAGCACAAGGATAATGGTACATCTGCGTACATTTCTCTTCACAGCATTTGATAGTGGCTCCAAGGTGCTTACAAAATGCACATCGCTGGAAGGAGATAAAGGACAGAAATCTCTTCACAATTCTAACATAGGACTGGGAAGGTACTTTTTTAAAAAATGCATTTGTCGTTTGTACCTCATTAGTAAAACTGATTTGAAACTGCAAAAATCAGTTAAAAACAATAAAATCTAAGGTATTCAGTTCAGTGTCTCACCTACTACCAACTCATCCTTCCACTCAAATTAAAAACTTAGCACTTTTTTCTATCAGCTTTGTCAAAAGTGTACAACTAAAGATCTTTTTAAAAGCAAATACTAATATAGTTTAAATAGCAGGTTGCTAGTTGAAAATATTTTAAGTTTATGGACCCAATTTGGTATCATATGGTATGCTGCACAGAAATATGACACTGACAAAATATAGTAAGGTTTAAAAGTACACACTAAGGAAAAAGTCATCCTTTTCCCAACATCTAGTCATTTTAGAAACACCAATATGTCCCTTAATCATATCTGCAAGTGAAAAATATTATATGACATTAGCTAAGTTATTATGAAAAGTACTGAATTTATCCAACATACTAATTTACAATATCATATAAATATATCAGGATATAAAACACTAATTATATAAGTGATCCCTTCAAATCCATCTGTTACAATTACAAAGCTAATAAAGGATATTTGTCATTGAACGAAAATGGATGGTATAAAGGCTGGAATGTATCTTCATAAAAATTATTTGGAAAATTAGAGAAAATATCAAAGAATGAATTTCCACAGAGAATGTCTCTGATGTCAGCACTCTTATACACCACACATTAGATATCAAACAAGTCATAAACTAACAATTATGCCAGGTGCGGTGGTACACTCCTATAATCCCAGCACTCAGGAGGCTGAAGGAGGTTTGCTAGTTCAAGGCCAGCCTGAACTACATAGCAAGACTCTGTCCAAAAATAAATAAATAAACTAACAATTACAAAGTTAATTAATATTTGGGGATAAAGAGGATAAGGGAAATCATTCCTAAATGGTGTACCAATTAAATGCTGTATTTGAATCAATATCTCAAACTCACAGATAGCATTTCATACTTTTCTACTTATTTAATCACCGGAGAAAACAAAAGAGGAAAGACAGGGGAAAAAGTAATGTATTTTGAAATTAATCCAAAAACATGGGGCCAGGGAGGTACAAGGGAGGGAGCACTCATATTACCAATTTTAAGTGTGAATTTGAGGAATTCTCCGAAATTTTAACTAGCCTAAGACAAAAGATTGCCTCAAAATAAATCTATAGGGTCAGGGATTTAGCTCAGTGGTTCCGCCGCCTGCCTCGCAAGTGCAAGGTCCCAAGTTCGATCCCTGGTACCAAAAATCAATCAATCAATTAATCAATCAATCTATAATACAAAACAAAACAGACAAAATTTGGAGCTTAATAAAACTTGTGTTATGATTGGACTGTAACATACCTCTCAAAACCAAAATATAAATCAGATATGAAACCTGATTCAAACTCACACAAAAATATACACTGATCACTGTATGGCAAAAACCAAATACATATTCTATTTAAATGTACATGAAATTTTCAAAAAATTCACCATATACTCAAGTATAAATACTCACATACATAAAAAGTATATAATTCCTAGTCCATGGTAAAAAGAAAAAACAGATCCATCCCTAGATGTACTGTAAGAATTAGAAAATCACAGTAAGGATAAACTAACAAATATATGTACTAAAAAATCTTTGACTCCCTTGTATATAACAGCAGAATTTTTTAAATCAAAAGAAAAAGCAGGAATGACTGTGAAATTATCAAACATCAAAATTCTTTCAGATATGACAAATGTGGTATTCAGAGAGGGAAAAATATAGCTTGAAAAATGTAAAACTCAAAAATCAAATTAAATGAAACTAGATTTAAAAATTGAAACCAGTAAGAATCAACATACAAAGTATGAGATTAGCCATCTCAGGAAGCAAATCTACTCTAATGCTGTATTTAGTATATGTGCTGCCGAAGCGAGCACTCTAATGCTATATTTAGAAAATGGTTATTAATGAGATTTGGTGTTTCTGAGTCTCAAAAAAACAAGTGTTTGCTTGCTTGCTTGCTGATTTGGGCGGGTGGTTTTTGGAGACAGGATCTTGCTATGGTCTTGAACTCACTATGTAGCCAAAGCTGGCCTTGAACTTGTAGAAATCCTCCTGCCTCAGCCTCCTGACTGCTGGGATTACAGGCATCCTCACCATGCCTGGCAAAGAACAAGTGTTTGCTTTACAAAATAAAACAAAACTGACTGAGATAACAACTAATTTATCAAATAATTCTGTATGAGTTGGCTTGAAGTTATGCAAAACTTAATGACAGAATTATTGTTATTGCTGTTTTGGTCCAGTTAATTAATTCTCCTTTGTACCCTACTACATACACATTTCTGATTGAAACATCTACTATATACATACACACGCACATGCATGCACACACCCGCAAAAAAAAATTACAACATGAAAATGGAGAATATTTGAGAACAGGATTTTTCTCCTTGTACTTTTTAATAAATTTTATTTTATCCCATCCCCCCCCCCAAACCCCTCCTCTCCCTATGTACAAAAGCTTTGTTTCCATTTGTAGTACCTTTTCTCCTGATATCACAGTAAGCCATGATACATTCTAGGTTAGATCCCAGCTCCTCAATGTACAATTTTTGGCAGGGAGTATTTTAAAATGCCTGCACACTCTGGCCCCTCTCGGATTTCCTGCCCTAATCAGGAAATTGTGGTTGTGATGAAATATCATGCTTTGAGACCATGCTATACTACACAACAAACAGATTTTGCAGATGTGATTAAGGTTACTAACCAACTCTGAATTAACAAAAAGGGAGATTCACCTAATCATATAATCCTTTTAAAAGCAGTTTTTCTCCAGCTGGTAGTAGAAGGAGAATTCAAAGAAATTCACAACACACTTGTGTTATGAACAGCAATATACTGTTGCTATGTTTTAAGATAAAAGGAGTCATAAATAAGTACCAAAGAGCTGAGAGTAATCCAGACCAAGTCAGTAAGGAAATGGAGACAGTGCTACAAATGCAGAGAATTAAATTTCTCACTCTTGAATGACCCTAGAAGAGGATTCATCCCCAGTGGCCCCAACCTAGCCATATCTTTTTTGTTATTTTTACTCTGAGCTACATATCCCCACTCTGCCTGCCCACTCGGCCCCCCCATCTGTCAGTCCATCTATATGTCAAGACAGGCTCTCCCTATGTAATTCAGGTTGGCTTTGAACTTACTTTGTAGCCCAGGTTGGCCTCAAACTCGGGGCAATCCTCCTGCCTCAGCCTCCAGAGTGCTGAGATTACAGGTGTGCACCACCATACCTGGCCTCAAATTTTATTTTGAGACAGGGCGTTACTAAATTGCCCAAGTTGGTCTCCAACTGGCAATCCTCCTGCCTCAACATTCTCTAGTAGCTGGGATTACAGGTGTGTACCACCATATCCCACTCCAGGCTAATTCTTGATTAGAGCCTTGAGAGACTCCAGACAAAAGCATAGTTGTAGGCTGCATGACCTACATATATACATGTTGCTGAAGCTCTTAGGTTTATGGTCATTTGTTAGAGAAGACATAACAAACAGTGTTTCTAGGGCCCCTATACACTTTGCTGCTCATCTCCCCAACTCACTGTTATGTTTTTAAGGATTTTCTTTACATTATATTATATAACATCTTAATATCATGAAGTAAAAAGAATAATGAGCATTTCAAAGGGAAATGAGAGTGCAGAATCTCAGGTTTTCATAACAGAGGCACGTGTTCCAAAGCCACATGTGTGTTCTTTCTATTGGATCAAAAAGCAGTTAACAGCTCTACTTGAAACAATGTAAGTAAGAACTCTGAATAAATAGGACCCTAAGAGTTATAATCCTTAACATAACCATAAGTAAAAACATGAATAAATCTGACTATATAAAATTTAAAACTTTTATGTGCTAAAAAATCATACACATCTCAGAGAAAAATGCCAAAAAAGAAAATGTACAACCCCCATCTGAATTACAAATTTCCACTATATGGATATATAACAATAAAACTTATAGATAATCAAATAAGAGAACTTAAAAGTAGACAATGATACTTCATAGAAGTTCATAAAGGAGGCACAAAGTTGGCCAATGAAATATGCAGGATATTGTTGAGCATTTACTATTATTGCAAGCAACTAGACCAAACATTTAGTAAGAATTAACTAATTCAAGTCTAACAACCACCATTTTGGGTAGCTTATCATTATTTTTCATTTTATAAATGAAGCACAGAGAGGTTAAGCTCCTTGCCCTAGCTCACAAAGCCAGAAGAGGAAACAAAAAAAAACAAAGGTAATAAAGGTAAATGCCATTAATTAACTGTAAGAACACACTGAATACTCTTTCTTGTTTACATAATCAGTTTCATTTGAGTTATAAAAAGTAAGGTAACTAGTTTTGCATTAGAAATTCATAAAATATTAATTTCCCATGGTTACAAAGAACATGTACTAGAAAGCTCATAAAATACAACTGACAGTACCTGAAAATGAAAAGCCCCCAAAAGCCAAAGAGTAACATAGTTATTTTATAGTACTTTGACAACAGAAGTCTATGTATCAATAAGAGCAAGTGAAAACCTATAAGCAACAGTTTGAATTGAATCTCCTAAGCATAACTGTATGAAAGAAGACAGAGGGCCAGGGATGTAGCTCAGTGGTACCACGCCTGCCTGGCAAGCACAACGTCCTGAGTTCAATCCGCATTACCGAGAAAAGAAAGAAAAGAGAGGAAGAAGAGGGAGGGGGTGGGGGGAGAACTTACTGTAGTCTCATCACACAAAGTACAGAAACAGGCAGACTAGGATATGATGCTAACACTGATGGTGGTGCTTGTCATTAGTGAGCTAAGCTGTTCTGTAATGTACAGTACATTAAAAAAAAGAATGGTGCTAGACTTCAAATTAAAAGCTTCTTCGGTCTTACTAGTATGAGAACACAGATAAAGTTCAATATGCTAAAAAGAATGGAGACTGATAAAGTCATTGCAAAGAGGGAGTCACAGAAGGCAGGTCCCAAAACTTTGAATAAATTCTCATAGTTGTTACAACCCTAAAATTACATTCACAGGGGGGCCTTGAAGAGCTCAAAAGACAGGAGAGATTTCATATGCTGTAGATTGAGTAGAATTATGACATAGTTTGGAATGTAAATGCAGCCATAATAACCGTCTCAGAACATTGTCTACAATTGACATTGTCTACAACAAAATAATAGAATCCAGTACCTGCACCTCAACATCAACGATGCTAAATATATAATTTCAAAATTCTAGACATGTGGGGAGGAAAAACTATAGCAAAGATAAGACTTACAATGAAAAACAAAAATATTCAATAGAAAATTAGAAGACTTTAATAAAGCAGCTGTTGAAAACATGTACAACATAAAAGCTAGTCATAACCTGGAGCAGTGTCATATAAGACACATGAAAGTTACAAAATAAAACAAAGTGGAAATTCTGCAATTACTACCGTAATTTTTAAAAAAACCTTTTTGTGAATGGGCTTGAATGGGCTTTGTAAAAAATTGAATGTAGAAGAAGAAATAGGCACTCATCTTGAAAGTAAATAGAATACTAATTGATTCTGAGAAACTGAAAGTAAAAATAATGGAAAAGAAATAAGCTGAACCTGAGTCATCTATGAGACAATATCAGATATATTACCATGCAACTAGAGTTGCATAAGAGAGATATAATGGGACAAAAAAATACAAAATAAACTTTATCACAAATTTGATGAAAAATATCAACTTACAATTTCAAGAAGCTCAGCAAACCCCAAGCAGGATGAATATAAAGAAAACCACACCTAGGCACATCATAGTCAGACTGCTGAAAACCAAAGATAAAGAGAAAGTCCTGAAAGCAGCCACAGAATATCAAAACATTATATACACGGAAATAACATAATATTAACATTTGACTTCTCATCAGAAACAACAGAAGACAGGAAACATGCAACATCATATCAATACTGGAAGAAGACCACCATGTCAACCAAGAATTCTACATTCTGAAGGGGAAAAGTTAAAGATGAATGAATGCAAAATTCCACACAAAACAGAGATGAATTTTTTTCCCTATTCTCTCCATCAAGAACAGCTAAAAAGCCTTGGAAATGATACATAAGACAAGCACAGGAAGATAACAAAAGGTAGTGAGAAAAGATGTCAACTAGGGCCTTTGGTGCCCCGAGGAAAAGAGTATGAATTCCCAGGTTTCCTTTCTGATTCACACAAGAAGTGCTACAGAAGCTACTGACAATTCAGATATATCAACAGGCATACTTATACGCAAAACAAGTAAGGCTTGCTGTTTCTATCAAGGGTAAGAAAACGGCAGGCTAGCAAGACAAAACTGGTAAACAATCTTCAACAATCAACCAATTTATGCCAAATAAAAGCTTATGCTCTACATCCACTGCAATTTCAGACCAACCTAGACATCCATTCACCAGCCCTGACTGAGACAGTGCAGCAACACAGAAGTATAGACAGGGAGCCAAGATATACACACATTCTGAGCAATGACAAGGCCTTTTCACAGCAATGTGAGTGGAGAGTCTGGAATTCAACCTATTAGAGAATAAGGACTCAAAGCACTACCCATGGAAATGTGCCCATTCCTCCACTCCAGTATCAGTGAAGGTCAAGTGAAGAGCAAGAAAGATCTGAGACAAAGTGATGGCTGCAGAAGTATCAGGGACAGCCTCCATTGTAGTGTTCACCAACATAGGCCTACTTTGGAACTAGAATTTCTACACATATGTGGGAGGAACAAAGCAGGCCCATTTACCCCACCCTGTTTTCAGTTATAAGATCTGCTAAAACGGGGTTGGAGGGTTTTAAATAAAATGCAGCCTCAAAACACAATACCCAAAATGTCAAGGAGTCAATTTAAAAAATCTAAAACCCAGAAACTTCTCAAAAAGAATGAGAAAAGAAAATCAACAGATGCAAAACCTGCAAATTCAAAGACATCAAAATTTTATGTCAAAGATTTCAAATTCTAGGGCTGGAGATTTAGCTCAGTGGTTTCGCCCCACCTGCCTTGCAAGCACAAGGACCTGAGTTCGATCCCCGGTACCAAAAAAAAAACAAACCCCAAAAAGCCCTCAAAAGATTTCAAATTCTACATCACAAAACTACAGATGAACCAAGACATCCTTCAATAAGTGAATAAACAAACTGTGGCACAGCCTACAAAGGAATATTAGTAATAAAAATAAGCCAAGTCATGACAACATGACTAAAAGGTTATTATCTGAGATCTGTGTTATATTTATATATATTCAGAATGGCTTCTTCACTAAAAGGCTAATGTAAATAATCACCCTTATGGTATTGTCCAATACATTTATGGTTTTATCCCCACCCCAACCCCATCCCCTGTACTGAGGATTGAACCCAGGGCCATTACACTGAACTACATACCAGGCCCACTCTAGCCCCCCTTTTTAAGACAGGATCTTGCAAAGTTGCTAAGTTTCTCGAGCGGGGCTCAAATTCTGTTTATAGGGTGTGTTGGGGTTTGGGTATATGCATGCATCTCTAGTCTAGGGGGAAAAGAGATGGTAATGAAATATCACCATGTGATTTCACCTCAAATAGATTACTGAAGGTCCCTTGTGTGCCACACTTAGGACATTCAGAATATACTGTTACATGTTTTAACCTATATGTATCTCAGGTTTCTAACGTTCAGACCACTGGGGATTGAACCCAGGACATTTGCACTAAGGTACATCTCTGTTTTAAATATTTTTTTAATTTTGAGACAAGGTCTCAATAAATCACTAAACTGCCCAGGCTCAAACTCATAATCCTTCTGCCTTAGTCTCCTAGAGTGATAGGATTATAGGCAATTATCTCCACAACCAACCTGATTTTAGTTTTTAACTCACATTGTAATTATATCCCTAACAAGTGCTTTTCCCAAATGGGGACTCACTGCTCCAACACATGGGGTGGGGGGGTAACCGAGGACTGAACTCAGGACCTTGCACTTGTGAGGCAGGTGGCGGAACCACTGAGCTAAATCCCCGGCCCCTCCAACACATTTAATAGGAAACACATCTCAATGATTTGCAGCTACACTTTTACCATACAGCAACTTCTTGTATACTATGTATTTGATATGTCAGTTTTAACTTTCCAGTATATTTTACGACTTTTCTAGCTGTATTAATTCCTTTTCCCTAATGAAATTTAAAGTCATCATTTAAAAAAAAAAAAAATCTCCCCAAAACTGCATTAAGTTTAACAAAGATATAAATTAGGAGCCACTAAAATCTTTCTACCCAAGAACATGGCATACTTTTTGTCAATTTGCTTTCCCCTTTTATTATAAAGAGTGCATTCTTACAATTCAAAGCATTATCAAGAGAACAACTGCACAAACATGCAGGATAAGACCTTGGAAGACCTGCATGTGATTGCTCTTGATTATATACTTTGTGACAATTAATCTCTTGTCTTTCTTTACATTTCCTACTTGCTACATAAATATGCAGATATACATATGAATATGTAAACAATGTAATTTAGATTGCCTATTTTAAGCTGCATTTAGATAGAAAATACCAACTGACTCTTTTTTTTTACTTAGTGTCTGCAAGTATAGTCATAGTTACTGTTTGATTTCTGTAGCCATAGTGAATTTATGTTACATATAGTATTCCATTCTGTGAGTGTATCAAAAATCAATTATCTATAAATTTTCATTGCTTTCAATTTGGAACTACCATTTTTTAAAAATCTGCAATCCTTGGGGCCAGGGATTTAGCTCAGTGGTTCCGCCACCTGCCTCACAAGCATGAGGTCCAGAATTCGATCCCTGGTACCCCCCCCAAAAAAATCTGCAATCCTGTATAACTTTGCATATGTATCCTGACATACACCTGAAAACATTTTTTTCTATGGTATTCTCAAAAAAGCAATCCCTAGAATACAGCTTAATGGTACAGCACTTGCCTAGAATGTGCAAGGCCCTGAGTTTGAGCCTTAACAGTGCAGATTTTTTAAATCAAATAATAAATTTGCATCCTTGAGTTTCTTTTTAAAAAAATTGGTCTACAAACTCTTGGAGGAGGTAGGTCACTAAGACCCTTTCAAGGAGTCTGGGAAGGCAAAGTTACTTTCAACATACTATGACATTTGCTGTTTGCATCATATTTGTATTTGCACATGGTTCAAAACACATGGAGTAGCATGGTGTTGCCATTCCAAGAATCAAGATAGTGACATCACACTGTACTAGAAGTTTTTACATTTTCGATTGGAAGTATAATTGCAGTAAGATTATGAGCCTCATTAATAATAGTATCACTGTTGAAGAAGTAAAAGTTAATTCTTGCTTGTTCCATGAGTACACATCTTTTTAGTATTTCTGTGACAAAATGAAAATAAAGAGTAATTCTACTGTACCAATATATGGTAGTTTTCTTGGAGAAGGCACTTCTGTGATCAGTCAATGCATAGGCTGAGCAAACAGCTTTGTTCAGGAAACACCAGTGTTTACACTGAAGAACAACTGATAAAACAATGACTATTCAAACTGGATTATTTAACAGCTATTTTTTCTAAAGTGGATAAAATGATGCCCGGGGATTTAGCTCAGTGGTCCCGAGTTCAATCCCCAGTACCAAAAAACAAAGTGGATAAAATAAGCCTTTCACTTCAAGTATATCAACTCAGATTATCAGCAGCCAATAACAAAATTTGGAAAACATATTCACCAACATGAGCTTGGCTGACTCTCAATAATAAAAGACTTTTCTAATGAGATTGTAGATTATATAACAAATAATTTTTAATTTATTATAGTGTGTCAAAATCTGGAATATCTACTCCATTTACCACTATTTTCAAAAGATCAAGGGGCTGGGGATTTAGCTCAGTGGCATTGCGCCTGCCTCAAAAGCGTAAGGTCCTGAGTTTGATCCCTGGTACAAAAAAAAAAAATCATTAATGTTATAAAATTGTCTGAGGGCAAAAAAGTATAATGGATTATAATGTTGAAAAGGTCTTTTTTGTTGTTTTTTTTTTTTAAGTTCTTTTGCCACGGGTGAGCCTGAAGATGGCCCTTCGCCTAATTCCTACTCCCTTTTTCCTGCATAGATTAGTCAAACAGGCTTTGACTAATATTGTAGACCCTGGATGGCACAGCCCCAGTAGAGTTACATTGTGCACCCTTACCTGTTACCTTCTTGTGCATGCCCCATCACAAAAATCATGGTAAGTTCCCCCTGGGCCACATAGGTCACATGGCACTATTTGCCCCGCCTTCTCTTCCCATTTGCTTTCCACTACAAATAAAGAGTGGGTGGTGTTCCAGGCAGCTATTAGCTCCTGAAGAAGCTATGGTTCCACCTAGTCCCAAACTTCAAGAATAATCTTGGTCGGGGCCAGGGATTTAGCTCAGTGGTTTTGCTGCCTGCTGCGCAAGTGCAAGGGGACCTGAGTTCAATCCCTGGTACCAAAAAAAAAAGAATCTTGGTCTCTTCATGGTGTTTCCTTCATCTCCCACCACTCTCCCCAGCTTCGGACTCTACACTGTGTGGGTCATGGCATTCTCTGACAGAACTGAAGATTCCAATCCACACTGGGCCAAATCTTGAAGAAACTAACACTTTTCAGATTTAGCATATAATAAAACAGCTAGATTTTCTTCCTATATGTCAAGCAAAAGAATATATTTCAAATAATAAATGTGGAATCAGATACGAGGATTTAGCTGTCTTGTATTAAGCCAAATAATAATGTTTCAAAGTAAGAGTACTAAGGGCCAGGGATTTAGCTCAGTGGTTCTGCTGCCTGCCTTGAAAGTGCAAGGTCCTGAGTTTGATCCCTGGTACCAAAAAAAAAAAAAAAAAAGAACAGAAAAGAAACAAAGTAAGAGTACTATTCAAAGGTGTCCCAAAACCAAAAACGTTGAGAACATTGAGTTATTACAGTATATAAATAGGAGTTAAAATGTTGGGTCATTAAGAAAGGTGGGGCTGGGGATTTTGCTCAGTGGCACCATGCATGCTTCCCAAATGCAAGGTCCTGAGTTCAATCCCTGATACTGGAAAACAAAAAATAATAAAAAATAAATTAAAAAAATAAATAATCACAATCTACTTTCCCATGTGGCTGTTCCAATATACATCCTCTCACACAAGCTGAGTAAGAGTTCTCAGCAGACCAAATTCAGGCAAACCTTTACTGCATTCAGATCTTTTTGCTGCTTTGACAGGTTTGTGTTTTTCATGATTAATAATGGGACCGTGTACCTTTTCATGTGTTTAGCGGACACTAGAACTGTCCAGTCTGTAAAATCTATTTAGGTCTTTTGCCCATTTCTTTTCTGGGCTGTCATTATTTTACTTCTTGCAGTTGTCTCACATATCCTAGAACCTATTTCTCTTGCTAGTAACATTTGCTGCCATAACCTTCCTGTCTACGACTTGTGTTTTCACTCTTACGGTATCTTTTTACATGTTATTTTACTAATAATGTAGTTGAATTCTTCAACTTTCTCTTTTATAGTCAGTACTTTCTAAACCTTCAGAATTCCATTACAAACATATTCTCCTCTATTATCTTTCCAAACTGTATGGTTTCGGTTGAAATACAAAAGGCCAAAAGACATAAATCATCTTCCCATTGTTGTTATATTCCTATTGTTATTTCCTATTGCTTGTTATCTTGATTTTCAGGTAACTGTTCATCTATTGGCGAACTTTTTTTTTAAATAGTGAAGATACTCTGAGGCAGTGGATGATGCTATTTTCCAAAAGAGGGATTTATTTTTTTCTTCAGATGGGCACTTAGGCCAGATAAGAGCACTTTAATTAAATCTAAAACATGAGCTGATGTCAAGATGGATTTCAACTTTGTCAAGACAGATCTTGTTTTCCCAATTTTCCCTTATTTCAAGGATGTAGCCCAAGGATCAGGAAACTATTTTTTTAAAAAAGGTCAGATAACAAATGTTTTAATTTTTGTAGGATAAAAAGCAAAAACAGGGCCAGGGATTCAGCTCAGTGGTGCCGCCACCTGCCTCACAGGCATAAGGTCCCAAGTTTGATCCTCAGTATGAAAAACAAACAGAAAAAACAAAGATATTATATAAAAAGAAAGAAGGGCTGGGGATGTAGCTCAGCAGCACTGCACCTGTCTGGCAAGCACAAGGTCCTGAGTTTGATCCCCAGTACAAAAAAATAAAATAATTTAAATAAAAATAAAAAGGGGCTGGGGATTTAGCTCAGTGGTTTCACCACCTGCTGCGCAAGCGCAAGGACCTGAGTTCAATCCCCAGTACCAAAAAAAAAATAATAAAAAAGGAAAGTTTTTTCACAAATTTACTGATATGTATACAAAATGATAACTGACTACAATGTTTTAATAGAGGTCTAGTAATGAAAACAGTGGAAGGGGGGGATAATATTTACTTGGAATCCAAAGTCATTTTTCCCTCCCATCAAAACTTATGTATGTTCATCTTTTCATTGTTTTACAATGAGATGTTATGTATCCATCTTTGAAAATATGTTTGAGTCTTCTCTTGATCTTTTCCTTTTAGTATATCATTCTGCTGCAAAATAATTACTTTCAATTAAAGCTCCTCAGTTACAGCATTAAATGGATTTTTAAATATGGAAATTTCCCTTTTATTTGCCTGGAGGTTTAAAAACTGCTAGAGGATGCTGGAAAATGTTTCTCCTGAAAATTTATGTAGGAATAGAGATCTTAATTTTTATTTTAAATTTTAAAAGCAAGCATGTGAAGTACCTTGCCATTATCTAAAATCCAAATAACAGTAGATGTTGTACAAATGACATTACCATGGCATAAGTTTCACATATCAGCACTGCTTTACCCTTGTAGTTTTAGGTTGAATGTTGTTAAATGACACAAAGCCAGCAACAGAAACTTAAGAATTCATTATAGTTGATTTAATGCTGAGGGCAATCTTTTTCATTCAGAAAAATTTTAATCGTGGTTCCTGGCTCAAATAAATGCACTAAGACTTTACCCCACTAAATCATAAAACTATTGTGCAGAAGAATAACTCAGTCTATTCTGCCTCTATATTTACAAAAGTAAACAATTCAACAGATTATTACATGACAGATTTAAATATTTTCTGCAAAGTATTTGCTAATGAATAATAAGTTTTCAACTTGCTTTTTTTGGGAGGGGGGTGCTAAGGATTGGACCTAGTGGAGCCTCTCCAGCCTTCTTTTTTATTTTGAGACAGAGTCTCACTGAGTCACTCAATTATTTAGGCTGGACTCAAACTTGCCATCCTCCTGCCTCAGCCCGCTACAGTGCTGGGTCGACAGGTATGTGCCACTACACCCAGCTTAATCATCCATCCATCCTGCCTTCCTTTTTCTTTCTTTCCTTTTTTTTCCCCCTTCGGTACCAGGGATCGAACTCAGAACCCTGTGCTTGCAACGCAGGTGTGGTGCCACTGAGCTAAATCCCTGGATCGCTTTCCTTTCTTTATAACAGTGTCACTATGTAGTTCAGGCTGGCCTCAAACTTGGGGTAATACTCCTCCTGCCTCAATCTCCTGAGTGCTAAGATTACTGGCTCAGGGATTATAGGCATGAGGTACCACGCACAGCACCATCTTACATTTTAACAAGCTTTAAAAATTTGCCCTACTGATGTCTTGTTTGAGGTTCCACACATTTTGTTTATTGTTTGTTTTGTTTTTTGAGACAGGATCTACGTACCTAGTTCAAGCTGGACTTGAACTCACTATGTAGCGTAGGCTGGCCTCAAACTCATGCCAATCCTCCTGCCTCAGTTTCCCAAATGCTAGGATTACAGACATGCGCCGCCACACCCAGCCTCTACACTTATTTTTGGCATCATGAGTTATAACATGTCTTAAGCAGATTCCACTTTGGGTTATACTGTTTTTCAACTTCTCTGAAAACATTTTTTGTAGTTATTTCACAGACCATTCATAAAAACTAATTCTTCTACTCACTTCAAATTCAGCATTTGACTCCTGGAGTAAGTAACAACTGAGCAGTATTGGTAACATCTACCAATACATCAAAGGCCTAGGAAAACCACTAGAAATCATTTACTTTGTTTTTAAAATGCTATAGATGTTGCTCACAATGACTTTAACTTTTAAATCAAATACTCCTGCTGAAAGACTTACATTGTCAAACAATTTTATTTTCTGGGGCCATAAATGTTCAGTTGCCATAGTCAAACGCAATTGTATTGCCTCACCATTGGTAAGTGTTTTTTTCTTGTTTAGCTAACAAATGAGTCATTCAGAAACTTACTTTTCAATTAAAGTCTCATTTTCATTTTATATTTTTGTGAAGAAATTCTGCTGTGATGATATTTTTCTTTAATTATTATTCTTTCTGACTACTATATTCCCGCATGTTGAAAATACTGTGAGGGGTACTCAGTGTGGTATTGACATATAATGTAGTCTTTGGGGGGGGGGGGTACCAGGGATCAAACTCAGGACCTTTCGCTTGCAAGGCAGGCAGCAGAACCCCTAAGCTAAATCCCCGGCCCATATAATGTATTCTTTTAGCACTGCTATAGTGTACCAGCAAAATAATTATAATGCTTTGCCATCTAATTTGATAACACTTAAATACACTTTACCATGGCTCAAAAAACACTACAATATATGTGAATATGAAGTTTGTTCTTCTCTTTTCTCATTTTAACCTATTAAAGCATGTACCAGTAAAAATGAAGCAATAAAATTCTAGGGCAACACTGAATATAGGACACTCAAAAATTAACAAATTATATCAGTGTGATTTACAGTAAGCCAAGCACTAATTCCAAGTATCTGTGATCTCTGTAGCAACAACTCAACTATGTCACCATAGTACAACATAAGGCCCAGACAATGTGCAAATAAACGGATGTGGCTTTGTTCCAAGGAAACTTTTGACTACTAACACTTGAATTTCATATTATCTTCATGTGTTATGAAATGTCACCATTTTAATTTTTCAACCACTTGAAAATATTAAAACCAGTCTTATCTTGTAAACATACAAACACAGGTGGAAGACTTCGCTACTGAAGTTCTTCAGTTTGGCCTGCAAAGCTAAGAAAATTTCCATTCCTACTTCCCCAAATTCCCCACCCTACTTATTCTTCAGTCATTCCCACATATGTACAATTTTTCCAAAATCATATACCCTCATACTTTCAACTCTGTTCAAGCTGACTCTGTCTACAATCTCTACCTTAACTACCTGAAACTCAGCCATCCTCCAAGCATCTCTTAAATCTCCTTTTAAAATATTTTCAAATTCCCTCAGTTAAAATGTTTCCAGTAATAAAGTTATCTACAAAACATCTATTCACCCTTCTTCCTTCCTAAAGACCTCATTTTTCAGATACCCATTCTCTTCTAAACAGAAACATGTTTCAGAAGAGAGAGGCACCATCCCCAGCCTCAGAGAAGAATTATATTCTAAGCCAATCATCATTGTCCCAATTCCTTTATCAGTTATTATTTTAAGGCATAAATGTTAGAGGTAGTTCTAGCTAATGACACATTAGGAACAATCTGCTAGAATAGGATAAAGCATCCAAAAAAGGATTTTCCTTAATCAAAATATTGCCTTTTTAAAGGTTTGGTTTTCTAGCTCTGTATGTTTGTATAAGAGTATAATGCTTAGAGTTCCCATCCCCCAGTTTTTGACCATGAAAGGAAGCAAACCAAAGAAGAGACCAATATGCTGTGGGCAAACAATAGAAAGATGATGAGAACCTGACAATTTGTTATCATGAAACTGCTGAACTACCCATTACCCTAAGTCCTGATTTCCTCTTGTGAAATAATCAGTTTCTTGGACCTCAGCTGTGCTTCCTGAAAATGTTTCCAATTCTAACCCAGATGGAGAAACAAAAATCAGACTTACCCCGCCTCCCTAAAAGAACTATAAAAACACAATATAAGAAACAATTATTTTCAGGTCAACAAATACCAGATAACAAAGGGCAGTGGCTCCTGAAAGATGAAAAGCAAAAGAGGTAAGCCCTACCCACATACCAGCAAACTGCTGTGCAAGTTTCTACGCCAAGGCACAGGGGACCAATGAAGCAGATCCTGGCTAATTCCTGAACTGGAACGATAAAACTGAGTCAGGAAAAAAATCAGCAAGCCAGGGGGTCAGAGGACAGAGGACCAAAAGAAAAGAGCTACACAGAATTCCAGAGGTCTATAGAAACCCCCACTCCTGCACATCAAGGAGACCCAGAATACTGATTAGCATGTGTATTTGATCCAACTACCCAAGACCAGGAAACGAATCATTAGAAAGAATGACAAGGAACAAAGCCCACAACTCATACAGGGCCAGGAATACTATCTGTACCTACCAGCCTATCTGGGAGAACTAATAATTCACAGGGCATTCAATAGAGTCTTCAGGAAAGTCTTGCCTCAGTAGTAAGGAATAATTAGTCCTGGGCTGAGCACTACTTCAAAAGCTGCCTAATGAATCATAAAAGTAAAACTCAAAAGAACTAAACCATTCATAAGTAACTTATTTGCTCCCCAAAACAAATCTCAAGATTTAGAGAAAAAGAAACAAATCTAGTACCATAAAACAGGAAATTTCTCAATGCCTGGCATCCAAATACACATTATCAAACATTTCAAAAAAAAAGGCAGAAAATCACAATGAAAACTGAAAACAATCAAAGCCGAACCAGAACTGACACAGATGTTAAAATAAAGTGTAATACCTCCGTTCAGGAACTTAATTCATTCTTTAAAAAGGCCATATTAGTGTTCATCCACAAAAGATGCCTGCAGTCATGTTCATCACCCAATGCAGAATTTGCAAACAAAAACAAAATTTTCCCAAACACTTCTGTTTGTGAACCAAATTGCAGAAGTGTTCCTGAGCCAAGGTACCACTGTAATTGCAAAGACATTAAAACTGTAATTGTAAGTGCATTCTGTATGTTCAACAAATGGAAACATGGAAGAAAAGACCCTGAGCAAACTTTTGAAGATTAAAAACAATATCTGAGATAAAAATTACACTGGATATGATAAAGAAATGATTAGAAACTACCCCCCCCAAAAAAAGACTAGTGAGCTTGAAGACAACAGAAAGTAAAGTGTTGCACAAATAAGGGGGAAAAAAGGACTTTAAAAATTTTTTTAAAGTGAGCAATGGGGAAACCTTCAAACGTCCTCACATATCGGTAACTACAGTCTACAAAGAAGGAGAAAGAGAAGGAGCACAGAAAAGATGCTTGAGAAAAATAACTGAAAGCTTCCTGAGCATAATGAAAACTATAAGCTCAAAGATCCAAGACATTCAACAAACTCCAAGCATAAGAAACATGAATTACACCAAAGCAAAACATAATGAAACTGTTCAAAACCAATGGTACAATATTAAAAGGGACCTGATTAAAAGATACATTACATATAGGAACAAAGATGATAATGGCATCAGATTCCTCACGAGACATAACACAAATGAGAAGACTGCCATATCTGTGAAGTACTGGGGGGTGGGATGGAGTGTTTTAATTCTGCACCTGGCAAAAATCTTTCAAATATGAAGGTAAAATAAAGGCATCTCAGGGGCCAGGGATTTAGCTCAGTGGCACTGCGCCTGCCTTGCAAGCACAAAGTCCTGAGTTTGATCCCCGGTACCCAAAAAGAAAAAAAACAATAAAAGCATTTCAGAAATATAAATGACAAAATAAGTCATCACCAGCAGAACTACAATTCAAGAAATGCTAAAGGATATCTTTCATAACAAAAGAACATGATATCAGATAAAATCCTGGAGCTATGCAAAGGAATAAAGAACACAGAAGTGTGAATTTCTTTTTTAATCAATTGCAACAGCACCAAAATCCAGAAGGAAAAAAACCTAAGTATGCTTTTATTACAGATGAAACTATACAATATCACTTGAAAGTAAACTGAGGTAACTGAAAGATATTACACAAACTAAACCAATCACGAAAATATCAATGAGTTAAAGGTAATAATCTAACAAAAGATATAAAATGAAACCATAAAGAAAACACTCAATGTCAAAGAATGCAGCAAAATGGAAATCAAATGGACAAAACCAGAAAACAAATAGGAAGAACGTAATCACACTACATGTACATGGCTAAATGCCCCAATAAAGTCAGAACTGTCATCTTAGATTAAAAACAAAGCTATTACTTCCAAAATTGGCATGTTAAATGCAATGATGCAAATGGGTTAAAGTATAAGAATTAAAAAACATTTAAGTTTATGCCAGTCAAGAAAAATACCTAGTAGGCTCATTAAAATCTATTTCAGAATTAAATATAGGATTTTTCTGATATTAGCAATCAAAAGTAGCCTTGGCACTGTCTTTCCTCTGCTCAAAGTTTCAAAGTTCCTTTGTATAACCATTAGAGCACTTATCATATCTTGCCTATGATGGAGAATAATTCAACATTGTACTGCACAATATCTTTTAGGCCTCTAAAGAGAAATATGTTGAAATTGAGCTATCTTCCAATCACCGTACTGTGCAAAAAAGGGTTTACATAGATGGCCCAAGACTACTATCCTTAGAAAGGTCTGTGTGCCTAATGGCCCAAGACTGGCTTCTGGGAACTTAAGACTTTGAGAGGGTTCCCTAACTGATAAGCATGGTTTACTGTACCTAGCATTTGAAATAATGCAGCTTACCCTGTGATTCTTTCCCTGAGTCTGAAAATGTCATATAAGCTAGACAAAGGATGACTAAGTAACAAGCCCTTAATAACAACCTTCAGTTTTCTGGGGCATCACAGGCACACTGCTATATATTCACTGTTAGGGAAAGAAAGTATTCTGCATGACTTCTCATAAGAAGGAGGCTGCACAGGTTGCCTCTTCATGGATTCTTCGAGACCCTGCTGGAGTATCTTTCCACTGACAACCTTCCATTGCACATCCATACAGTATCACAGTAGTAAAGCTTAGCCATTGTAACTCTATGCTGAGTCCCATTCATCCTAGCAAATCTCTAAATGTGGAGGCAGTCCTGTGGATCCTTCTGGAATCCAGATCTGTTAAGGTTTACTTTTCCTCTAACAAACTGTGGGGGGAAATAGGGAATATAGACTCCAATTGGTATTTTTCTGGTTTACATTGCAAAGCACCATATCCTTCTGATTTGATTCAAATACTACAAAGTTCATTTAGCCTTTCCTTATTTGTAGTTACAACCAGCTGGACATGGTGGCACACGCCTATAATCCCAGCACTTGGGAGGCTGAGGCAGGAGCATCGCTGCAAGTTCAAGGCCAGCCTGGGATACACAGTGATTTCAAGGCCAGCCTGGACTACATAGCAAGACACTCTCAAAAAAACCAAAAAAGCATGGATAATCCTTATTTGTAGTTACTTTCTTCAACATGAGAAACTTAACTGGTTATCTGCAATAGTTTTACTTATTTGGTCACTTACAGTACATACATAGCTCTACAAATGTCAACTCATACTCCAGTGAGAAGAAAATCCACAAATCATATTACACTGTATTTATATAGTCTTCTCTTTAGCTTTATGTTATCTAATCAAGGTACTATTTCTGCCATTACTTCAGTTACTTCTTTTATTCCAAGTCCCCTTCAATGTGCTACTTTTTGGATCCCCAACATCCTGGCTGCTGGAAACTGCTTATTCGCGAAATATGTAAAACATTCCTAGATCACACGCACACATATACACCACCACAACCTGAGAAATGTTCCTCACATTTCTTCCTTGTGGCATGGATATTACTCCCTTCCACCTCTTTCTCACTTTTCATTAGTAATCAATCTCTTTGATTTCTGGTTTAATCTTCCTATGCTTTTTATAATTAAGCATATTTGTGAGTATTTTATTTCTCCTTTTTCTTACACAAAAGGTAGCACGCCATAAATGCTCTTTTTCACTTTTTGTTCTGTTAATGTATAATGGGAACCATTCCACATCAACTCACAGAGATACTCAATATTTTTTTACTAAAAAATATTGCACGGATGTGTCACATTTTATTCAACTATTTAAGTAATCAACATAAGTGGGCATTTGGGTTTTTTCCAAATTAAGCAACATTCTAAATAACAACCGTTAATGGTACACATTTTGTTGGAAGCATATTCAAGATAGATTCTTGTAAGAATCAATGGGTAAATGCATATCCAGTTTGTTTTGTTTATTGAGACAGGATCTCATTATGTATTCCAGGCTGGCCTTCAATTCACTATGTGGCCCAGGCTGGTCATGAACTCACACCAATCTTCCTGCCTCAACCTCCCAAGTGCTGAGATTACAGGCATGTGTCACCATCCCCAGTTTGCAGTCTATTCTATATCAGCAAGCTTCTACCCAGAGTAATGGTACCAACTTGCATCTGTACCAGCAAAGTATGAGGCTACCTGCTTCCTCACAGCCTTGTTAGTTAATGTTTTGCTGTTAGTTTGAAATTCTGTCAGTGAGTCAAATATTCCTTTCTTAAAGGGAAAGTTCTAGCTTAATGGCCCATCATATGCCTATTTGGTAATGGAGAAAATAAAGCAAACAAAAAATCAGCAAAAATAGCAATAAAATACTGACCCTACTGTAAGTTTTGAGTGACTGAATCTAGTGGGGAGGCAAAGGTTTGATAATACTCCCACTAGCTCCTTCCAATCTCACCAACTCCAAGTATTCCATCAGCATTTAACTAGCTTGGGTCTGTGAACCTCCAATGCCTAGCCAAAGTCAAAAGGAATGCAAGTCTTCCTAGCCTCTAGCATTCCTCCACTAAGAATAAGGGATAACCTTAATCTCTATGTAACATTAAAATATTCATCAGTAAGATTCAAAAAATGGTACCTTTTGTCCAAAAAGACAGGGTGAAGCAAGCTTTCTTTTAACCAATCTCTGAGCAGAGAAAGGAAATCTATTTTATACAACCTTATGTGTGTATGTGTATATTATATATTTCACTATTTGATAAACATCATATGAATTTTATTGACCCCTCTATTTCTAGTCCAACACCACAGAGGTCTTTTTGGCCTCCACCACACTTTTCATCCAGTCGTCTGTGTACAATAATACCTTGGTTCGTGAATGCTTCTATTCACAAACAATTCAGTTTGCAAACAGAAGCACTGGGCAAAATTTTGTTTCCATTCACAAACTCTGCCATCAGGTGATGAACACAAGCACAGCCAACTTCGCCAGAATCATGGAACAAGTTAAATTTGTGAACCGAGGTACCACTATAAGTTCAAGCTGGGCAGTGTACACATTATAATGTTCAGAATTTGATGCCATGCACTTCAGTGTAATGTCAAATTCTAAAATAAGCATTCTGGCCTGACTCTTCTTAAGGCAACAGTTACTCATCCATGTGAATGAGGTCTTTTTGATAACCTGAGTAAAGCTGATATAATAACTGAGGACTATTTGAATCTATGTCCTTGTCTCAACTGTACTTTTGAAAGCATTACCTATATTCTATTGATAAAAGCCCATATCATTTCTACAACCAAATTTTCTAGTTTTAGGGTTTCTTTAGAAGAGCTATCTCACTTCTCCCAAATATACTTGTCAAAAACCAAAGGGAATTTGTAAACAACACATCATTATTATTTCACAGAGTTTGCTGCCTTTATAGATGGGAGGCAATTGCATTTATTTTTGTGATTGCCTCAAAATCACATGATAATGACTATAAAAGCTTTGAAAAGTGGCAGGCTGTGTATATATTATGTTGGCATAAAGCCAAAAGTATTAACTGAATTGCCAACTGGACTAAAAAGAAATATTTTAATCAATGTTTAAAATGTTTTTATTTTCTGAGACAGAGTCTCACTATATAGTTCAAGCTGGCCTTGAACTCACTATGTAGTCCAGGCTAGCCTTGGAGTCATAGCAATCCTCCCGTCTTAGCCTCCCAAATACAGGGATTACAAGTGTGTGCCACCCTACCCAGCGATGTTTAAAATACTGCACAGAGCAAGTCCACATTATGGACAAAAGATGTGTCAAATCTTGTCTCTCTTATTTTAAATCTTCATCAAATAGTTTTGTCTTAAAGAATAACCACATAGATATGTAAGTGTAGTTAGTAATTTCCATTTTTAAACATGTTAATTTCTGATTTAAATATAAAATATTTAAGGTTTAAGTTTATTAATCATATTACATAATACATACAATTATTGTATGTATTACTCTTGATAAAAATAACTGATTTCCTATTTTCAGGATTCTTTTTTTTTCCAGGATTTTCAATACCATAGTAATCATTTAAATTAATTCTTGCAAGTAAACCTCTATGTTAATAAATTCAAAGTTATAAAATTTTGGTTTAAATGTTGGTGCCTTGTACTTACTTCTGTGCTCCCTGAGACAACAGCTTTGTCCACATTCACTAGGAATGGTTCTTCTACCTGGCACACACCCAGCGACCACTCCACACAACGGTGATGAGCCCAACAAGTGCCTCAAAAGTGAAAAAGAGCAAATGAATAAGCATCAAAATATGAATGCAAATAAATGAATACATAAAGCTTCAAAATAAATGCTTAATGTGTGAGGACACAATGGTGTGCTGCATGTTATACTATCAAGCAGCTTTTCTCAGGCCATGCTCCAGTCTGTGAATTGCAGCACTGACCCCAATCTAGGAACCTGTTTGCACACCACTAAGACTGGCTCAATACGAAACACCTGCAGTGGGGCAGTGAGCTGTAACCAGCCTTCCTGGTGATTCTGATGCACATGAAAGTCTGGGAATTACTCAATTAGTGATCAATTCTTCAACAAGCAAAAATTAGTTTTCAGTCATTTTATTTAAATATCATGATGACTGTTTCATTTGACAAAGGGAATGAATGTATGGAAGGAAAATAATGACACATGTGATTCTGCTCCCTCCAATACAAGCAAGAGCAGGCATAATACATCGACAGTAGCTCAGTCCTAAAATGCTCCATCACATAGCACTTGAACCACTATCCACCAATCCAGCAATTCAAACATACAATGAGATTTACTTAAAATTCCAATAGCACCATGTCATGAATGTGAGTTACTCTAC
The DNA here is from genome assembly GCF_000247695.1 of Heterocephalus glaber. Next base: position 4,638,122 of record NW_004624800.1, on the reverse strand, counting down.
TATTATTACAAAAGAACTCATGTGGCTAAGAGCAATCCCCCTCACCCCAAAACAGATAAAGACTGCCATGTTTCCAAGTTTCCACCTATCCCTTTAATTCTTCTCTTTCCTCATTTGTTAGGTATCCATGGTAATGCTAACTACAGCAGAATAAACATGAATAAAAGCATCCAGTCCAGAGTTGGCACTCTGCAGATTTTAAATAAGTTAAAAAGCATAATTAGACAATTTCTTTTACTCAGTCAGGTATACTTAATAACATGTTTGATAATGTGGTCCTGATTATTTCCACATGAAAAGTATTTACTACTGAATAAGTTGGTGAAACACTAAAATTTAAATGCTTCCAGAACAAAAGGCAACTGTTGCTGAAGAAAGGCCCCTACCTGTAGAATCAAATAAGGCTTGGACATCAATGGCATCTGGAAGGCCAACCAGACTGAGCTCATCCCACAATTTACCAGCCTGATCATCTGCAACTGTCTGGGTGCTTACACTTACAAAAGACACCATATTCTGCTGAGGAGATCGCTCTCTGAAAATAAAATGGGATAAGATAAATGCCTTTGAAAGTGATAACAAGAAGAAAATCATTTCATTCATAAAAACTTAGGTACAATGCACTGCCTAATCAATTTTAATTTATTAGACATAAACTGTGATAAAACAACTTTTAGATTCATTTATTATTATTCATAGTATGTTAAAGTGTATGCCATATTATTCTTGTAAGCAATAATCGAGTGTCTCCAAACCCATAATAAAGTATTAAGATTATAATTGCAAATGATTTTTTCCATTCTCTAATATAATTTTTTTTAATTAACTCATATTCTAGTCTGGAACCATGTTTAACACATAAAATTAAAATTCCCTTTGGTCTTACTGAAATGCTTACAAAATGGAGCTTGACCAGAAAATTTTAATATGCTTCATCTAATAGAGGACTGGCACAGAAGAGGTGGCAATTAATTTTACATAAAGAAAGGTTACTTTCCTAGGAAAATGAAAATCTGCTATACAGTGTGCAAAGGGAGGCAGGAGGAATGGAACACATCAGCTGCACTTTCATATGGTCCCTTTGACAAAATCTCAATAGCTGGTTTGTGGCATGATGTTGAAGAAGTCTCAATCAAGACTATATCTCATCAATCAGAAAAACAATAGCTACTAAAGGCATGAGGACTGACAAAGCTAATGCAACAGTTAAAACTAGAATATAAAAAACGAATGATGAATAAAGTATATAATATATGGGATATTTCAGACTTTCAAACCCTAACACTTAAAGGTATGTTTTAAGATTATTCAGTAAACAAAGAGGACTACTGTACTCAAAATTAATTATGGGAAATCAGGTGGCTACCACTAAAACTTAAATTTTCTCCTAATATCAGTATTTAACTTGATGATAATTCTGGATTAAATCACTATTGAATATAGATGTAACTCACTGCACTTCTGTATGCTGGATATTTATCATGATTCCTATTAAGAGAAAATCAGCACAATGACCAGGGTACTAAACATTTTTATACCTGGAATCATTGAAAGAAAAAAAGTATTAACATATTTCAATAAGTACATTTAAATATCAAACCATATAAAAACCAGTCACTTTTATGTTCAGCATTAGAAAAAGGTTCAGCATGCTATGCTAACTGTAAATTCTCATTTTTAAAAATGCCCACAATAAAATGAGAACAAATTCTTTCCTACAAATATAATCTCCAGTCTTACAAATATATCCTTCATGTTACTTTGTTGGGAGAAATAAAGACTGACAGTTCATCTGTAAATATTTTTTTTTTTTGGTGCCAAGGATCAAACTCATCCTTGCGCTTGCAAGGCAGGCGGCAGAATCATCTGTAAATATTAATGTATTGTTTTAAAGCACTAGTATTTGATGGGGGAAGGTAAAAACCAATGGAATGACTAATCAGTCTATTACTACCAGGAATCAGTTCCTAACTAAAAACTTAAATCAGGTTTTGAGACTGATTTGGATGTATACACCGTATCAGATGCCAATGTCAACCCTAAATATTACAGCAGTCCAACTTAGGAAAAGTCAACTGAAATACATACTCACAAAATTTTAAGTTATAATACAAAACAAAGCAAAAAACCAAAAGAAGAAAACGAAGGGGGAAGGGGAAGGGGGGAGAAGGGAGAGAGGAGAAGCAGAAGTATCCTTGACTGTGTAGTCTTATATTTAGTACAAACAAGTGGGACAACCATTGGAAAAATTGCATCAAATTTTTTAAAAAATTAACTAGCTATTTATACCTCATTAGTAACATATTTTGTAAATATTTAAGATTATTACTAAGCTGAATTGACTGCCTAGCCCATATGAGTGCCAAATTTTCTAAGAGTACTTCATTAATGGGCTTTTTATCACTACTTAATAAACTTAGTAAGCACTAAGTACAGCAACTTTCATTAAGCCAAGACTTTTTTTTTTTTTTGGTACCAGGAATCGAACTGCAAGGCAGGCATGGTGCCACTGAGCTAAATCCCTAACCCAAGTCAAGACTATTTTTACACAATTTTCTGAGCTCTTAAAATTTTTCACTAAAAATTAACTTCACTTATAAAATAAGTAATTAAATAAAGCCTAATTCTACTTTCTAGAATAAGATTTTACCTAACTGCCATTATTAAAGGCACAACATGAGGATATAACATACAGTGTGTTCTGGTCTATAGAATTTGCTAAGTATTGATGGATATTTTAAGTTTTTTGGACTTTGGGTGTATATGTGAACACCCAACTAGTAACACATAAGGCTTATAAATATGCTTAGGTACAGTCTTAAACAACATGAGTCTCCAAATACAGTACTTCTAAACTTCCTTAAATTCTTTTAAACAATTCTTATTCTTGTTACTGTTTCATTTCCTACTTCAAGTCTTCAAGGCATTGGCAGCAGTTCAAATCAATGAGCCATCAAGAAGCAGACCACAACAATCTTTTAGTGCTCAAATTTGGAGTTATGCCAGAGAGGCACTGGATGATTACATCATCACCCGCAAGGAGCAGGGCTGGTCAGCCTTCCAAGCTAAATTAATTTTTATACCTTCTGGTCAACAACAAGAACTTCCATTCCCTTAACAGAGCTAAGTCCATATATTAAAATTAAGATGGTCTTTAACCACAACAGCACAAAATACTTTAAAAGCATAATAGACAGGAGCTTTGGGTAACAACAATGTGCCCATGGATACAAATGTACATGTAGTTAACCAAACATTTTATTTTCTTAAAAAAGTATCTTTGGTCTCTTCAGAAAAGGAATCCTAAGCATATAATTACAGAAAGAAAAGAGAAAGAGAAAAAAAGAGAGTTGTGTTCTGATTAGAATTTAGGACAGCTCAACATTCTCCAAAACAAATACATAAGAATTTAATTAACTAAATGACAGAATGAATAAATGAATGAATGGCACAAAGGATTTGAATAGTGAAAAAAATATGGGTTTTTTTTCTTTCTTTTATATAGTTTGTTTTGAGACAGGGTCTTGCTATGTACTTCTGGCTGGCCTTGAACTCACTATATAGTCCAAACTGGCCTCAAACTCACAGCAATCCTCCTGCCTCAGCCTTCTGGCTATAACAATTCTTGTTTTGCTATTATGCTATATTCATACAAATAATTAAAAACTTACTTAGTGGAAAGAAAGGGCTTCAGTGGTGTTTATCTTCTATTTATAAATCCCATGCATGAACTCACGCTCTGCTTACTTTTAAAATTTTCTTCCAAAAGCTAACTGTTGTCATTCTATTGATTTTGTTAATGTACAATTAACAATCTTTTAAAAATAAGAAATAAATTTTGAGGAAAGGAGTGTCTTAGGTGAGTCATAGAATACTTCACGAATTTGGAAAACATGAGAAACTTCAACAGTAAGAACCCACTTGAACAATTATAAACAATCAATAGATACAGTTTCATTCCACCAATTTAAATTCAAAACTGCTTACTTTCTCTGTCCTCTTTGTCTTCGTGGAGTTGAGTTTTGTATTCTCTCATAGGTTCCACTGCTGCTGTCATCAATGTTCTTGTTAGAAGGCTGGCTTTGCCACGGCAAGAAAAATCCAGGCGTTACTCTGAATTGTTTTAAGTCGCCCTGTCCTAAGGAACTTTTTTCCCCACAGTAACAAAAAGCGCAGAGCTGTTCACTGGTAAAAAGGGAAAGTGAGGAAGACAGAAAAGATGAAAAGTAGCTTTATTCAATGGCTTTAAGTAATGTAATTAGTCATTTGTGCTTCACAATTGTATCTTTAGTGCAAGCAAAGTTTTTTCAATGTATTTTCTATAATCTGTTCTTTTGTACCTTAAGAACAGTTAAGTTTAATAACAATTATACATTAGCAACTCTACTTTTCCACAGCATATTTATTTATGCATGCATGCGTGCATGCGTGCATTGCTGGTGATTGAACTCAGGGCCATATGCATGGTAGGCAAGTGCCCCAAAATAGTCCAGCATGCTTGTGCACACCATTAAACCCAGCATTCTGAAAGGTTGAGGCAGGAGGATCACAAGTTCTACCCATCATGGGCAATTTAGCAACTCAGCAAGACCCTATTTCAAAACATATTTTAAAAAATTTTTTTTACATTTTTTTAAAGAGTTGTAGGGGCCAGGGATTTAGCTCAGTGGTGCCACCGGCTGCCTCGCAAGCACCAAGATCCTGAGTTCGTTCCCAAGTACCAAAAAAAAAAAAAAAAAAAAAGGAGTTGGAGACATAGTTCACCCTGAGTTTAATCCCCAGTACCACAAAAAAAAGTTCCATCACTGAGCTATATATACCAGTATCCCCAGCCCAGCATGATTTTTTAAAAGTAATAAGCATACCAAATTTAGAAATTTCAGTTTGTACTTAGGAAAAATGATTTTTTAAAAAATCTGCTACAGACAATCAAAATTTTACTGTAAAAGAATAAGCAAAATAAAAGTAAAGATGGGGAAGGGGACGAAGTTTTAACACCCATGTGGTTGCATGCTGGATGTATAGAGTAGTAACATAGTTGTATTCAGCCATCTAATGTAACAGTGCTTCATGCATCATACATATACCACTGGGTGTGCATACACACACAGAGAGGTAAACTACAGGCTTTAAAGATAATGTATCAATATTGGTTTAACAATTTAACAAATGTACCACACTAACTTGCAATGCTAAACTGTGTGGGATAATGGGAACTCTGCTGTCTGTTCCATTTTTCTGTTAAAAGTGTTCTAAAAATTAAAGTCTCTTAATTTAAAAAGAGAAAACATTAAAATGTTAAGACTAAAACTAATATACATTATGAAATAAACATTTAGAAAAACAAAATTAAAAGGAATTCTCCTCCTAGATCTATTTTCTCTTCACAACAAAGTTACTTTGCCACATCCAAATCTTTCTTCTCAAGCACTCTTAAGTTTCAACCATTGCTTCAGGAATATTCATTCCATCAACCTTCATATTTTTCATTAGGATATAAAAATAATCTGTAGTATTCTGAACTATTCTATCCAGTTCTACCAACAACAAAGAGCTCATTTTCTATTCAAGTATAATATCCCCAAAATGTACTATAAATTGGCATAACAGACTTCATACATTCAAAATGTCTGTATCATACAGACAATATTCTCTGAAAATAGTGCCATAAACTAGAAATGTATAATAAACCAGTTAAACTAGATGTATAATAAACAGCTTAAACTAGAAAACATATAGCTAAGAACCTTTCAGTTAAAATGTAAACCATAGCATCTGGGATGGGACAATAACAAAAATACTGAAAGTAAAACTTTATGAGATGCAGCTAAAGTTTGTAAGCAAATGTGAACTTACAAATTTACATAAATTATCAATAAATTAAAAGTTTAGATGCCATGAGCTAAAATTTCAACTAAACGTATTAGAAAAAAGTAAATGAGTGGGCCGGGGATTTAGCTCAGTGGTTTAGCCGCCTGCTGCGCAATCGCAAGGATCCGAGTTCAGTTCAATCCCCGGTACCAAAAAAAGAAGAAAAAAGTAAATGAGAACACTGATATTAATAGAAAAAAATATCCAGGAAAATAATATAAGAAATAAATAAATAAGTAAGAAATAAAGACAAGCAATAAAGATCAACAAAACCAAAACCTAATTCTTTAAAAGTATCTCTAAGGGAAAAAAGCAGGCAATATACAAATAAAATACAGAATGAGGAAGAGACACTATATATACAATAAACGATAAAATAATAAATGGCCACTTCATCAATTCAAGACAGTACTAAAGAACAATTATGCAAGAGAAGGAAATAAAGGTATCTTGATAAGAAAAGTTGTTAAACTGTCTCTACCTGCTGACAATATGACTTTATACAGATAGAGAAAACTCTGTAAGACATCAGCATGAAATTGTTAGAACTAAATTTGAATTCAGTAAAGCTTCAAGATATGAAAATAAAAATTAGTAGCATTTTACATACTAATATCCAAAAATTTATAGTTTCCTTTATACTAGCAACCAAAAATATTAAATATTTGTGTACATATGACCAAGGGATAAAAGACATGTACACTGGGACGATAAAATATTTGCGAATGAAATTTTTTAAAGTACAAAAAAAAGAGATATTCTACACTCTCAAATTAGAACACTGTGAATATGTCCATGACACTCAAACTATAGATTTAATGCAATTCTCACCAAAATTCCAATGTCATTTTTGATAGAAACAGAAAAAACAATCCTTAAATTCACATTGAGCCACAAAAGACACCCAAATAGTCAAAACTATCTTGAGTAAAAGAACAAAGCGGGAGGCAAAATATTCTCTGACTTCAAAATATAGTATAAAGTAATTATACTCAAAACAGCATGATAAGGCCAGATGCAGTGATGCAGGCCTGTAATCCCAGCTACCTGGAAGGTGAGGCAGAAGGATTTCAAGTTTGAAGCCAGCCAGCCTAAGCAAGTTGATGAGATCCTATCTCAAAAGAGACAATTTAAAAAACGAGGCTGGGCCTGTAGCTCAGTGATAGAGTACTCACCTAGCATGTGTGAAGTTCAATCCTTAGGATTGGAAACAAACAAAAAGAATGAACACACATGCACAAATACACATGCACACAAAACCAGCATGGTAGTGGCATAACAGCAGACACATCAACTACTGAAACAGGGTAGAAACTGCATAAATAAGCCTACACATTTACTATCAATTGACTTTTGTCAAAGACGCCAGGAACACGGAATGGAGAAATGACAGTCTCTTTAATAAATACTGCTGGAGGGCCGGGGATTTAGCTCTGTGGTTTTCACCGCCTGCTGCGCAAGCACAAGGGCCCGAGTTCGATCCCCAGTACCAAAAAATAAATAAATAAATAAATAAATAAATACTGCTGGGAAAATGAGATATCCAAATCCAGAAGAATGAAACTGGACTCTCGTCTCACACCAAATAAAAAAATCATCTCAAAATGGATTAAAGATTTAACTACAAGATCTGAAACTAGCCAGGTATGGTGGCGCACACCTGTAATCCAAGCTACTTAGAGGGTAAGGCAAGAGGACTTCAAGATCAAAATCAGCATGGGCATCTTAGCAAGACCCTATCTCAAAAAAAAAAAAAAAAAAAAAGGACAGAAGGTGCAGCTCAGTGGTAGAACACACCTGAGAGTTCAATCTCCAGTGCCACCCCACCCCCGGCCAAAAAAACCCCATAAAAACCCAAGCAAGAGAGAAGAATTAAAAACAAAAAAGTGGGCCGGGGATTTAGCTCAGTGGTTCCGTCACCCGCCTCGTAAGTGTAAGGTCCACAATTCGATCCCTGATACAAAAAAAAAACCATACAAGGACCAGAAACTGTAAAGCTACTACTCTTTTTTTTTTTTTTTTGGTACCGGGGCTCGAACTCAGGTCCTTGTGCTTGCGCAGCAGGCGGCAAAACCACTGAGCTAAATCCCTGGACCCTAAAGCTACTACTCTTTTATTTTGAAAATGCTCAAACCTCCTGAAAAACACTGGGGGAGAAAGAACTACAGTATAACAGACATCTGTATGTCCTTTACCTAGATTCATCATGTGTGCTGGTTTTCCTCGGCTTAATGAAACCCAGGTAAACATAATACTCAGAGACCAATATTTAAAAGGAGGTGGTTAGGAAGGCCTCTCTGGGGAAGTCAGACCTAAGAAAGAGCAAAGCAAGCCATAGGCTCTCAGACAGAAACACAATCAGTGTGTGTTGGAGCAAGGAGGAGCTGAAAGTGAGGACAGCATGGTGACAAACGAGGTAAGAGAGACAGCCAGGTTACCTCATGCCCTTTGGAAACAGGACTTGCAGGTTAAATGTAAATATTTATTTTAAATATAACAAACAAGTACTGCAGATAGTAGGAAAGGAAACCTGATTCACATTTTAGGGTAATTTTTGCAACTGTGCTAAGAACAAACTGGACTGCACAAAGATAAAGAGAATAAGCAGAAAGACCAGTTAAACAGACTCTGGTGGACAACAATGGCTTTGACCACAATGGCCAGTTAAGACAGTAAGTAAGTTGTGTGAGTTATCCTCTGAAGTTGAGCTACATCATTTATTGAACTGGATATGAAATATGACAAAAGAAAGAAAGCAAGCATTAACTCCAAACTTTTGGACTAAGCAACTAATAACACGGGTATTAATTGTTGTAATGTCAGAGAGCAAAACAAATTTGAGGTACAGGCAGAGATGGAACCAAGTATAGTTTTGGACCTGTCTGAGGGTGAGGTGTCTCATACACTTCCAGAGGAAGCTGTTAAGCAGCAAGATGGGCCTGAGTCTTAGCACAAGAGTGTAGATGTGGGTCTCCTAAGAATATACACAAGGCACGTCAGACTAGATGAGCTTTCCCAGGAAGTGAAAAAAACCAAAAAACAGACCAGATACCTGGGGACTCCAACATGATAAAAGTGAAGAGTATCCACAGAAACCCACAGAAGACAAAATGAGAAGTGAAGTGTGCCAAAAGCAAGCCACATACTTTCAGAAGGTGAGATTATTCAACAAATTGATAATTTCACAGGTTTAGTCAAGTCTTTCAAACAGGGCCTAAGAAATTCAAGACTTCAAAGCTGATTTCAAAGTTGAACTAGATATTAAAGGCTGTAACATCCTGTTTCCTTCTTTGAAGAACCGGGAGAGGGAAGGAACTAGACTATACAGAAAAGTATTAAAAAATGAATTCTTATGCTAAATACTCACAGTTATTTCTTCAGCCAAAAATGGCATTCTGCTCATATTCTGGACTTCTCTAAGCAACAGTGACACCCTAACAAGTCCTTTAATCTACACAGTCACCAAGAAAACAGCATCCTCTACCCCAACTCCACACAGTTTATGAGCCTCACATTCAAAGCTACTAAATGACAAAACTCCATCCATACTAACATCCAAAATCTTCCCTCCCAGAATTTTCTCTACAGCCAACTCACGTCCCTTTTCCCTATCACCAATCTCCAATCCAGCTCTATTCATTTTCTAACCTGATTTTGGCTTCTACACCAACAGAGACCAGGGAGTTTGTAGATTCCTCAGACAGCAGCTGCTGAAGAGCAGGGACTGGCTGCTTGCTGCTATCCACTTCTGCTTCGCCATCTTCTTCTGCAGAATGTTCTTTGATTTCTGCTTCATAATAAATAAGATATAAATAATCATTTTTGTGTTTATATTAATCACTGGTAAAATTACCTACAAAACATATATAATAATGGAAAAAGAATCAACAAATGATAATACTTGGTAATACAGGAAAAGTTGATGGTTAATGGCATTGTTTATATTTATTCTGTACTAAAAATGATAAATGCCTATAAAACATGGCATACATTTCCTTGTGCCCAAAGAACAAGTAACTCAGAGAAGTTTCATTGTAGTTATAACTGTTAAGAACCTTGCTTTCAAGATTATAGCACTTGTTCTACAGAAAAAAATTATTTCAATGTGACTCGTTTTTCTAGTTTCTTCATATTTTATGAATTGAATTTACCATTAATTTAAAATCATTATGCAATCTAAAAAGTTAAATATTTCAAAAGAACACACCCTGACTGCATTGCTATTTCTAATTCTCCACAGGACTCTAGCACCAGGTCCCTAATACATACCTTCTCAGGAGCACCTAACTGCTGAGAGGATTTTCAAACACCTCCACCCCAAACATCATCCTTCTCTTTAAATAAAAATATTCTATCTCTTCTGTCTTTCAGACTCTATTACCAATGTTTCTGATGAAATTCCACGTGCTTAGCTGAATCTTCCCCCCCACCCCCAGTACTGAGAATCAAACTCAGGACCTTGTGCTTGCCAAGCAGGTGCAGCACCACTGAGCTAATAAGTCCCTGGCCCTGAATCTTTCTTTTCTAACTACAAATTTATTTAGAGTTTTGTACATCTCCCTGCCCTATCTCAAAAAACAAATCTTAAAATCCTGCATCTTCCTCTCCATGTTTCCCTCCTTTCACCACCAAATTTCATGAAATGGCATACTGGAGTAACTGAACTCTACTACCTTCCCCCTCAACTAACCCTTTCTATACACTTACCTGTCTTCCTACTAAGCAACTGTTTTCATCAGCACAGAATGCAACAAAACTGATAGTCCAGGGGCCTCTAGCAAGTCCTCAAACACCCTAGAATTCCTTTCACACAGGACTACCTACATTCTCTTCAGAAAAATGCTCTTCTAATTTAACAAACAAGGAGATACAATGGATCAATACAGGATTTGGAGTCATAAAGGCCTAGTCTCAAGAACCAACTGGTCCATCCACTGGCTATTCAACAATAAATAAAAGTCATCTCTCTTTACTCACCTATAAAATTAGAAAACTATCATGTATCTCCTAAGATTGGTAATGAAGATTATATAGTCTAAGATCTGTCTCTGCAGCTGATTCTTTCAGACCTCTATAAATGAAAGTGCAGCTCCCTACATGTCTTTATACTCTTCTGCAATAGTCTTCCCTGGACTTTATGGTCTTTGAGTCCACATCTTTGGCACCAACTCCTCTCCTGCAATCCAGAGTTTTTACTGCTCACCAGTAATATCTAACAGCTTGGACACTACATTTCACACCAAACTTGATCTCTTACATCAGCACTTCAATCTAACTTCCCTATTTTTGCAAATATCTTCTAAATTCAAAACAAATTTTAGGGAAGCATTCTGAAAAAAAATGAACAATTTGATAACAATTGTGTAGTAAAATAACAAAAACACAAAGAATTGTAAATCCTATTGAATAAAATTAAAGGTGACAGGAGTCATCAAACAGATGGTTTGGGTTTTCACAGTTAAAACACATTTCTCTTCTCTTTTTCAAATTAAAATGGAAAAGATGACTATAGGCCAGGTGTGGCAGCGCATGTCTGTAATCCCAGCACTCGGAAGGCTGAAACAGGAGGATCACAAGTTTGAGGCGGCCTGAACTATGCACAAAACAAAACCCCCCACAAAAAAAGAAAAACTGACTATAAACTGCTTATGAGGGGGCCTAATAATTAGTGTCCCATCTACCCATAGAGACAAAACCGATACAGAGTAACCAGAGCTCAATCCACAAATATAAATTTGTAACAAAAAGGGACCCAAAAACACTTGAAAATTTTACATTAAACTTTAAATTTCTATATACAGCAAAAGATGTCATGGACAAAATCAATATAACACAGATGAGAGAAAAACCCATGCAATTTATATCCCCAAAAAGTTATTCAAATTTAGAATATCTGAAGAACTTTACAGATTGATCCAATAAGGCACATAACCCTATAGAAAATATTCAACAGACAAAAATCATACTCTCCTTCCTCTACATTATTAAAGGTTTAAGAAGGTCCACATCTGGCTGAGCCTGAGACTATTTTCCAAACTTCTTCTCAGTTAAGCACGGCAAGTTTTCACCAATACAATATGACTAGAAGCAAGTGTACAACATTTACATCACTTAAAAAAAATGATTTGCTCATGGCTAAATTAGGTTTCCCTTTCCTATGGACTGGAATGGACCTAACAGCCACCAGTTATAATGCTGCCAAAGGGAGCAACATTCTGGAGAAGAGCAAAGAAGATGGAAGAAGCCTAGAACCATGAACAATCACATGGAGCAAAGACTCGTAGGCTTAGTGCTCGCTTCGGCAGCACACATACTAAAAGGCTCGTAGGCTTAGACTTCTCACTGTGACCAGCAGGGCAAAATCCGTTAAGTCAGAACTTTTTCATCAGAGACATGCAGTTTCTCCAAACTTCCTCAGGCACAGTGCTTGAATCACCACCCTCTCCTTCCACCTTATCCCCCTAAAAAAAAAAAAAAACCAAAAAAAAAACCAAATAGCTACCATTTTTAATGTTTTGGGGAGGTTCTATTGCTTTCAACTAAGGAGAAAGAAGTACAAAGGCAGAGTCTTCCCCCCTCTACCCTCACTCCACAAGGTTAAGCCTGAGTGGGAATGCTAGACTGCTACTTTTTCAGGTACCTAACTTTTTGAAATTAGGTTTCCTGAAATTTAGAAAGAGGAAAAAAACAATCAAGCACTAGGGAATTTATTTACTTTTAAGGAAAAGGATCAAAACTAGTTCTGATCCACAAATAGTAAGGTTGGTTTTCAGAATTCAACCTGTCCTCTTTCCTCCTTTGTTGCTACTACTGGCTCTGACCATGATCCTAACTGGATCTACTAAAGAATCAACAGGGATTGATGAGTTTCAGTTTTACTTTTGGTTTGGATTTTGCTGTTCTGACTTTTTTATTCTTTAATGAATAAGAAAGAATCTTGCAACTACTTCTGAGGGACCAGTAGTTCTAGCCATAAAACAGAAACAATAAAAGGTTTCAATAAATATATGAAACTATAGTTGATAATAGAAACTATCTTTAACTGTCATTCTGCATTTGATAGAGTAAGTCAGACCTTACTATCTGTCAAAGTCAAAGCAGGACAATTAAAATCAGTGTTTCTGTCTCTCCTTCTCCTGGCCAAAACACTATTGGAATTTGGCAGCAAATTGTGACACTGACTGCACTGGAAGAAAATGGTACCAACCAGAGATCTAACCAGAAAGTTGTGCAAGATACTCTGGGTGAAGGACTGTGAGCCCAGGGATAACTGATGGAATACTCTTCATGCCAGTACATGGTTACCTATAATTTATCACTAAAAAAGGACAAACACCAGCTAATGTTCTGCCCAAAGGAAGAAGCTAGCCATTCAACCAATAAAATAGTGTAGGCCTGGCCACTCTGCCCCTTTGCAGTTTTTGTCTTTCATGGGTTCTATTTGTTCAAACTGCCAGCAACCCAAACTTCTAGAAATTGGACCACTTTTTACAATAAAGTTTTTCATTAAGATAATTTTTGTTTGGTATGAATCCTCAATGTATCTTTACTTTGAACTTGTCCTAAAATACAGGGAAAGCCAGTTGGTCACAAAATGCTCTAAACCCAGGAAGGTGGAGACCACCCCCCCACCCCCACACACTGGTTGAGCAGAGTGGGTGGAGGATAGGAGGCTCTGAGTAAATGGATGATTTTATCTATAGAGGCTACCTGTGGTTAATCTCCATAACCACTAGGTGGCACATTCGCAGCAGTAACTATACTACTAAAGAGCTCAACTGCCTGTAAGGAAATTCCTAAGAAAACCTGAAGCCATTATCTGGGCACTTCATTAAACATCACCTATGTACCAGGCGTGTCAATAGGGATGCAAAGTTAACTTATATCTAACCTCTCTCTGCCCTTAGATAATACTAGTCTTTCCATTTTCCACCTCCCAAGACTCTTATTTAATCCTAATCTTCTTTAATCTCATGCTACATGAGAAAGTTTAAATTAACAGCAAAGGCTGTTTATTATGTTAAAATTAAAGGCTTCAGGCTTCAAGTCTTATGGTCCAGAATTTGCATTTTAGCTCAGCCAGGGTAGCAACAATGCAAGCTCATCATGTTACTTGTTCCTCATTTAAAAGACAGAAAGTTCTACCTCATATAAAACTCTTTAGAATCAGAAGAATAATGCATGAAGAACACTCAATCCAATGTCATAAGTAGTTCTTACTTGATCGACACCCACACACTCTATCCTGTGTATTCGAATGCCCATTTCACCTATCAAATGTGTCTGCATGCTACAGACTGACCCAGAGTTTCTCTCACGATTAACACAGACTCTACCACTGAGCTATAGCCACCCCCCAACCCAATAATACCCACTCCTCAGCCCAATATCTAACTCGAGGTCAAACCACACTTATTCAAGCGTATTTTGACATGGAAATAGAAAATGTATTTATTGCCTCCAGGTTCTATGCTAGGGAGTTAATATATCATTACAATGGTCTCTACCAAACAAAATTTTGGGTAACTACTATCTACACATTGTTTACAAAAAAATGGACTCAGGATCCTTATCCTTAATCTCTCTGGAAGAAAGAAAATGCTAACAGCAAGATACAGTAACTGACATAGAGCCAGGCATGAACAGGGTATGATGAGGTTAAAGAAAGAGGTGGGAAGTGTAGCTCATAAAGGATTTAGAAAAGTATTAGAAGCCCAGCCAAAATAAAAAGGAAAAACAGAGGTTGTCTAATAATTCTCTCAGTTCTTCTCTTTTAAAAAACAGCATAAGACATATTATCCTCATTTAAAAAATAAGGAAACTAAAGTCTGAAAGTTAAGCTTAAAACCACAAAGCTAATAGGGAAAAGGCTAAGATTCAACATCAGGTGTGTTTGTACTCTTTCGCTCCTCCACACTGCTGGCAGAGTATCTGGCTATACCACCTACCTTTATGAATAAATTAATATTAAAGACAAATTTAACAGTATTACTGGGACACTAATGGTAAATGATTTGTTGAATAAGATGACTATGAGATGAAAACTGAAAACACAGTGTTTTTCCTCTGTATTTTTTAAGCACTACTAAGATTATAAAATGAACAAAACATTTATCTCACACCCAAGTTCATGGAAATAAAACATTTTGATTTGGGCAATTATGAAATCAATTCCTTCAAAAGTTAAATAAGTCCTTAACAGGTCTATATCTCCCCACAAAAGTATTCATCAACTCACAAATATGATAGCATGGCAGACTAAGAAGGCAAAAATATTGCAGAGTTTAAGTATGACTTGTTATCTATACATAATACATTTGAAATATCCTAGATTCCAATGGATTTTTTAAATTTATTTATTCAAGAGGCTCTAGGATCTTGGAGGGAGAAATTATATCTTTATATTTACTTACCTGTAATTTTTATTAAATCTCTGAAATTTAGCATTCTAAGAAATTATTAAGAATATGAGCAACAAGCACAGTGGTTATTTGTCATCATAAAATTTCAGTATAGATCTCTGTAATCCTATATATCACTCTATTCATTTAAAATAATTATTTGTAGATTTTGGGGGGGGGGTACTGGGGATCAAACGTGGGACCTTGTGTAAGACAGGTGGTGGAACCACTGAGCTAAATCCCCAGCCCTAAAATCATTATGTGGAAAAGAGTCCATGGACTTCAGACTGTCAGAAGTTCATAAAACAAAAATGTTTAAGTCCTTCTGTGTAAGTACAGTTCAAAGGACACTACAACTCCAAGTGCTCTGTGGGATCAGTCACTGTTTATTTTACAAAGCAGAGCCTGCTGCTAAATCTGGCTAATGTTCAATAATTATTTAGTTAGCTAATTATAGAAATAAAAATAAAAACAAATACACATATAAACCAACCAAAAGCATCTTATATAGAAAGACACAGACAACTTTAGAAGTTAGCCTGGAACGGTGATGCACACCTGCAATCTCATCATGGGAGGCTAAAGTATGAGTACTGCAAATCAAAGCCCAGCATAAAAAACTTAGGGGAGGGGGGCAAGAGCACAGCAGAGAGACAGAGAGAAAAACAGGCTGAGGATGTAGCCAGTGAAGGCTCCAGGCTCCATCTTCATTCAGTACCACTCAAAAGGAAGAAACTGGGAGGATTCCAAGTTTATGGCCAGCCTGGGAAATTTAGAAAAACTCTGTCTCAAAATTTAATAAATAAATTAATAAATAGGGGCTGGAGATATAGCTCAGTAGTAGAATGACCCTGCTCAATCTTCAATATGGGGGCAGGGGTACAAAACAATGAAACACTGGTTTCACTTGGGAGTTAACACTATTTTAGGTAGCACTCAGGAAGCAATAGGATCATGTGAGTTCAAAGCCAGCCTGAACTATATAGTGAGACCTTGTCTCAAAAAACAAACACTATTACAGGTGACTTATTATTTTAATCAAAGTTCTAAAATACCTATAATTATGCATTACTAATGTAAATTTTTTTCCAGTACCACGAATTGAAATCAGGACCTTGCACTTGCCAGGCAGGTGCAGTGCCACTTAGCTACATCCCCATCCCCATGCTGTAATTTTTAATGTGATTAAAATGTGATTTTTTTTTTTTAAGGCAAACACAAAGGTCTTAAGAATAAGAGGAAACCTAGATGTGATGGCACGCACCTATAATCCCAGCACTCTTGGATGCTGAGGCAAGACAACTACAAGTTTGAGCCTAACCAAGGCAATTCAGTGATTTAGCAAGAAAGACCCTTGGGCCAGGGATATAGTTCACCAGCACCACGCCTGCCTGGCAAGCACAAGGTCCTGAGTTCAATCCCCAGTAACAAAAAAAAAAAAAAAAAAAGGGAAAGACCTTGTATCATGTGCAGGCCCTCCATTAAACTCCAGTGTCAATAAAAATTTAAAAAATTGTTTAAATAAAAAGGAATAAGAAGAGAAAACTAAGTACCCAATACTTTTAACAGACACACAGGGCCGGGGATTTAGCTCAGTGGTTCTGTTGCCTGCCCCACAAGCACAAGGACCGAAGTTCAATCCCTGGTACCAAAAAAAAAAAAAAGACACAAACACATTGACATTAAAATAGTAATTGTTAGAAGTCAGCTGCTCACTGGATGGCTTATTTAGTTGCTACCAGTATTTTCCTTAGTTTTCCTATATGATTTTCAAAAAAATAAAAACAAACATTTTTTACAATTAATGAAAGGAAGCAAAATACATAAAACCAACAAATTTCAACATACATCTTTACCACATAATACATTACTTGATATCAATACTGATCTTCTGACACCTTACTGGGGCCTAAAACATCAATCAATGAAACTACCCTGGAAACTCTGGCCCAGCCTGGGTGTCAGCTGAACAGCAACAAGATGACAACTAGCTGGTATCAGTAGAGCAGAACTGCCCTGCCAAGTCCAGCCTAAATTTCCGGACCTACAAAATCAGGAGATGTGTTTGCTGTTCGAAGCCATTATGTTTAGGGGGTAACTTATTACAGAGCAATACATTACTAAACATTTCTTTTTAAACTGTTTGAAAATTACAAGTTATGGCTGATTGAAGACAAAATACTTATGTGTTTCTCGTCTACCACTTCCCCACTTTAGAACCTAAACTTGAAATCACTAACTCAAACACTGACATTAGCTATGAACAAAAAACAGTTTAGGAGGGTTTTGTTACAGGCCAGAAGTGACCACCATGATTTCACCAGAACTCCCCAGACACAACTAATCCATTGGGCCCCACAACAGGACCAGGAACTGCATCCACCATATGTCCAGAGGATAGCGTCCCAAAGCTATGTGGCAGACAGCACTGTCATATACCACAGCTAAATATAAAATAATATGCTAACAACTAGTGAAAAAAAGCCATCAAATGTTCTTTTTAGAAAACTGCAGAAAAGCTGGGCATGGTGTAATTCACTGAGGAGGCTGAGGCAAGAGGATCACTGTGAGTTCAAGCGCAGTCTAAACACCAGCCCGTGCTAGTGAGTTCAAGGGCAGTCTAAACAACACACAGACCCTGTCTTTTAAAAAAAACAAACCCAAAAACCTAAGAGTCCATGGCAAGCTTTCAAAACAAGGTAGGAAAGGACAGGTAAAGTTAAATTCTTAAACTACATAACTAAGCTTTTTCTTTGTGCCAAATGATACCATAATCAGGGCCAATTGATCAATCATTGTACTCAAAATACATAAAATTTTGGGGGTCCAATTTTAAAATAATGGTATCAGGGCCAGGGATTTAGCTCAGTGGTTCCGCCACCTGCATCACAGGCGCAAGTTCCCAAGTTCAATCCCTGGTACAAAAAAAAAAAAAAAAGACATATAAAATAATGGTAACACTGAAATTTCTAAACAAAAGTGTATAAACGATTTTACTTGTATACTTAAATATTACGCATATAACCACTCATTAAATCATTACTAGAGTGAAGTAAAATATATGCCTTTGGAACTCCAATTCCACACATCTCAATAAAATGTACTGACAAAACAAAAGACTCCTATTTTATCTGTCTATGCTAAGGACACACTAAAGATTGAAAGTCATCATCAAATAAGACCCAACAGTTATTAAACAAACAACAGCTAAAACTAAGCATATAACTAAGCCTGAAGATGACACCATTTTATATAGAAATCAAGGTAGCATGATGGTACAGTTCTGATCTTGAATGTTCTCCAAAGGCCTATTTGTGGAAGGGTTGGTTGATGCTCAGCTCCTAGCACTATAGGGAGATGATGGAAACATCAAGGGTGAGGCCCAAAGAAAAGGAAGTTAGGTTGTTGGGGTCATGCCCTCAAAAGAGATGCTAGGACATCAGTTCTTTCAAAATCCCTCCCTCTAATCCTTTGCAACAATAACTTTTCACTTATACATAAATATGCACCATACAAATAGAATATATCACTGTATAACCTTGAACAAACTGGTATCTATTAAAATTAAAAGTTTAAAATTTTACCTAAATTTATTCCTTGAGATGCTCTTTACTTAATATAGATTCAAGATTATGACCTGCATCACTTTGTTCTCTCTAAAGAACTTCTAGCATTTCTTGCAAAGTAGGTCAACTGGCAACACCCTTCCCTTCAAAATAGGCCCGGGGATTTAGTTCAATGGTTACACCGCCTGCCTTGCAAGTGCAAGGACCCGAGTTCGATCCCAGATACCAAAAAAAAAACCAAACAAAATAACTACTCTGTGTAATTCATAATGGTAGATACACATTATACATTTGTCCAAACCACAGAATGTATAGCACAAAGAATGAAGCCCTATGTAAATTTCTGACTCTGGGTGATAATGTCATTGTACATTTAACAACTGTAACAAATATACCACTCTAGTATAGGATGTTGATAATGCAGAAGACTAGGCATGTATGGGAGGAGAGGGTGTGCAGGAAATTTCTAAACCATCCCTACAATTTTGTTGTGAATCAAAAACTTCACTAAGCAGACCGACCGCTCAGCAGAAATTTTACAGGCCAAGAATGAATGAGATAAAATTCCAAAAGTCCTGGAAGAAAAATATTGCCAATCAAATATACTATACGTAACAAAGCTATTTTTCAGAAACAAAGGAGAAATAAAGAACGTTCATGACAAGAAAAAAGTGAAGGAAGACATTAGCCCCAGTCTAGCCAGCCCTACAAGAAATGAGTAAGAGTCATCCATGAGAAGTGGAAAGATGAAGACTACCACCATGAAAAACCACAAATGTACAAAATGAAACTGCAGAGCACATATACAAAAGGAAAAGAGAAGACAGGCTTCCTTGGCTACCACATGGTGGCTACCAGTGGAACGGATGAACCGGTTTCCGCGGAGTCAGCGTCTGTGGCACATGCTCTTTCTCTCCCAGCAGAGTCTTATGGCAATGATCCTGATATTGGGATGGCTTGGGCCATGAGAGCAATGCAGCATGCTAAAGCCCATTATAAGTTCCTGAAACTCACCAAAGTGGATGATCAAATCTACTCTGAATTCCGGGAACATTTTGAGAAACTCAAGATAGATGTGTTGGACCCAGAAGAACTCAAATCAGAATCGGTTAAAGAGAAGCGGAGGCCATTCTGCTTGAAGTTTGATGGGAGTGGAAAAGACCTCAACTACGGTACCTTGCTGTGACTAGATTGTTCTCACGGCTACACAGAGGAAAATACTATTTTTGCTCCCAGGATACAATTTTACGCCATTGAAACTGCTTGGAACCCTAGGACTAGAGGTACCATTTGACCCAGCTATTCCCCTGCTGGATATCTTCCCCAAAGAATTAAAAGAATCATACCACAGTGATATATGTGCGCCCATGTTTACAGCGGCACAGTTTGTAATAGCTAAAGCGTGGAAACAGCCCAAGTGCCCATCAACTGGAAACTGGATAAAGAAGATGTGGTTTTTTTATACAATGGAGTACTACTCAGCCATAAAGAACAAGAAACTAGAGTCATTTATACTTAAATGAATGCATATTGAGGCCATACTCTTAAGTGAAATAAACAGGACACACGTGTAAATACCGAATAGTGTCTCTAGTGTGAGAAACTGAAAGTGTAAATAAGGATTAAAATGATTAAAATGAATAACTGATAATTTACAATAGGAAAAGGTCCAAAGGTGTAGGGGTGGTGGGAGGGGAAGGGGAAAGGGAAGAAAGGAAAGGAAAAATTATGAGAAAAGAAAACAAAAATGGAAACAAAATCTATGTAAATAGGGAAGGGTGGAGGGGGTGAAGGGCGCACAGGTAATGGGGGAAAAAATAAGAACTAAGATATATCATGTACAGGTACAAGCACCCAATGATAACTGTAAACGCATTGTATACCTAAAATGTACCAATAAAAGAATTTTTTAAAAAACATCGAAATTGCTTGGAACCAGGAAGGCTATAACAAAGCAGTTTACATCAGTGTTCAGAACAAAGGAGGAGCAAAAGGAACCAAGGAAGGAGAGGATGGAGGAAAGAATGGAGCTGACAGTGGAGGAGAAGAGAAAGCAGAGACAGGAGCAGGTAGTAGAGAAAAAGAGGAAGGAGTCACCAGAGAAGAAGAAAAAGAAAACTGACAAAAGAGGAGAAAAACAGAAAGAAAATGACACATCAACCAAAGCTGTGAAGCATCTGTATAAGGCAGACAGGGAGCAGAACTCTGGAGGCTGCAACTCAACTGAGCCTATAGGTAGCATGGTGCTACCTGCACAGACCCCCTTTGGTTAAATGTATGTCTTTGTCAACTGAAGGACACTAGAAGGACATCTGCCTAGCCTAATAATCAGGAGCTGCTCTGGATGCTCCCTTGCATGAACCAACTTAAAGACCATTAGTGGTAATCTTAGTCAATTGTTTCTTGATATGTTGTTTCTTGACTATCAACTGCTGGCCTACAAAGAAGTTTTGTGAAGAAATTGCTCTTGGTTCTTATGATTATCTATGTCTGTGACTTCTAAAACATATTTGAAATTATTGGACACTTCTAATTTTTTTCAGGTATATCATCTTTCCACCATGTTTTATGTAAAACGGTTGATGCATGTTTCTTAACTCTTGTCACTGTTTGCTGTAATGAAGTTTTCTTAACCTGTGAAGTTGTACCTGATCCTAGGATTAGAAGTCTTCATATAAAAAATGATTGTTCCCCCCTTAGAATGACTGTAGCTGTCTAATTTCCTTTGCTGTATCTGAAAAAAGTCTCAATAAGTATTCCATGTGGAGCAGTAGTCTGAACCTGTCAGACTAGTGAAGGCAGCCCTGCTCATTAGTAGAGGAGCAAGACCTGGCCCTCTTTCAGTTCTTCTCTTCTGATAGCCAGGTTGTTCTCTGAAATCTAGCAAATAATAAAAACATGGTAAAATACAAAGTCTGACAGTGGTTTACATTTTATAATGCTATGGATAAAATGTATACATATATAAATAGGGAGGGAGGGTTACCGGGGATCGAACCCAGGACCTTGCACTTGTGAGGCAGGCAGCAGAACCACTTAGCTAAATCCTTGGCCCAAAATGTACGTGTTTATATAGTAACATTTTTGAATATTTTGTCAGACTCCAAAAATAGACATTGGTTTTATAAGAAAAAAAAAAAAGAAAAAGAGAACAAAATACACAACCTTATGAATCTGGAAAACCAACAAATCACAAAAGAGAGAAAAACAAAGGGTACACTAAAGCATCAGAAAATAACAAAATGACAAGCAGATGCTTTTACTTATTAACAGCCATAAATGTAAACAGAATAAATTCTCCCAATTAAAAGATGTAGTCTAGCTGAATGTATGAAAAAATAAGGCCCAGTCAGGTGTGGTGTACATGACTGTAATCCCAGCATTCGGGAGGTAGAGGTAGGAGGATCACGTAAGTTCAAGTCCAGCCTAGCATACATACTGAGTTCAAGGCCAGCCTGAAGTACAGGGACGAGACCTTGAATCAAAAACAAAAACAAACAAAGAGACCCCATGATATACTACTTACAAGAACTCACTAATGGGAAAGGTGAACACACACTGAAAATGAAGAAATGGAAAAACATACACCAAGCAAACGGAAACCAAGAGCAAGCAGGAATAGCTATGTTTATATCAGATAAAATGGAAATTAATTCAGAAATTATAAAAAGAAAAAAAGAAAGTCACTATAAAATGACAAAGAGGAGGTAATAGTTATTAATATATATGTGCCCAGGGCCAGGGATATAGCTCAGTGGTTCTGCCGCCTGCCTCGCAAGCCAAGGACCCGAGTTCGATCCCTGGTACCAAAAAAATAAAATAAAAATAAAATAAAATAATAATATATATGTGCCCAATGCTGGAACATCCAATTATACAAAGCAAACATTATTAAGTCTAAAAGGAAAAGGAGATTCTAATACAGCAACAGTTGGAAAATTCACCTCACTTTTATCAACGGATAAATCATTAAGACAAAAATCAACACAGAAACATTGGAGGTAAATTATACTATATATCAAATGAATCCAAATATTTATAGATCATGTCATCCAAGAGCTGCAGCACACATATCTCATCAGCCCATGAAATATTCTGTAGGATAGACCACATGTCACACCACAAACCAAGTCTCAGAAAAACCAAAACAATTAAAAGTTGTATAGCATCTATCTGCTCTGACCACAAATGAAGAAAACCTGAAATCAACAACAAAAGGAGCTCTATAAATTAAACAAAATATACAACATGCTCTTGAATGACCAATGGGTGAATGAAGAAATCGAGGAAAATTTTTAAATTTCTTGAAACAAAAAACAATTAAAACACAACATACTAAAAGCTATAGGATACAACGAAAGCAGTACTAAGAGGGAAGTTTGTATCAATAAGTGCCTTTATAAAAGAACAAACAAAAGATTTCAAATGTACTACTTAGTGATGCCACTCCAAGTTCTAGAAAAAGAAGACCAAACAAAACTCATAAATAATGGAACAAAATAAGATCAGAGAAGAAATTAATGAGACGTATCTATTTTTTAAACATAATATATACAAAAGGTAAAAGTCAGAGTTGGTTTCTTGAAACAATAAAATTGACAAAACTTTCTTTAGCTGGACTAACCAGAGAAAGAACCAAGTAAAACCAGAGATGAAAAAGGAGATAGTATCACTGGTAATAAAGAAACACATCGGAACATTAAAGACTATTAGGAACAACTATTCACGAAAAAAACTAGGAAACCTGGAACAGATAAATTTCTAGGCACATATAACTGGCCTAAATTGAATCATGAGAACACAGAAAACCTGAACAGACTAATAACAAGTAATGATGCTGAATCAGTAAAAAAAGTCTTTCAACAAGGAAAAGCACAAGAGTAGGCAGCTTTCACTGATGAACTCATTTAAGCAAACTTTTAAAAAATTAATGCCAATTCTATTCAAGCTCTTCCAAAATACTGAAAAAGAAGGAACTAATTCAAACTAAAAAGAAGACAATGACACAAGAAAAACATAACACTACACATTAATATTCCCAGCTGAATACAGATACAAAACTTCTCAACAAAACATCAGCATATTATCTGGGCATGGTGGCTCACACCTGTAATCACAGCACTCTGAGAAGCTGAAGGAAGGGAACTGCGAGTTCAAGCCTTGCCTGGAAAGTCTAGCAAATTAGACTCTGGCTCAAAATGAAATAAAATAGCCAGGTGCGGTGCTGCATGGCTATTATCTCAGCACTCAGGAGGCTGAGGCAGGAGGATTGCCACCCTGGGCTACATAGTGACCTCAAGAACAGCCTGAACTATACAGAAATGAGACGGAAATAAAGGTTAGAAAAGGAAGAGAGAAAAGAGAGGGCAGAGAGGGAGGGAGAGAAAGAGTTGGCCATTTAGTTCAATGTAAACGGCCTGAATTCGACCCCAGTACCCTACCCAAAATTAAAATGCTTTCATAATTAAAAACCCTCAAAACATTAGGTGTAAAAGGAATGTACCTCAACACAGTAAGGGCTACATATGACAAACCTAGACCTAAATCAGTCTAACCTGGGAAAGGTGAGTTCCCCTCAAGGGCTAAGTCCATTTTACGATTCTTATTCAACACACTATTGGAGCCTAAGCCACAGCAATAAAACAAGGGAAAGAAATGAAGAGTATCCAAATAGATGAGGAGGTCAAATCATACTTGTTTGCAAAAAACATCATTTATATACAGGAAATCCTAAAAACTCCATCAAAAAATCCTTAGAATTGATAAATTTATTAAGGCTGCTGGATATAAAATCAACATATAAAATTCAAAAGCTTTTTTTTGTTCTTTTATTGGTACATTTTAGGTATACAACACATTTACATTTCTCACTGGAAACTTGTAAAAGTTTGTAAAAAACATGTAAAGACATGATGCATCTTGGTTCTTATTTTTTCTCCATTCCTAGCCCTCCCTTCACCCCCTCCACCCTTCCCTATTTACAAAGACTTTATTTCCATTTTTTCCATTTCTCAGC
>NW_004624800.1:4519176-4575920 GCF_000247695.1 Heterocephalus glaber | reverse complement strand
CCATACTCTTAAGTGAAATAAATAGGACACACGTGTAAATACTGAACAGTTTCTCTGGTGTGAGAAACTGAAAGTGTAAATAAGGATTAAAATGAATACTTGATAATTTGAAATAGGAAGGAAAGGTCCAGAGGGATAGAAGTGGGAGGGGAAGGGGAAAGGAAAAAGTATAAGAAAAGGAAGAAATGGAAACAAAGTCTTTGTAAATAGCGAAGGTTGGGGTGGGGGGTGAAGGGAGCACAGGGAATGGGGAAAAAATAAGAACCAAGATACATCATGTACAGATTCAAGTACCCAATGATAAATGTAAATGTACTGTATATTTAAAATGTACCAATAAAAGGATTTAAGGAAAAAAAAAAAAAGAAAAACATGTCCAATGTGATGTGTGTTTCTGCTAGAGCAGAAAGTTGTAAAGAAAAGGTGGTACTATATACAATAGAGTACTTACTCTGCCATAAAGAAGGATAAACATGGGTCATTTGTAGGTAAATGGATGCATGAGGCTGTAACTCTAAGGGTAAACAAGGAGCAAAATGGAAGACAGGATATTAGGAAGTAGGAAAAACATGTTCAAATGGGAAGGGAAACAATGGAGCAGATAGGGGAATAGGAAGGAAGAAAAAAGAAATTTTGGCCAGGGATTTAGCTCAGTGGTGGTTCACCTGCCTGGCAAGCACAAGGTCCCAAGTTAAATCCCTGGGACCGCAAAAAAAAAATAAAGTAAATAAATAAATGAAAAGGAGATTTTAAAAAAATAAAGAATGGAAGGAAAAAATGGAAACAAGGAATTAAGATGTATTATGTATAGGTACAAATTCCCTATGATGAATGTAAGCACTACGGATGGCAAGTATGTACTAAAACAACAAAAAAAATTTTTTTTAAGATGTGGTGTTCTATTGCACAGTAAGGGTGACTACAGATAATATACCATATACTTCAAAAAAGCAAAAAGAAAGGATTTTGAATGTTTTTGCCACAAAGAAACAATAATTGTTTAAGGAGATATGGCTGTCCTGATTTGAACATTACATAATGTATACATATATGAAAAAAATCACGATACCCTATAAACATGTTCAATTTTAAAAATAATATACAGAATGATGACTTGAGTTTCCTGAAATATATAACAGCAGGTTGATCAGAAAGAGAGATCACAATGAAAATTACTGCCAAAGTGGTATGAGTTCACTATTTTATTCCTACTGTATCCTCTGGCCTCAACTCAATACAGCACCAAGCCCCAGAGTGAATACTGATGGGAAGAAACAGCCTGCACTCTCTTGGGCTCTCCCACCACCTGCCCATGGGTGAACCAGACCCAGGTTGGTACAATCAGTACAGCAAAGACCTTGAGAACCAAGCTAGCAGACCTTTGGCCCGGGGCCCGACTACTGGGTACTGCACAAACCATACCTGTAGAAACTGCACTACAGGGGCTCTGAAAGCTAAGCAGACATGACCACAGCCCACAGAAGGCTAGTTAAAACTCGTAGCCTACACCTACCCAGGCCAAGGGCCTGCTAAGACAAAAATATCAATGCTCTTTGTGTTTTAAAACCCACAATTTTATAATATTCAAAAAATCTAGGAAACGATACAAAATTACTTGGTACACGAAGAACTACAAATATTCCAAATCTTATGAAAAAATACAATCACCATAGGCCAATGACAAAATGATACAGAAGCTAGAACTATCTGATGAACACTTTCAAGCAGTTATTACAAAATGTTCAACTGACAATTGCACTCTTAAATTTTGAAACAGAACATATCGGCAAACAAATAGAAGATACAAAGTACTGCCAAACAGAAATTTCAGAAATAAAAATTACAAAACAAATTATAAACTCCTCAGAAGCAAGTAACAAAATGGATGTAAATGCAAACACATCCATCATTATATTAAACATAAATGGTCTAAACACACCAATTAAAATACAGATGTTTAGTTAGAATTTGTATCGTTAAAGCCCCAATTCTATGCTGGCCACATAAAAGTCAATTTAAATATAATGATGTGTTTAAGAAAAAATTAGATACAACGCAAACACTAATCAAAATTAAGCTACCATGGCAATGTTAATGCCATACAAAGCAGACTTCAAAACAAACCAAAAAATTTAATGGGAATAAAGAGGATCATTACCTACTGACAAAGGGGTCAGTTCACTAACACATAATTCTAATCCTAAATATGAATGCATCAATAACTGGACTTCAAAATGCATGCAGCAAAAAATTATATAACTGAAAGGAGTAAAAGTCCAGAATAAGGGCTGGGTTAGCTCAGTGGTTTCACTGCCTGCTGCGCAAGTGCAAGGACCCGAGTTCGATCCCCGGTACCAAAAAAAAAAAAGTCCAGAATAACAGGAGGAAAGCTTCAACATTCCTTTCTTAGTATCAGAACTTTCAGAGAGAAAAATCATCAAGAATTTATAAGAACTTAAAAACAGTATCAACCAAGTGTATGTAATCAATGTTTACAAAACACTCAACAAAGAGATAAAACATGCATTTATGTCAAGTACACATGAACAAGTATAGGCCCTATCCAGGGTCATAAAAAATCTTAAAACATTTTTAAAAGTTGGAATTGGGTTAAGGATGTAGCTCTGTGGCAGAACACTTATCTAGCCAGGCCTTGGATTCCAACCTCCAGCACCACCACCCCAAAAAAGTGTGAAAGGGATAACAAAGCACCTTCTTAAATGATAATGGACTTAGTCTAGGGATCTTCTAGATCCAAATTTCTAAATATTATATGGATCAAAGAGAAAGTCTAAGAAATTAGAAAATATTTTGCACCAACAAAGATGAAAATATAGCATTCATGCTTATGTTAGAAAACAAAGTACCCAGATAAATAATATTCAAAGCATCTACCTTAAGAAACTAGAAAAGGGCCAGGGATTTAGCTCAGTGGTTTCGCTACCTGCTGTGCAAGCACAAGGACCTGAGTTTGATCCCCGGTACCAAAAAAAGAAAAGAAAAGAAGAGTACAAATCAATGAAATTAAAAACAAATTAGTAAAAATCAATTACTAATTGATTAACATACAAAACATATATAGAAATCAACAACAAAGAACAACTCAAAAAATGAGCAAAAAGGGCTGGGGATTTAGCTCAGTTGACACCATGTCTGCCTTGCAAATGTAAGGTCATGAGTTCAATCCTCAGTACCAGAAAAAAAAAGGAAAAAAAGGGGCCAGGAATTTAGCTCAATGGTTTTGCCTCCTGCTGCACAAGCACAAGAACCCGAGTTCAATCCCCAGTACCAAAAAAAAGGAAAAAAGAAAGAAAAATGAGCAAAAGACTTGAACATTTCTCCACATGATTGAGCACAAGTAAATACAAATCGCCACTAAGAGGTACCACCCTGTTCCCATCAGGGTAGTCATTATCAACAGTGTAAAATGTCGGTGAGGCACTACTGGCAGGAATGTAAAAAGGTCCAGTCAGTCTGAAAAGCACCATGGCAGCCTCCTCTCATTAGAATCATATAACCCAGAAATTCCAATTCTGGGTATATGCCCAAAATATTTTTAAAAGATATCTGCACATTTGCATTCATAAAAGCATTATTCACAATAGTTAAACCACAGGAGCAACCAAAGTGTCCATCAAGAGATATACAGATAAGCAGAAGGTAGTATATATATAGAATATTATTCTCCCTTATAAAGGAAATAAATTCTGGCATAGGCTATACTACAACGTGGATGAGCCCTGAGGACATTCTGCGGGCGAACTGTATCACTGATGAAATACAAATTCTGAATGATTCCACTTAAAGTACTTACAGTAATCAAAATCAGAGACACACAGTAGAATGGTGTTTGCCAGGGACCAAAGGGATGGTGAAACAGCGATACTGCTTAACAATATGCAGAATAAATTTTACAAGCTAAAAAGAGTTAGAGATGGATAATTGGGGGTATAGCTCAGTGGTAGAGCATTTGACCGCAGAGATGGATAATAATGACAGCTGTACAAATTATGAATAGAATTATGTAGTATTTAATCACTCTTAAACTATACACTTAAAGCCAGGCAAGGAGCTGCACACCAGTAATCCCAGCTACTTGTGTGGCTGAGGCAGAAGGATTATGAGTTCAAACCTAGACTGGTCAACAAAAAGGAAAACCCATACCAAAAAAAATTTTTTTAATTAAATAAAAAATCAGCAGTTAGACAACACTTAAAAATGACTAAGATGGGGCTGGGGAATTAGCTCAGTGGTTCCACCGCCTGCCTCGCAAGTGCAAGGACCAGAATTCAATCCCCGGTACCAAAAAATAAATAAAAATAAAAAATAACTAAGATGGTAAATTTTATGTTCAGTATATTTTTACCACATTAAAAAAATTAGTGGTGTCAACACCACACACACACACACACACAAAAAAAAACCAATGAAACCACCACCATCCCCAAAATCAATGAAACCAAAACCTTTGTTAAGACTGATAAAATTAATAAACTTCTAGTAAGGCTGACCAAAAAGAGAAGATACAAATTACAAATAACAGCAGCAAAAGGGAAGATTTCAGTTCAGACTCTTGGACGGGGGTGGGGACAGGGGGACCACAGGGCCTCAATATGTAGCCCAGGCTGATCTTGAACTCATGGCAATCCTCCTTCCTCAGCCTCCCAAATGCTGGGATTATAGGTGTGCACCTCCACATCCAGTCTAGACCTCCATTTGTAAAAATAGGTCATCAAGCAAAAATCAATAAGGAAACACAGACCTGAACACCCTGGAGGCCAAATGGACCTAATAGATATAGATATAAAGAGAACATTCCACCCAATAGCAGCAGAACACATATTCTTCTCAAGCATATATAGAACACTCTCTAAGACAGATCATATGTTACGCCAGAAGTCTTGGCAAATTCAAGAAGAATAAAATCATATCATGTTTCTTTTTTCACAACAATGATATTAAACTTAAAATTAGTAACATAATTAAAAATTCACAAATACTTCTAAACAACAAATAGGTCAAAAAAGAAATCAAGAGAATTCAAGGGGCCAGGGATTTAGCTCAGTGGTTTAGCCGCCTGCTGCGCAAGTGCGAGGGCCCTAGTTCAATCCCTGGTACCCAAAAAAGGGGAATTCAAAAAAATTGTGGGAAAATGAAAGCACAGCATACCAAAACTTGTATTATAGAATAATGCAAAAGCAGTTCTAACAGAGTTTACAGCAATAATTGCCTATATTAAAGAAGAAAGAGCTCACATAAACAATTAACTTTATATCACAAGGAAAACAAAAAGCAAGTCCAAAGTCAGCAGGAAAGAAGGAAATAATGATTAGAGTAGAAATAAATGAAACAAAGATAGGAAAAGCACTCAAAAGATCAATGAACTACAAGCTGGTTTTTCCAAAAGATTTAAAAAGAAAAAATTGGCAGACCTTTAGCTAGACTAAAAAATAAAAATGGCTTTTTAAAAAATCAATAACAAAATGGAGACATTACAGCTGACAACACAGAAATGTAAAGGATCATAAGGACTACTATAAACAAGGAAATGCAAACAAATTGGATGATCTTTAAAAAATGATAAATTCTTAGGAGAGAAAAAAACCTACCAAGACTGAATTGTGCAGATATAGAAAATCTGAACAAATTATAAGAAACAAGGAAACTGATGGGGGCAGGGGGGCGAGTCTAGAAGTTGCTGGTTCACAGAATAGAAAAGTAATGCTAAAATTCATATGAAACCATACAATACCCTGAACAGCCAAAGCAAGCTTAGCTACCAAACGCATACATACAAGCAAAAGTTTTTTAAAACATACTTGATTTCCAAACATACAACAAAGCTGTAGTAATCAGTTTATGCTACCAAGCATTTTAAAGAATTAACACACATTATTCTCAATTTTCTCAAAAACATGAAGAGCAGGAAATGCTGTGAGAAGTCATGAGAAAGTCAGAATTACCTTGATACCAAAGCTAGACAAGGACATTACACAAATAGAAAACTGCAGACCAATATCCCTGATAAAGATAGTTGCAAAATCCTCAACAAAATACCAGCAGCAGCAAACTTGCGAACATGGTGGCACAGGCCTGTAATCCAAGCACTTGGGAGGCTGAGGCAGAAAGATTGCTGTAAATTCGAGGCTACTCGTTTAAGTCCAAGGCCAACAGGAACTACTTAGGGAAGGACCCTGTCTCAAGGAGAAGAAAGGAAAAAAAAGAAACACTAGCAGCAAACTGAATTCAACAGCATATCACCATGATCAAATGGGATTCATTCCTAGGATGTAAGAATGGTTCACTACATGCAAATCAATAAATGTGATGCACCACACTGATAGAATGAAGGATAAAACTCACAATCATCCTAATAGATTCAAAAAAAAACTTGACAAAAATTTAACATCTTATCAAGATTTTTTTAAAAAATCAATGAATTGGGACCGTGGATTTAACTCAGTGGTTCCACTGCCTGCCTCACAAGCACAAGGTCCCGAGTTCAATCCCCGGTACTAAAACAAACAAACAAAAATTGATGAATTAAGTATAGGAAGAATGTATTTCAATATGATGCAAGCTACGTATGAGAAGCAACTAACATCATACTGACCAACAAAAAACTGAAAGGCTTTCCTTTAAAATCAGGAACAAGGGGCCGGGATTTAGCTCAGTGGTTTCGCCACCTGCTGCGCAAGCTCAAGGACCCGAGTTCGATCCCCAGTACCAAAAAATAAAATAAAATCAGGAAAACAAGGAAAGAATACCCATTCTCAACACTTCTATTCAGTATAGTACTGGAAGTCCTAGCCAAAACTATTAGGTAAGAAAAAGAAAAGGCATTTAAATTGGAAATGAAGGAGTAAAAGTGTTTCCGTTTGCAGATGACATGATGTTATACACAGAAACTCTAAAGACTCCACCAAAAAGCTGTTAGAACAAGTTCAGTAAAATTGCAGAATACAAAATCAACATACAAAAATTAGCATTTTTACATGTTAACGATAAAGTAAAAAGTTAAATAGAATCCCATTTACAATAGTTTTTTGTTTGTTTGTTTCCTTTGGAGGCAAGGTCTCACTATATAGTTCAGGCTATCTTTGAACTCACTGTGTACTCCAGGCTGGACTCAAACTCACGCCTATTCTCCTACCTCAGTCTCCCCAAATGCTGGGACCACAGGTACGCTCCACCACGCCTGGCCCACAATATCATTTTAAAAAGTAAAATATTTTGTACTTAGAAATACATTTAACAAAGAAGCTGAAAGATCTGTATACTAAAAGCTGCAAAACATTAATGAAAAATAATTGAAGACATAAAGAGAGGTCACCCATGTTTGTCAATTAAATATTGTTGACTAGGGCTGGGGATTTAGCTCAGTGGTTCGCCTGCTTGTGCCGCCTGCCTCAGCCTGCCTCACAAGTGCAAGGTCCCGGTTCAATCCCCAGTACTACGATAGATAGGTAGGTAGGTAGGTAGATAAGATAAAATAGATATTGTTGGCCAGGCGTAGTGGCCCATGCCTATAACCCCAGCACTCAGGAGGCTGAGGCAGGAGGATCGCCAAGAGTTCTAGGCCAGGGCTGGGGATTTAGCTCAGTGGTTCTGCCGCCTACCTCGCAAGCACAAGGACCCGAGTTCCATCCCCGGTACCAAAAAAAAAAGAGTTCTAGGCCAGCCTGAACTAAATGGCAAGACCCTGTCTCAAAAAAAAAAAAAAAAAAAATTTAATATTGTAAAAATGCCCCTACTACCCAAAGCAATCTATATATTCAATGCAATCTTCATAAAAATTCCTATGGCCTTTCTCACAGAAATTACAATGTTTAAATTTATATGAAATCATACAAGACCTTGAATAATCAAAGCAATCTTACCAAAAAGAACAAAGTTTAAAAAATCACACTATCTGATTTCCAAACATATTACAAAGTTACAGTAATCAAAACAACATAGTAACGGCATTAAAAGAGACATACACACCAACAGAATAAAATAAGGAGCCCAGAAAATTATCCATACATTTTTCAATCAACTATTCTTTGACAAAGATGCCACAAACACACAATCAGGAAAGAGCAGTCTCTTCAATAAATGGTGATGATTAAAACAGAATGTCTACATACAGAAAGAAACTACATCTTTATCTTATATATATACACAGAATGTTTTAATGGATTAAAGACTTGAATATAAAACCTAAAACCATAAAATTCGTAAAAGAAAACATCAAAGAAAATGTCTTGATATTTCCCTTGGCAATGGTTCAGCCTTTTTGTTTTTGTGATACTGAACATTGAACCCAGGGCCTTCTAATATCACCTGTCTTTATTTTTCATTTTCTCACTAAATTGCTAAATTGCCCAGGCTGGGCTCAAACCTGAAATCCTCTTGCATCTGCCTCCCAGAATGCTAGGATTACAGGAGCACACTACCCACGCCAACCTTGGCAATGGTTTTTGAATCAACCCCAAAGCACAGGCAACAAAGAAAAAACTTACAAGTGGCACAAGCAACAGAGTAAAGAGACAATATACAGAATTAGAAAAATAGTTTTAAATCATAGATCTGATATCCAAAATATACATATAAAAATATATAAGGAACTCAATTCAACAGCAAAAAAGAAAACCAGAAACTTGATTTTTTTAAACTAGGTAAAGGACCCAAATAGATATTTCTGAAAAGACATACAAATGCCCTTTTATATACTTAATATCATTAACCATTAGAGAAATGTAAGTTAAAAATCACAATGAGGTATCACCTCATACTTGTTGAAATGGCTATCATCAGAAAGACAAATGGTTAGTGTTGGAAAAGATGAAGAGAGGGCCAGGGATTTAGTTCAGTGGTTCCGCCGCCTGCCTCGCAAGTGCACCATCCGAGTTCAATCCCTGGTACCAAAAAAAAAAAAAAAAAAAGTACAGGAAAGGATGAAGAGGAAAGGAAACTCCTGTACACTGTTGGTTGGGATATAAACTGGTATGTAATTATAGAAAATAATATGGAGGTCCTCATAAAACTAAAACTAGAATTACCATTTGATCCAGCAACCCCACTGCTGGGTATCCAAAAGAACTGAAATCAGTTGTTAACACAACACACCACTACTCCCATATTTACTGCAGCATTATTCACAACAGCCAAAACATGGAATCAACCTGTGTCCTAAAGCTACATCAATGGATAAATAGGGGTGTTTTTGTTTTTGGTTTTTGGGTTTTGGTACCGGGGATTGAACTCAGGGCCTTGGACTTGCAAGGCAGGCGGCGGAACCACTGAGCTAAATCCCCGGAGATAAATAGGTTTTTTAAATGCCATATTTATCACTGAATATAATATAGTCGCTGAATGCTATTAAGCCTAAAAAAGAAGGAAGTTCTGTCATTTGTGGCAACATGTTTGAATCTAGAGAACATTATGCTAAGGGGAAAAAAAAATCAGGTACAAAGAAAAATACTGTGTGAACTCTCTACCTGAGAAATTTTTAAAAGTATAATTTACAGGGCAGGGGATTTAGCTCAGTGGTTCCAGCGTCTGCCTCACAAGTGCAAGGTCCCAAGTTTGATCCCCAATACCGAAAAAAAAAAAAAAGTATAATTTACAGAAATAAAGTAGAATGATGGTTACCAGAGGATATAAGTGGAAGACGTTAACCAAAAGCTAAGTTTTTTAAATCTATTGCACAGCATAGTAACCACAGTTAATGATGTATTATATATTTCAAAGTTGCTAAAAGAATAGATTATACATGTTTTCACTACCAAAAAATAATAAATATGTAAGGTGATGGATGTATCAATTATCTTAACACACACTTATCCCATGATGTATATACCTATCAAAACATCACACTGTATCACATAAGCACATATATCAATTAAAAGAATACTGTACATACGGTCATGGATGTAGCTTGGTGGTACAGCTCTTACCTAGCATGCATGAGCCCCTAGGTTCAATCCCCAGCACCACATAAGTAAATACACAAATAAATAAATAAAAATTTTTAAAGTCTTCACAAAGAAGAATGGAAGGATTTCAGCCTAGAAATGAATAGAAAAGTGAGGTAATGAAGATAATTTAGGTAGCAAGAAAGCCTAAGCAGACAGAGGTAAAGGTTAAACTCAAAAGAGAATATATACGAGTTTTTGAAAGGTAAAACAGACTTAAAATGTGGTATGGATTTAAATCTCTAAGAAATCTGAACAGAGTTCAGCAGAGAAGTTCTAAAAGCTTTAGGGTAAAAAAGCATTAGACAGCTGGGTGTGGTGGCCTACACCTTTAATCTCAGCACTCAGGAGGCCGAGGCAGGAAGAGCATTGTGAATTCAAGGTCAGCCTGGGCCACACAGGAGCTCAGGGCAACTTAACTGCATACTACATAGTGAGACCTTGTTTCAAAAAAACCAAAGAAATAAAATAAAATAAAATTTAAAAAGCATTAGGCTCAGTTACAGAAAAAATAGTCTCACCAATATAACAATCCCAATTAGAAAATGAAATTAAAAGCTGTTCAATGGACATCCCATCTTGTGGTAAAGCCTCTTGAAAAGTCAGTTACCAAGTTTTATTCTGGTTTTAATTCATAGTCAAAATCTGAGCATTTATTTATTTAACAAATATTTGTTTGCTGAGCCCTGTCCTAAGCATGCCAGTAACTTTTACGCATTTAGTGATTTGGTTCCTGCACACAGAACAGTAGTTCTCAGTAAGTTGGGGACCTTGTCCCTGAGGAGACTTTGAAAAATCTCTGAATTCATCTTTGGTTGTCACAATAGAGGATGGAAGGTGTTATTATAGCTGCTAAACATCTTACAATGTAGAGAGCTCACTCCTATGCCAAGAAAGAATTAGCTAAAACAAAACATCAGTGCCAAGGTTGAGAAACCCTGCTTTACAGCACCACAACTCGATTCCCTCTTCCATGGTAATTTAATAAACGTTACTTCCATTTTTCCCTATTTTCATACTACAAAAGAGCTTTAAAATACCTTAAGGAATGTACAACACCATCTAAACAATTTGATAAGGGAGGCTAAGGAGAACATGACTCTTGGATTGGGGGTGTGGCTCAGTGTTAGATCACTTTTCTAGCATTCTCAATACCCAGGACAAAAAAAAAAGCCATGGGCTGGGGATTTAGCTCAGTAGCACCTGCCTGCCTCACAAACGCAAGGTCCTGAGTTGAGCCCTGGTAGCGAAGGGAAAAAAAAAGCATCTTGAGCTTTGGTTAAAGAAATTATATAAAGTACATGCATTTTATAATTACTTTTAGAATCAAAATTATAGCCCCCTCCTGGTGGCTACTGTTCTCCAAAAAAACAGGCTAAAAGCTGTAAGCAATGTTTTGAGTACTCCTTCTGAGGTTTTCTGTTTGTTTTGGCAGTACCTTGGATTGAACCTAGGGCTAGTCCTCCCACTCAGCTACATTCTCAGCCCTTTTCATTTTTTATTTTGAGACAGGGCTTCTTCTGTAAGTTGCCTAGACTGCTGGAATTTGTGATCCTCCTGCCCTGGCCTCCCAGAGTGCTGGGATTACAGGTGTGTACCACCACACTTTCTTGTGGTCCTTATTACCACACTCTGCCAGTTCCTTCCACAAGTACCTCACATCTTGGTGTAGCCTTTTCTATTCCCAGTGCCATCGCCTGAAACATTTTATTGACTGGTAGTCCTCTGGCACTGTCTCCCTCCCTCCCAAGCTATCTTACCAAAACTGCATTTTCCACCAGCTCAAATAATCCGTAAGCTTCCCTACTACACACCAAATAAGCACCCAATTCCTGAAGCTTGACATTCAAAGCCATTTTCTTTCCTTTTTTTTACCTCCAGTACCGGGGATCTCCAGTACCAGAGATCCAGTACCAGGAGCAGGACCTTGCGCTTGCAAGGCAGGCTCAGCACCACTGAGCTAAATCCCCAGCCCTAAAGCCTTTTTCAACAATTCACCTTTCCACTTCTTTTTCCCGTTCCTCCCCTCAGGAAGATCCTTTACTCTCCAAAATTACTTAATTCTGACAAACATAGACAACACTTCCAGATCAGAGAAATCAAAAGCCATTAAGGTTTCATTCTAATACAGGGTTGTGCTTTCCATTCAAAATAGCAATAATGGTTCAACTTACAGAGAAACTTGGCCTACCTGGTTCTTACACGAGACAATGCCCTGGGATCTCACGCCATGGTCCCTATTCAGGACACTTACTTGCCTTTCCACCCCTCTAGACTGATCTCATCCCACAATATAGTGGAGTCATTTCTACCATCACCACCTATCCAGTCCTTTCCACCTCCTGCCTCCCAATATTTGTGACTATCCAGCTATTTTCTTTATATGGAAATTGTCATTTCAATTTTACTAGTTGTCTTTTACACACAGGCAGCTAAAATTATGACCAATTAATTTGTAGATAGAATTGGTGAGGGAGAGTAAATTCCCAGGCCAGTCGTCGATTCTTTTCTTTTTTTTGTACCAGGGATCAAACTCAGGACCTTGAGCTTTTGAGGCAGGCGCCAGCACCACTGAGCTAAAGCCCCAGTCCCAATCAATTCTTCTGGAAGTATTCTGTTAAAATTAGAATTCCCAGGACGGGACAGGGGGTGCCTCAGTTGGCAGAGTGATTGCCTAGATCTACAAGCCCCTACGATCAATCCCAAGCACAGCAAAACTTTTTTAAAAATACAATTCCCAGAATTGACAAGAAATAGGTAAACTTATACATTCACATATTATTGGTAAGAGTACAATGGTGCAATTATTCTTATAATAGTATTGGTCAATATTAAAAATCATTAGAATCGGTATAGTCTTTGGCCCAGGAATTCAGCTTTAGTTTATCATGAGTAAATAATAAAAGTCCAGAGGACTTCCGGAAAGATGGCAGTGGTGAGCAAGAAAGAAAGAGCCTCGCAGATTTTGTCCTCACATTGGAATATAACCACGTGAGGAGGAGGAGGGACCCAGGAAGGATCTGAAGCAAGAAATGAAGTCCACAGAAAGAATGAATAGACGCTTCAATGAAGAGGAAGGAGGCAGCAAGCATCCCTTTCTCCCAGAGCCCAGACTCATGGCATGGCAAGGGTGGGTCAAACCTGCAGACACATGGTAATTACTGGCAACTTCAGAAGCCTCACAGAGAAAGGCACCAGTGCAACAGATCAGTGGACACACAGTGGACTGCTGCAGCTGATGAGTTACTCAGGTTTAGACATCACCCAGGAGAGGGTGATTGGCCAGTGGCTGGTAGCCATCTTGGAGAGGGGCCATCTGAGCTTGACTCCATCTAGTGGCTTCTGGTGTTGTGTCATGATGAGGGTGCCGAGTTCAAGTCAGAAAGAAACCAGGGAACGGAGTACAAATGGCAGACTCAACAAATCCAGTTCTAGCTTCATAGCTAGAAACCAGCCTGAACTTCAGCGCAACTAAAGGTGCAGGCTGGCTGGGATTATCCACTACCCCACCTTAAAGCTACAGCTGGCTTGCTGGAATTAATCATTTAAGCTTAGGACTCTGTCTGCCTTCGTTGTCTACCAGTGAAAGCAGAAACATGCCTTGAATTAGACTTTTCTTTTCCCTTTGCTTTTTTTTCTCTTTTTTTCCTTTCTTTTTTCCTCTTTTCTGGTTTTTGTTCTTATTTTGTTTTGTTTTTTCTGAATTGTTGGAACACGGTTTCTAGTTTTTTTGGTGTTGTTCTGTTCTTTTTATTTCTTCCTTTCTTCCCTGCCTGTCTTCACCAGTTTCCTAAAATTTGTATGATCTTCCTTTGTCTGCCAGCCTTCCTTCTAATCTCCTCTTCTTCTTCTATGTCTCTATTCCCCCGCCAACTCCTCTTGAATCTCCTCCCCTAAGGGTAAAATTGCCATATTAAGGGCTTATTTATTGCATACAATTTTGTGGTTTTCGATTTTGTTATACAACCACAAATCTAGTTCATCCAGTTAAAGGTGGCAAATTAATAGTTAACACAGCATGTCATTTTCTGGACTGTGTTTGATGCTATTGTTGTTGTTGACTGTACTACATTAGCCAAGGTAATATAATTGTGCCAGTCAGTTGTTCTTCAAGGTATACCAAGACTGCGACTAGCTAAGGG
The DNA here is from genome assembly GCF_000247695.1 of Heterocephalus glaber. The sequence continues at coordinate 4,561,819 of NW_004624800.1, read as the reverse complement.
TTTCAAAAAAACAACTATAGGCCAATGCCACAGAACAGATGGCGGGGCCGAGTAGGCAGAAACTTCTCATCCCCAGTAAATTAAAGATGTAAGATCTTGTAACAGACTCAAAAGCCAGCTCTACCTGGAAGATACCTCTGAGTGGTCATTTCCTAAGGGTTCTGAATACTGGCAATAAAGCTACTGGTGGTCGGGATTTAGCTCAGTGGCACCACACCTGCTTGGCAAGCACAAGGCCCCAAGTTTGATTCCCGGTACCAAAAAGAAAAAAAAAAAAAAAAAACCAAAGAAATGTTACTCGCTATAAGCAATTTGCAAGCATCAATTCAGGAATTCAACTTTAAAAAAAAAGAAGAAAATGAGAAGACACTTAAACAAGATGCAAGCCCCACAGACGTTCAGCTCAAGAAAGGCAAATCCAGTGGGTAATGATGTAGAACAATCCGAAAGCCACCCAGCTGGACTCTCTTAAGTATTAGCAGTGGAAGTAAAAAATCAAATGAACAAGGCTCTAGAAAAAAATCAAAGCAGAAATAATTTTTCAAATAACTACAGAGATGTTGACCAGAATGAAAGATATGCTTGGTGACTCTAAAGCAGGTACAGATTAAAAAAAAAAAAATAGAAGAACTCAGGAAAATGATGGAAACCATAAACACCCAGCCTAGGAAAGAAATGGAATGCATAAAACAGATTCAAACAGAAATCCAGGAAATTGAAATCTCCATTGCAAGTATATGCAGCAGAATTAGCCAATATGAGGACAAAATATCAGACAGGATTGTGGTTAGCAATCACAAAAAGAAAGATTTCTTAAAAATAGCAAGGAACCACAAGAAATCAATCCAGCAGCTGCTAGATGATGCAAAGAATAACGTAAGATTGATCACAGTCAATGAAAAACCAGAAGATAGCACCAATGACATTAAAAAATAAATCTGTTGACAGAAGTAATGTCCAAAAGCTTCCCAAACAGGGAAAAAGAATTTGACATAGAGAAAACTCGGGCATATAGAACTCCAATTAGCCATGATGAAAAAAAAATCTTCCCCAAGGCATGTAATAGCGAAGATTGGAGAAATTCAACACAAGAACAGAATATTAAAAACTGTTAGGGAAAAGAAACAAATCACCTATAAAGGAAAGCACATCAGAACCACAACTGACTTCTCAACACAAACCCTCAAGTCAAGAGGAGCTTAAAGTATTTCAAGCCCTGAAGGAAAGCAACCTCCAACCCTGACTGATGTACTCCACAAAACTTTCAAAACTGATGGAAAAATAAGACGCTTCCATGACAAAGAACACCATGAGGAAATTCATGACCACCAAACCAGCACTCCAAAGTGTTCTGAAGGATAGTCACAAAGGCGATAACAAGAATTACAACTCTATGAACCCCAAAAGAATGAATCTACCAGGCAAGGAAAGAAATTAAACAGAAGAAAGAAGGGAGCCAACAACAAGAAAAATACCACAACAGGAATAAGTCAATACATATCAGTTATAATCATCAATGTTAATGGTCTCAATTCACCAATCAAAAGAAACAGACTGGCAGAATGAATCAAGAAGCAAGATCCAACAATATGTTGCACAAATGAAACACATTAAATTCAAAAAGAAATCCATACAGGGCTGGGGATTTAGCTCAGTGGCATCGTGCCTGCCTTGCAAGCGCAAAGTCTAGAGTTCAAGCTCCGGTACCACCAAAAAAAAAAAAAAAGAAAGGGAAATCCATAGACTGAAAATCAAAGGAAGGAAAACAATACTCCATGCAACAGGAGCTCAGAAAAAAAGCAGGGATAGCTATTCTATTTGCAGACAAAGTGGATTTCAAGTCAACACTAAGAAAGACAAAAAAGGTCACTACATCCTTAATAAAGGGAACAATCCAAGAGGAAGAGATAACAATCATAAATATATATGCACCAAATACCACTGCACCCAACTATATGAAACAAATACTAACAAATGCAAAAAATCAAATAAGCACTAATACAGTTGTAATGGCGGACCTTAATACCCACTATCACGAAGAGACAGATCAACTAGACAAAAAATTAACAATGAAATATTAGGGCCAGGGATTTAGCTCGGTGGTTCCACTGCCTGCCTCACAAGCACAAGGACCCAAGTTCGATCCCTGGTACCAAAAAAAAAAAGTTATAACAATTCTAAAGCAACCAATATCAGTCAAGGAAATTGAAGATGTAATTAAAAATCAACCAAGATAAAAAGCCCAGGGCCTGACAGATTCACTGTTGAATTCTGTAAGAAATTTATAGGAAGACCTAATGCCGCTTCTTCTCAAACTCTTTAACGAAATGGAAAAGGAAGCAATACTCCCAAATTCATTCCTAGAAGCAAGCATGACGCTGATAACAAAACCAGAGAGGGATCCAACCAAAAAAGAGAACTACAAAGCCAATCTCCATAATGAACACAGATGCAAAAATTCTTACTGGCAAACAATTCAACAAATCATCAAGAAGGTTATACAACAAGAGAAACCACCAACAGAGTGAAGAGACAACCCACAGTTTGGGAGAAATTTTTTGCCAGCTATTCCTTAGACAAAGGACTACTATAAGAACTCAAAAATATCAGAGCCTCTAAACTTAAAGACCCAGTCCAAAAATGGGCACCTGATCTGACTAGACACTTCTCAAATGAAGAGGCCAAAAGGACTGGTCATTTGAGTGATGCAAATTAAAACAATGTTGAGATTCCATCACACTCCAGAAAGAATGGCTATCAAAAAATTAACCAATAACAAATGCTGGAGGGGCTGTGGAGGGAAAGGAACCCTTCTCCACTGCTGGTGTGAGTGTAGATTGGTCCAAACACTGTGGAAATCAGTGTGGAGATACCTCAAAAAACTAAAACTAGAGGTTCCATTTGATCCAGCTATACCTTTTCTTGGTATCTTCCCAAAAGAATTAAAAGCATCATACCACAGCGACAGATGCACACCCATGTTTATAGCTGCACAGTTTGTAATAAATAGCTAAATCTTGGAAACAGCCCCAATGCCCATCAACCAACAAATGAAGATGTGTTTTTTTTATACAATGAAGTACTACTCTGCCATAAAGAAGGATGAGCTTGAAACATTTCTGTTGGGAGCAATGCTCCATAATTTTAGGGAAAAATCATTTGGTTAGCCTAGTTCTCCTGCCTACAGCCCAGCTATGGAATTCCAAGACATAATTCCATTTTGGCCTCCGGTCACAACTGAGACCTCAATGATGCGGTGATGCTGTGATTCTCCAGGACAAGAAACATCCTGGGAGCTGAAAACATCCTGGGAGGAACAAACATCTACTCAGTTCTTCATTGTTCTTGGATTGTTATATCTTGTTTACGCGGATGAACTGAACTCTCTGCAAGTCATTTGTTAGATTTGTTTCTCCTGATGTACTGAATAAAAGGTGCAGTAAGCGGGGAGATTTCCTTTTTGCCGCCCAGAGCAGCACTGATCAGACCCAAAGCTCTACTTCTTCTCAGTCTCATTTTTCTACTCTTCCTGTAATTCGCCGTGTACTGCCGCGGCTCGCAGGAGACTAGGACTTACTGCAGAGGTTCTGGTAACGTCCCCTTTCCCTGTTCCCTTCACATTTCCTGGATGCACCTTGAGATCATACTCTTACATGAGAGAGAAATTGGACACACATGTTTAACTACTGCATTTTTTTCTCTGGTGTGAGAAACCGAAAAGTGGAAATAAGGACTAAAATGTGTAATAGATATTGGGAAAATGGGAAGAAAATGTTCAAATGGGAAGGGGAACAAGGGAGGAAGGAGGGAGAAAGAAAGGAAGGGACGTGAAAATGGAAACAAAGTTTTTGTAATAGGGAGGGGAGGGGGGATGGAAAAAAAGAAAAGGCAGGATATATCATGTACAAGTATAAATTCCCTATAATGAGTGTTACCATTATGTATATCTAAAAATGTACCAAAAAATCCTTTCGCTTCAAAAAAATAATAATAAAAGTCCATGAAGATTTAGTTATAAGGATGTCCATCTGTGCATTATTTTAACTCTCAAAGACTTGGGGGCAGGGGGACTTCCTTGTCCAACAACAACAACAAAAGGACTAATCAGATTAATCATTTACTTAAACAACATGATAGATACTCTGTAGCTATTAAAATTTTAAAGTACAATAGCTACTGGCATGTAAATCTTATGACAATCTTACCTAAGTGAAAAACATAACCAATACAATTCCATGTCTTCTTTCATGCCGTCTTATTTTTCTACATATACACACATATACATATTTATGTATGTAAATAAAATATACCACTAAGTGTTCTTAAACTAAGATGGTACAAAATATTTTAATTTTCTTTGTTGATGTATTTCTAATTTAGCTATGTTAAATACTTCCTGATATAATAAATACTTTAAGACCTATTTATAGTTGAATGGCAGTCTTACAAAACCTAAGTAACTTTGGTTTGATGAATCTATGAGGAAAATGTTTTTAGTGGGTATGCTAGGCTGTCATCCTATATTTCAGTAATCACATAGTATGGTCAACTGTACTGGGGAGCCTCTGACATTAGCTAGGCAGCTACTGGGCAGAAACCCTGGGAATGACTAATGACTGCCTAAGAAAAGGGATGGGAGGCCTAGAAACCCTGGAAGGAGGAAGATTATATGACACATGCTATGGAGACTGGTCTGTCTGAGATGAGAAGGGTGCCAGAAACCCAATACAGTGGGGACTGTTATGAGCCCCAGAGGCAGACTGCTTAGGCTCAGTCTCCCTTATTTAACTTGTCCCTGCTGCATCTACCTCATCTGTGTAACGAATAATGGAACAAACCTCATTAACACGTGTCTGGCAGTACAGTGAAGTGCTCATTAGTTACCTACATCTACACTTATCATCAGTATTCCTATTACTACAGTAATGTGAAGAAGGCCTTTGCTTCTAGGACAGCTTTTTACATGGCTACCTTATAGCCTTGCCAATTGCCCAAGTTTTGAAAAGAAGAACTAGGACTCTCAAAAGCAGATGCAGGGAATGTGTGTGCACCTCTGCATGCACATCTGGGGAGAAGGAGAAAAGAATGAGGAGTAACACCAAGAGAAAGTCAAATTTGTATGTGCAGTTCAGAAAAAGGGCCCCATGACTCACTTTCCACAGTGTTGCCTGAGCAATCTTTTTTTTTTTTTTGATACCAGGGATCGAACTCCGGTCCTTGCACTTACGGGGCAGGCAGCGGAACCACTGAGCTAAATCCCCAGCCCCTGCCTGAGCAATCTTCATAGCTTGTTTCTTAGGTCATCCACGTAAAACCTTCTGATGCCTCTGCAGCATTCAGGGCAGAATCAAAACTATCCTCTCTGGCACCAAGCTCACTAAGCTTCCAGCTACACTGAAATTCTTCAGTTACAAACGCACGTCTCAGAGCAAAGCTTTGCACTCACTGCTCGCTCTGCCCACAAGGTAATCTCTATCTCCTCCAGCAGAAAACAGCCACACAGTCAACCTTTAAAACAGCTGGGGATCCATTCCAGAGCCCCCTTTCCTGGCTTTCCGCTGCCCTGTGCACACAGGTAGGTGTACACAACACTACACTGCCACAGTGCACTGAGCACCCCCAGCCAGTGAGTCCTCAAAGGGACTTAGCTTGTTATTTTCAGATATTTTTCAGCACAGTTGATAGTAAATAATAAGAAAAATGTATTAATCACAATAGGGAAGTACTTGGGAAACAACTGATTGCTTTCTTTCACTTAGTTTTCAGTGTAAAGTGAAAAAATGAAACATTTATCCTGCCTTTCCTATGCAAAGTCACTGGACAATCAAATATTTTTCTGCATAAAAATATTCTAACTAATGAAAGTATAACAGTATTAGGACAACATTTTTAAACCCTGTCAATCAATGGATCTAGGCATTGGTCACCAACAGCTGCTAGTACTGAAACAGACAAACATAATCAAGACATTTTGTGCCTCCTGATAAAAGAATGAACTACAATGTAAGATGCAGTCATAAAAATAAAACCAAACCTGTATCGCACCAAGCCTATAGTTCCAACTACTCATTTTGAAAATACAGATAACAAAAAAAAATTAGAGATAACTCTGATGTTAAACTCAAGGATACAAGCAACAAAATCCAGATTATTGGAAACTCCATGGGAGTAATGACTCTTTTCTATAACAAATACCAAGAATAAGAAGGATGGTACCCAACAGATTAAGAGACACTTAAACACAATATATGTAAGCCTTCTTCAGATTGTTCAAGCAATCTTTTTTTTTTTTTGAGATAACTACTTATCTGAACACTAAACTTTTTTTTTTCCTGGTACCGGGGATCAAACTCAGGACCTTGTGCTTTCAAAGCAGGAGAGGCACCACTGAGCTAAATCCCCAGCCTTGAAGACTGAACATACGACGATATTATGGATTTAACTGTTAATTATTTTTAGATAGGATGTTGGTATTGGTTGTTTTAAGTCTTTACTTTTTAGAGATAACATTCTTAAGTATTTATAAATGAAATTATACTATGCTTGAAATTTATTTTAAACTGACACAAATGGAAAAGAATGTAAATGAAACAAGGCTAGACCTATCTTGATAACTGTTTAAGGTACAGGACAGTATTCAGGGGTCCAACATACTATTCTCTACACATCTGCATTTGACAACTTTTCTAAAATGGAAAGTTTTGGGCCGGGGATTTAGCTCAGTGGTTCTGCCACCTGCCTGGCAAGCACAAGGTCCCGAGTTCAATCTCTGGTACAAATAAATAAATAATAGAAAGTTTTCTTAAAAGGGGGTGGAGCCAGACATGGTGGTGTGTGCCTATGATCCCAGCATTTGGGAGGCTGAGGCAGGAAGATCATCTTCCGTTCAGGGCCAGCCCGGTCTACAAAATAGTGAGTTGGAGGCCAGCCCGAACTACTCTGCAAGACCCTGTCTCAAAAAAACCAAAGGGTGGGGTATGAAAAGGGCAAAAGAGTAGCAAGTGGAAGGAAGGAAAAAAAGAGACAGCAGATCTGGGGGCTAATAAGCAACATGAAAGAAATTATTTTAACAAAAGAAGATGTTTGTTGAGAGTTACAAAAGAATACTCTCTCAGAAGAATTTGGACAAGAAAGCCCAGAGTTAGGTAAAGATCCTAACTCAGAGACCCTACATGAAGAGCACCTGTTCAAATCCTAGCTCCAGGACTCAAGTGTTCCAAAAGTAAAAAAGGATAATAAGAATAATAGTCTTTATTTAGACGAAGAATTAAATCAGTTAAGATGGTTGTAATATATAATTCTCCTAAGACAGTACACTTCACTAAGTTCCCATCATTATCATCATTATCACTCCCCACTTTACAGACACACAGACTCTGAAAGGTGAAGTGCTTGCTTGGGCACTGCAGAACTATCATCCAGGCAGTGTCGAGTACTTGCAGCAGAAGAGCAGGCTCTTTCTTTCCTCCTGGGCATGCAGTTTGGCTGCTTTTCCCAACTTCCCTTCCAGAGACTGAGTTCTATACAATGAAATGCGGGCAAAAATGACAGAAGTATCTTTAGTACTCTGAGGCTGCAACCCCAAACCTCCCGAGTAAGTAACCCCTTACCTCTTACACACACACACACACACACACACACACACACACGCCCCTTGCCTGAGGCAACCTTAGAGGTAGTGTGTCGAAGACAGCAGAAAACAGATTAGCTGGAGACCCTAAGACTAAGCCTTTATTGTGGTAAGCTCCTGAGACGGCAGCCAGCATTATTTCAACTAACACAAGACTTTTCATGAACTCATCACAATTATTCCCAGTGTACAGAACTGCAAACTGAAGCAGAGAGAGGTGATGGACAACTACTAAGAGGTAAATTCTGAAGTGAACTGCTACAACTACTATGGAGCCCCGCCCTCAAGTGTCCCCCACAATCATAAGACCAATGAAGAGGACCAGATTTCTAACTTCAGGTGGACTCATTTCATACAGAATTTTAACAAGTATCCTGAAAAATATCACTTTAGTCTACCAAAAAAAAAAAAATAATAATAACAAGCACAGGACAGTGCTAAAGCAGAATGATATAAATCCCCCCTAAAAAGTAAAGTGGGGGACCGGGGATTTAGCTCAGTGGTTCCGCTGCCTGCCTTGCAAGCACAAGGTCCCAAGTTCGATCCCCAGTACCAAAAAAAAAAAAAAAAAAGAAAGGCAAAATATACCTATGGGGCCAGGCATGGTGGCGCACACCTACGACCCCAGCACTTAGGAGGCCAATCCCCTTGAGTTTGAGGCTACCCTCGGCTACATAGTGAGTTCAAACCCAGCCTGAACTACATAGTGAGACCCTGTCTCAAAAAACATATGAAGAAAAACCAAAATAAATATGTATATATATGGAGATGGTCAAAAGCAGTTACAAACAGTATTTACAGTACAATTCCAGTTGTTTTCAAAAAACCTATATACTTATGTCTGTATTTTTTCTATATATATAAAACATGTTTTATTTACAACCGCAAAACATGAGTAAAGAAATAAAAGAAAGATTTCTGTGATTACCTCTAGGGTGGAGAGCTGAGCTTTTCATCTGTATCTTTCTGTTAGAGTTTGAATTTATGATTATCCCATATACTTTTAGAATAAAAAAATTTTAAAGATATACTTACGATTTACTGTAAAGTCATCAAATTCCTAAATTAAGCTTAGGGGGAGCTATAATGTTTTACAAAGAATACTGTATAGTATTTGATGAATTTCATTCATATGTGGCTATGTTTATCTATACATCTATAAGGAAATCCACTGAAATACACATCAACTCACTAAAAACATTATTTTTTCAGTATAAGGGTTGAATCCAAGGACTTGTACACGCCAGGCATCTACCTCTACCATCAAGCTACATCCCTACCTCAATCCTCGTTTGTTTTTTTTTATTTTAGTATGAGACAAGATCTCATTAAAATTGCCTAGGTTGGAGTTGGAGTTGTAGCTCAGCAGCACAACACCTGCCTGACAAACTTGAGGCCCTGAGTTCAATTTCCAGTACCAAGAAAGAAAAAAAAATTGCTTAGGTGACCTCAAACTTGGATCCTCCTATCTTGGCTTCCCAAATAGCTGAGATTATAGTCATCCCTCTACCTTGCCCAGCCTAATCAGAGAAAAAAAAAAATTTTTTTTTTTTGGTTTATTGAGATAGGGTCTCACTATGTAGTTCAGGCTGGCCTTGTACTCACTATGTAACCCAGGCTGGCCTTGAACTTGTGGCAATCCTCCTGCCTCAGCCTCCTGAGCACTGGAATTACAGGCATGCAGTCACCACACTCCACTTTCAGAGAATTTTTAATAACAAATATCAAGCACATCCTGTTTTGTGAAGCTGATTTTTGCCTGAAGAATATCTTGAGATACAGCAGAAAAAAATAGTATGTCTTAATTTTAAAACAGTTCTAATTTTGAGTTCAAATTTCATGTCTCTAGGCTCTCTTCTAATGTTCCAGGCCCCTCAGGAGGAAAGAGGAATTCAAAATCAAATGACATTTGTCAAGGCCCTTGCTGCATCCTAAACACTGCTCTAGATTTATTAATATAATATGGACCTTTCATCAAAATAGCATCTGTCAAGAACCCAAGAATCAGTTACTGGAATTAAAGTACATTAAGATAACTGCTCTTTATCTTAGAATATTACACAACTAAATGAGTTTTACAGAAAACAATTTTTTTCTGCTCAAGTTAGCAAAAGGGGAGGAGAGATTATGATAAAGATAACTCCTGTCGGGGATTTAGCTCAGTGGCTCCGTCTCCTGACTTGAAAGTGCAAGGTCCTAAGTTTGATCCCTGTACCAAAAAAAAATTACTCCAAATCACTAGCATTCCAAACAAAAGATTATGCCGGGGATTTAGCTCAGTGGTTTCGATACCAGCTGCGCAAGTGCAAGGACCTGAGTTTGATGCCCGGCACCAAAAAAAAAAAAAAAAAAAAGATTATTCTCAATGATCTCTCCTTAATAACATTATCATTGTACATAAAAACAATAAAATTGGGAACATTTTGTTTTGTAATTCACACTTATGAATCTAGACAGGGTATCAGCTGAATTTTACCTGAAACTGAATATCAACTTTACCTGAATGCCAATTTTATGTGAATTGTCTTACAATTTTTAAAATTACTCGGGCTGGGGATTTAGCTCAGTGGTTCCAGCGCCTGCCTCGCAAGCACAAGGTCCCAAATTCGATCCCCAGTACAAAAAAACAACAACAACAACGATTTTTAAAATTACTAAAAACTGAGCAGGGGATTTAGCTCAGTGGCACCGCGCCTGCCTCGAAAGCACAAGGTCCTGAGTTCAATCCCCAGTACTGCAAAAAAAAAATTACTGAAAACTTTTAGCCAGGCCTGGTTGCGAACACCTGTGATCCCAGCACTTAGAAGGCTGAGGCAGGAGGATTGCCATGAGTTTGGGGCCAGCCTGGGCTACATAGTGAGACCCTGTCTCGAAAAACAAAAAAAATTCCTCTGCCATTATGCATCCTATTTCATCTGTTTGTCCTCTACCTCCATGTCCTGCAGTGCTAGGAATGGAACACAGAGGCTTATGCATGCCAATAAGCAAGCGCTCTGCCACTAAGCTATACCACCAGCCCCTTTAAAATGCCTTTTAGACAGTTATTACCAGCTTCAGTCAAATGTCACCTCTTCCAAGAAAGCAGGGGGGGGCAACAATGACTCAATGAGCTCCTCCTTTTCAGTACCTAGAGTGTGTAGACAGTTCCCTTTGTATCTCCACCCTCAACCTGCTTGCTCAGCTTCATGGTTTATGGGCAGGGCTCTCATCGTATTCTGCATTTTTTTTTAGCAACAGGGTCTCACTACGCTGCCTAGGCTGGCCTCAATCTTGCAATCCTCCTGCCTTAGGCAGAGTGTAGCTGGGATTAGAGGCATGTGCCACCACACATAGACTTTCAGAATACTTTTAATGCTTAGCGGAGTACTTGACAAAATAGTGTGCTCAATAATTAAATACTGAATGAATACATCAAATTCACAGACTGACACAAAAAGCTTTTATGCTTCAAGGACAAGAGAAATACGAGCCGGCAGTGGTGGTGCACACCTGTAGTCCTAGGACTTTGGAGGCACAGGCAGGAGGATCGCCATGAGTTCGAGGCCAGCCTGAAACACATAGCGAGAACCTGTCTCAAAAAACCAAGGGGCGGGGGGGGAACTGGTCAACTTTATATTGTAGAGGTTCTAATATACTTACACACATGCACATGCATTATCATGTCTGGTTCTATATAATTTCCCTCGCCTGGTGCAATTCTGAAGTAATGCTTTTGCTGCTATGCATACTGTTTACAAAAACTCCAAATAAACTACCCCTAGTCATATAATTTTATTTGTTTTGTTTGTTTGGTTTTTTTGGTACCAGGGATCGAACTCGGGACCTTGCGCTTGCAAGGTAGGCGCCGGAACCATTGAGCTAAATCCCCGGCCCTAGTCATATGATTTATAATCCACAGCTATATGGACAGGAAACTTTTCTGGTAACATGTAAAATAGTTATTAGTAGTTATAAGGGTGGGGCAGTGTTTTGACTGAATTTTGCCCCTGCCTCTTACTGAAGCTCTAACATCTAAGTACCTCAGAATGTGCCTTTATTGACAGATGAAGCCTTTAAAGAGGAAATAAAGTTAAAACGGATTTGTCAGGGTGCATGCCATCCAGGATGTGTGATGTCCTTAAAAGAAAAAGAAGGGCTGGGGATGCAGACAATGGTGAGAGCTTGCTTTGTGTGCACAAGTCCCTGGGTTCAATCCCCAGAGCCATCAGGAGGGAGGGAAGAGCAGTTATAGAACCTAAAGTAAAAATGGTGCTATGGGACTGTCTGCAGGCCACGTGAGCACAGTGAGAATACGCAAGCCAGGCAGAAAGGACTCAAGAGAAACCAGCCCTGCTAACACCTTGTCTTGGGCCTTCCACCTTCCAGAATTGTGAAAAAATAATTTTCTCTCTTACAGTATTTTGTTATGGCAGTCCTAGAAAACTAACAAAGAAGGTTCCATTTAAACATTTAAATTCCTCAGTCATGTATATGGAGCTTCAATCTAGCAGAAGTTTAGTGAACGGTAGGACTGTGGGCATTTTCATTTTCTTCATGTTGGTCTACATGCCTGTAATCCTAGCACTGGGAAGACTGAGGCAGAAGGATCAAAGGCAGCCTAGCCTACACAGTGAGACACTGTCTCCAAAAATAAAATAAAATAATCAAAAAGAAGGAAAAATAAAAATTATTAAATAAAATGACATAACTGAATATCCTAGACATTAGTGAGCCAGACTTTGGCCACAAAATTTTTTTTACCTTACTATTTATCATTTTAAATAAAATGTGTTAAAATAAATATTTTTAAATTTTACCAGTTCCACAGAGAAACTAATAAAGGTGGAAACTAGAGAAAAATATTTTGTTAAACACCTCCCTGGGTGGGCCGGGGATTTAGCTCAGTGGTTTCGAAGCCTGCTGTGCAAGTGCAAGGACCTGAGTTCGATCCCCAGTACAAAAAAAAAAAACCTCCCTGGGAACTTGGGAGCTAAATTTCAAGAGTGTGAAGGGTGAATCTCATGTTGGATTAAGAATGATCACTGCAGCAACTACAAATCTCAAATCAGAGGAGGTAGGCTAGGCTGAGTGTAGGCATGCCTATAATCCCAGCACAGGCCTGTAATCCTAGCACTCAGAGGGCTGAGGCAGGAGGATAACCGCAAGTTGAGGCCAACCTGGGCTACACAAAGAGTTCAAGGCCACCCTGGATGGGAGACTTTGTCTCCAAAAAATAAATCAGATCAGGTAAGTTAGGTATTTTACATACATTATCACTGAATTTTCTTGACAATTCAGTGTGGTAGATACTAAGATTCCTCCTATTTTCAGATAAATTATGGAAATTCAGACTCAAAGAGATTAAATACTTCAACAGCTTGGAAGTGGAAGCACTGAGACACAAAGCAAAGTCCATGTGTCAGGCTGGGGATTTAGCTCAGTGGTTCCACCGCTGCCTCGAAAGCACAAGGACCCCAGTTCGATCCCCAGTACCAAAAAAACCCAAACAAAGTCCATGTGTCTTAAAATCCCATGCTGTTCAATAATATGGGCCACTGTGTAACAAATTTTATTAGACATGTTACAATGCACTATCCTGGATGTATGAGGAGACATTACTCAAGAAATATAGATCACTGTTCTCACTTCAGTCTATCCTCCATAACATTTTGTTGACTGCAGTTTTTCCTACCCCAATAAAGAGCTTTTTAAAGCTTTTCAAAAAAGGAGGAGCATAAGAAGAAAAAGCTCTGAGTCAGAGATCTCAAAAAATTCTGGTTTTATCACTTACATAAATTATCATACTGTATTCTTCACCACAAAAATGGTTTTGGATTAAGAGGAATACAAGACAGTGATTAGAAGAGTACCTAGTGCAGAGTGAACACAAATAAATGTTAATGCAACATGATTACTCATTTACAACCTTTGCAGAGGAAAGCAGACCCAGAACTTAAAACTTCTTAGTTCATCAATTCTTCAATGGCCTTTCCAGAACTTAAAGATGAAACTACATCTTACTTCTGTTCTATTCTTTTACATGACATACTACCCATTACCCAAAGCAGAAAAATGGACAGAAGCTACTGGACAACATGATCTTTTAGAGCAGTGGCCTTCAGAGTGTGGTACACACTACAAGACACTTAAATTTCCTCAGCATGGGCCTGGGAAGCTAAGATTAGTAATAACAAGGAGCACAAAAGAAAACTTTTCTACAGAAAGAAAACATACACTGAGGCCATGGAATCAAATCTTTTTTTTTTTTTTTGGTCTTTAGCAGTCCTGGGCTTCAAACCTTGGCTTCACACATACTAAGCAAGTGCTGTACAACTAAGCTACATCCCAGTCCATTAATTCAAATCTTATTGGTGGCATCATGACTCAAAAGTTTGTAGACAACTGATTTAGAGGCATAATTGTGTCATTAGGCATGACCAAATCCTGTGTGAGAACTACTACAGCATACAGTATGGTGTATCTTTATTAATGCTGGACACTGACAAAGACTCCCAGCAATTTCCCTCTTCCACGCACTTTTCCTTACAACACTTATTCAATCTAGGCCACCCACTAATATGTCACACCTAGCTTTCTCAGAAAACATTCATTTATATTATCAAGTGGATTTTTCAGATCTGAAGACTGAGATGTGTTCAGTAAGCAACATATAAATCTAAAGCCATGAGTTTATAAAGTCAAATTATAATTCAAGACTATAAAACTTCACTAAGAATAAAGACTATCTTATTGGGTTCAAGCCCCAGCACCCTCCCCCCCAAAAAAATCTTATTTATCATTGTACCCCCTCAGGAAAAAATTCCACAAGGCAAATTTTGATCAAAAAGAATATACAGCTTTAATGCATATTCAACTCATTTCCCTCATAAATCTACACTGAAATCTTGTAATAAAAAGCATTCCGTATAAAAACTGGAATGACACATAAGTAAATGTGAATTTTGAGCCCTGTAACACCAGATACCCAAGAACTGCCTTAACAGTATAACTATTAGCATTTATGGTACAAGCCTGGGTAATTTCCTTAGAGAACCTCCTGTCTTTTTTAAGTACAGAACTTGGAATCTAGAAATCACTCTAATGTTCTACCAAGTATATTAAACATTTTGAAAAAAGAGAACTAAATTTATTTTTTCTTTTTTTGTTATTTTCGGTGTTTTGTTTGTTCGCTACCAGGAGTCAAACTCAGGACCTTGCACTTGCCAGTAAACTTATTTTTTTCTGCTCCAATTAATTCTCTATCTTGGCTGTGCTTTAATATTACCATGCAAAAGATGTAAATGTCCTGCCTACCTATCCTACCCCTACCTCAGCAGCCCTATCTATCTACACAGAACCAAGAACTGGAGAGGCCTCAGAGCACCTGTAAAACTGTGGACTTGACCCCAACTCTTACAGTATCTTAACAATGAAATGGTAGTTCAAGGAGGAAGAAAATGTACAGCTTTTTAAATACACCTTTTATAATATTTCACAGCTACTTCACAGTAACCCTATTTGCCCACTTAAAACTTCTTAGTTCATTATCAGTAACCAGCCCTTCATCAAAGGTAAAAATGATGGGCTACTGAACCGTTCATTTTTCCCTTAAGTGTCTAAATAGTACTGTGCTGAGCATTCCACACACTATCTCTTCCAAGGCTCTGAAAATACCCAAAGTCAAAGGAGAATGGCTCGGATTGCAGAGTTACAGGTAGTATCGCTCTGCCATTTCTGTGAACGCCCTCCTCAGCCTGAGGCCAAAACAGCTGTGAATGAAGGGAGCAGGGTGAGGACAACTGAGAAGCAGTGGAGCTAAAGCCTAAAAGCTCTAGGATGTTTGCAATAGATGCCATAAAACAAAAATTCTTTGCTATAGAATAACCCAGTTATCGGCCATTTTGGTGAAGGAGAAACAGGAAAGAGAAGAACAGTAGTTAATGAGTACCAACAGACAAGCCAGAAGAAATTAAAACAAAAATCTCCTCAAGGATTCTGCATGGTGAAACTTCACACCTTCAGCGCTGGAAGGCAGTAACAGTAGCAATGGAAGGGCACGGTGCTGTCTTGGAGAAGCACAGTGATGGGTCCACAGAGAATGAATGACCAGGTAACATTCAGATAAATGACACTTGCACCTAGAGTTGGAAAAACTATAAATTATACACTGGACTCTGCAGTCACCTGCCCCTACTTGTAAATCTGATTTTTTAAAAATTGAAAGGACTCCCTGGTACCAAAATAAATAAATAAATAAAAACTGAATGGAACTTCATTTTAAAATTTAAAAACTGGTCTCCGACAGGGGAAAAATGTACAACTTGAAAATAATTAGGACCCATTATAGCAAGCATTCATATTCCCAAGGTGACTAACCCAACAGAAAAATGGATATCTAGCTACCTAACAACAGCCTCTCCTCCTTCACCACTCCACCCTTGTCATCAGAGTTCACCTCCCATTGTAAAGCTGAAATGACACATTCTTGCTTTGCCAACCTCACTTAAGCCTTGGACATGGCCAAGAGGATCTGAGGAAAAAACTGCTGAACGTTTTCATGAAAGGTTTTATTGCAAATGAAAGAGATGAGATGTGTGTGAACAAGTATACCACATCTTTACTGGTTGTGGACATTGTACTCAGTGTGAACCATGAATCCTCTTTTTCTCGCACTCTATATCCAATCCCTCAACCAATTCTTTTGGCTCTACTTGCAAACCTATGCAGAATCACTTATACACTCCTCTGGCTCCTTTCCTGTTTTACAGTAAATCATCTCACCTGGCTGCCTGCACTTCTCTTAATGTGCCTGCTTCTGCCTTTACCACCTTCCTTCTAATCTCAACTGAGCAGCCCTCCAGTCTCAGATAGCTCACTGCTCTGTTCTTAGGCCTCAGAAACTATCTCATCTCCCCAGCAGACAGGGTCTCATAGTTGTCCGCAAGGCCCTGCACACCTGACTCCCTGCACCTTCTTACCCACCCCTCCAGTGTTCCATTCGTGCCATGCTGACTTTCCTTTCAGTTCTATGCACAACCAAAGCACAATGGTCTTTGCAGTCACTGCTCCAGTGCCAGAAATGTTCTCCCCCACTCCACACACCTGCCTTTACACTCTCACTCCATTCAAATGCCTCTTCACTGAGGCTTCCCCATCACCCAATCTTAAGGACCCAGCACAGCCTTTGTCGTCACTGGCATTGCCTCATTTCTCTCCATAACACTTATCTTTTTTCACCTCCTCCCCCAGGAACTCTGTTTGCTCAATGGTGTGTTTCCCACATTTATGCACCCTGTCTAGAGCACTACAGGTGCTGATTAATATGTCAATCTAGCAACAATAAGCTGAGGTCAAAAGGCCAGAAAAGAGAAAGCATCCAGGACCTAGGCCATTTCATTGAGCCACTGAGTCACACCTTGGACCGCTAGTCATGTGAGGTAAAAGTTTACTTATTGTTTGGGCCATTTTAAAATTATGGTTTCCATCTTTTGAAGCTAAAAAGTTTGCAAAAATGTATACATATACACACACATACATATGGAAAATAAACAGGTGGAAAAATACTCAATTTAACTCAATTTCAATGCATACCAATTAAAATAACCACAAAATGTCACAGAGCAAAAACTTAAAAGTATACGCCATTTAACATTCACTAAAACACTAAAGGAACTAAGAATTTCTTTTGATTTCATACATAAATATATATAACTCAGTGAGGGTGTGATACCCAATGACCTGTCTTCCTCCACATACTGTGGATGCAAGTCAGGACATTCACTCCTGGCAGGAGCTTAAACACACAGTGCTGCCTCAGTCTGGTCCCCTGGTGATCACTTTTTCGTGCATTATACCATATACTCCCCATAACCTTATAAATCAACTACTCTTATCCCATTTTTAAGTTGAGAAAACTGGGCCAGTCTGAATCCCTGTCATACATACTGTGCCCACTTCAGCTACTTGAGCTGGTATTCTTTCCCTATATTCTCTCTTTTCAATTAAAGTTTTCTCCTATTAAAAAATAAATGTTGGGGCCGGGGATTTAGCTCAGTGATTTCACCGCCTGCTGCACAAGCGCAAGGACCTGAGTTTGATCCCAGGTACCAAAAAATAAATGTTGAGGAACTGAGTTACACAAAAGATCAATGATCAGCCTCAAATCAAATGGCTACTAAGTGGAAGAAACACTAGAATCTAGACCAACACAGTTTTGCCGACCAGATCCTAACATACTACAACCTGCAAAAACCAAATCATCCTGGCACAGTGAGTTGAGCTCTACAACTGCTGGTTATTCCAATTGTGCCCTTTCCCGCCACTTTGAGTTTGGGCTTTGATCTACAGCAAAGGACAAAAGGTAAGCAAGTGCTAAAGTTGAAAGAAACACTTTGACAGGGAAAAATGAAATGAAGACAAACAAAAACTTGTAGAAGTAAGGCCAAGGGTAAAGCTGAGTGGCAGAGCACTTGCCAGCATGCTCAAAGGCCTGGGCTCAATCCCTAGCATTGCAAAAAAAAAAATTAGTGGAAGTCCTTTGTCTTTATTTCCTCAATTCAAAATAATGGAAATAATAATTGTACTTACTTTTTAGGTTATGAGTAATTAACACAGCACAAGTAAAGAACATAGGATAGTGCCTGGTATATAGTAAATTATTTTTATTTTCACTGTAATTAATATATGAAATTATTATGAAGGGGCTCATTATGTAGTATCACTGAGGCCCAGAAAGACTGACCAGCAGCTACATGATTGGTAACTAGAAGAAATTATGGCCACAGACATGTTATCATTTCAGTGATCCTAAAAATAAGAGCACTTGCTCATTTTCATTCTGGGAAAAGAGTGCCAAACTGACTTGATTGCTGGGTATGGTGGTGCCTGTAATCCCAGCACTCAAGAGGCTTAGGCAGGAGGACTGTCATGAGTTTGAGGCCAGCCTGGGCTGTATAGTGAGTTCAAGGCCAGCCTGAACTACACAGCAAGATCAACCTTGTCTCAAAAACAAAAAGTATAAATAAAATACAATAAAAACAAAGTGACTTAATAAAGAAAAAATGGTATTAGAATTCTCACCCCCATTTTCAGAAATGTAAGTCCTGCCTACTTCCTCTGCCACCAGTATGCACTGTTGGTGAGGATGCCAGGAAAAAGGCATGCTCTGGGAGTCCAGGTCAATACCTTGTTTTTGAAAGGCAACAAGGCAATTGGTCAGTACCTTCCAAAACTTGAAATGTATGTAGTCTTTGATAAGAGAACTTATGTCTAGGAATTTATATTCTAGAATATGCTCACATGTAAAAATATTCAAGGTTATTTGCTACAAACATAATAAATCAGAAATCAACTAAATGACATCAATAAGGGAATAATTAGTCTAATTAGGGTGCTCCCAATCAAGTTAAATTCTTTTTCTCTACTTGGATTTTTAAGTAAATGACACTTCTGTCCACCAGCTGCTAAAGTCAAAAATCTAGAAGACAACTTTAATTTTTTTTCCCTCATGTCCATCTCATCAAATCCTTTACAAATGTTACAACTATGGCTTTCCAAACACTTAATCTTCCTATTCTCCCACTATCCTACCCAAAACCTTATGTGCCAAGTTAATTCAACAGATTTACTGGTCCCCAGGTTTTAAAGTCCTCCAATGGCTTTCACTGCACAGATAAAAACCCAGCTCCTTTTATTGGGGGAGACAGGAAGATCCCTTGAGTATGACATGCTGTTTGGGCACCTTTATAACGAACTGTGTTCATCCTGAACTTGCTCACGACCATCAGTCATCCCTATTCCAACACCACCATGTCATACAGACCTTTCTGGCAACCCAAACCAAGTGCACCACTCTCTCTCAGATCATTAACGGGTACTCAATACTTCATCAAGTGGGTTTGTGGGGGTTTTTGGGGGGGGGGTTGACAAGATCTCACTATTAGTTCAGACTGACCTTGAACTCACTATGTAGCCCAGGCTGGTCTGATCCTCCTGCCTCAGCCTCCCAAGTGCTGGGATTACAGGTGTGCACCACCACACCTAGTCCTAGTGATTTTTTTCTTTACAACACTTTTCAGTAGGTGAAATTTAACTGCTAAGAACACATTTATTTTGTTTCTCTTACCAATGAAATCTTGTTCCATGATGCCAGGGGTAGGTCTCTTTTATGCACCACTGAACCTCTACCATCTAAAACACTTCCTTGAATGACCAGACCTGTAACTAACATCACTGGGTGAATTCTGACAAAATCGGATACATGTGCATAGACTAAAATACAAAGACACACAAAAAATAACTGTGAAGTGACAAAAGCAAATCGCAGGACAGTATGTAATAAATGATCCCATTAGTGTAAAACAATGTTAGCACTCATCTCCCTAATGAGTGTATAATATGATCTTGTTATTGTACTGATTAGTATTTTTCTGATTCTAGTGTTGCACACGTTTCCTTGTGCTATATTGGCTATCATCTTGTGTCTACTTTTTAATTGGGTTGTCTATTAATGAGCTGTAAGAGTTCTTTATGTAGTCTGGTCATAGGTTATATGCATTATAAATAAGGTCTGTTTAAGGACTACTTTTCATTTTCTTAACGATGACATTTAAAGTTCTAAATTTTGATAGAATCTCATTTATCATTTTTTTCCCATTTGCTGAAAATACTATCTTTTCCTCTGCTCTTGAATTGAGTTTATATTCTATAAAATGTTACTGTTAAATAATCTTTCAAACTCAGTGGACCATATATGTGTGGTTCTATTTCTAGATTCTCTGTTTTATTCCAATGATCTATATGTCTTTCCTTACACCAACACTGCTTTGATTACTGTAGCTTTAGAGGAAGTCTTAAAATTAGGTACTAAATGTCTTCCAACACTGGTTTTTCTTCCCTTTTTTACTTTTCTAGGTCCTTTGTACTCCTACATAACTTTTAAATTTCAATATCCAAGTCTTCATTTATAGCAAGTATACATAGACCTGAATTTTTATAGGTACCTTGTGCTTTCTAATCCTGCTAAATTCAAATACAAGTTCTAGGGGCTCCTAGAGATTTCTTAGTATTTTCTCTGTAGATGATCATTTCATCTACATACAAAGATCATACTTATACCTTGCAAATCCTATCCTAATTGTGTCATTTTATTGCCAGACTATTTTGGTTTGGGCCTATGTTTCAAAGCTAAATGGACAGATGAAGAGTAGGCATTTTCTGGCCTTGTTCCCTACCTTAGGGAGAAAGCATTGTATCTTTTCCATTCAAATAAGGCATTTTTGCTGGAAATATGGAGTACAAGTCTTTGATCTGTTGAGAAGGTTCTGTTCTACTTCTAGTCTCCTGATAGCTTTTACCATGAACAGCTGTAGAATTTAGTCTAATACTTTTCTCCAACTACTGATAGGATCATATGGCTTTTTTCTTTCCACTGTTAAAATGACTTTTGGGGGTGGATCTTCCAATGCTGAACTAACACTGCCATCCCTATAACAAAACCACTTTCTATATACTGCCAGATCTGACTTCTAATAGTTTGTTTTGTTAAACAAATTTCTATCTATGTTCATACTTTTTTCTTCTATTATCTTTATCTAGTTTAGTATTAGCACAATGTTGATTCCTTAAAATGAGGGAAGAAGTGTTTCTTTTTTTCTGCTTTAAATGTCTGATATAATTTATCAGTTAAAATGTACATGAGCCTGTTGTCATATAGGTAGGTTTTCAAGCTAGGAATATACTTTAAAAGGTGCTATTCAAATTTTATATTTCCTCCAGAGTCAGTTTCATTAAGTTGTCTTCCAAGGTACTTCATAGAAGTTGTCGAATTTATTTCAAAAAAGATTTCTGTAATATGCTTCCTTTTTTTTGGTACCGGGGATTGAACTCAGGTCCTTGCGCTTGCACAGCAGGCGGCGAAACCACTGAGAGCTAAATGCTTTCTATACCCTTTTAAATTCTGTAAAATCTGTGGTAATGTCTCCTAGATCTTGATATTTTAATTTTAAAAATGTATAACTGATATTGTGTAATAGGAAGAAAAGGTCTAACAGAGTAGGGGAAATGGGAAGGGTAGGAGAAAGGAAAGAAGGGAAATGAAAAAATATGAGAAAAGGAAAAAAAATGGAAACAAAGTCTTTGCAAATAGGGAAGGATGGAGGGGATGAAGGGAGGGCAAGGGAAGGGGAAAAAAAAGAACAAAATACATCATGTAAAGGTACAGGATCCTAATGATGAATGTAACTATATTGTATACCTAAAATGTACCAATAAACTTAATGGGAAAAAAAAACAATGTTAGCACATATATGTACATAAAAACAGAAGAAATATGTGCATAACAAAAATTAAAGAGGGTATAAATATCTCTGAGATGTGGGCTGGAAGGCCTTTCGTGTGCGTGTGCGTGTGCGTGTGTGTATGTGTGTGTGTCTGAGAGACAGAGACAGATGGACGGAGAGGGGTGTAAAACCCAAGGTGTTTACCATAACCTTGTTTAGCTTTTATTTTGAGACAAGTTCTCGCTAAACTGCACAAATTGGCCTCAAACTTGCAATTTTCCTGCCTCAGCCTCCCCAGTAGGTGGGATTGGACTGTGCCACTGTGCCCAATGTTACTTTCTTTTTTCAATACGAAGGATCAAACACAAGGTCTTACCCATAGGCACATACCATGGAGCTACATGTCTCCCTTTAAGTCACTTCCTTCTGAGCTTTTTGAATATTTTTACCAGCATATATGTTTTTTGTGATACACTCCCTAATCTTATGTGTTCTACAAAAGCCTGAATGTACACAGCAGGTACTCAATTTGTCTTTTTTGGTGGGGGGGGGGGCGCGTACTGGGGATGAAACTCAAGGCCTCACACATGCTAGACAGGAATCTCTACACCACTGAGCTATACCTCTAGCCGTTTGATTTCCTGAATGTCCAGAATACCTCATTCACAACTTATAGCTCCTACTATGTTTCTACAACCTAACACATTCCGAAGCACTAGATAAATAAAATATCTAAATATTCATTAGTTCTTATCTAGTCTACTTCAAGAGCTACAGGAGAAACATATTTGATCTGGTTCAAGTAATAAGATCAAACACATTTTCTCCCTTCGAAAATAGACCACTGAACGATATTTCTAAATTACTATTTAAACAAAATAAAATAGAACTGTCTCTTCTAAAGAAATGAAATTATGGGCTGGAGAGAGGAAACAAGTGGGGCTGGTATGAAAGCTGGCACCATGGGGTAAAACAACCTAGTCTTTTTTTTCTTTTGTACCAGGGATTGAACTCAGGATCTTGTGCTTGCCGAGCAGGTGTGGCGCCACTGAGCCAAATCCCCAGCTAAAACAACCAGTCTTAAGTGTCAGGATACCAAAGAATAATTACCAGCTTCCCCTTAAAAACGAGCCTGCCAGGGACTGGGGATGTAGCTCAGTGGCACCAAGCCTGCCTGGAAAGTGCAAGGTCCTGAGTTTGATCCCCAATACCCAGAAAACAAAACAAAACAAAACACCAAAACATGGCTGGGAGTGTAGCTTAGTACTAGAATGCAAGGTCCTAGATAAAACGAGCCTGCCAATCATTAATTCCCACCAAGAGCTCACTGTGAGTCTTTCCACTAATTACTACATTCCAGTGACAATCAAGGGTCAGCAGATAATTTGATTTTAAAAGCCTACAATATAAATGAGACCAAGATATAACAAAAACTAACAGGTAGGAAGGAGAGTGTTAACTTTAAAGAGTAAACTGTTGGTGACAATTTCAGAGATGTTCAATTAATTCTGAATCTATAAAATGGGAAAGCGTGCTAGAGGAGGAGGGCCAGGGAAGGAAGAATTCTTTAAAATTTTAAATATGATACCAAAAAAAAATTAAAGAGTCTGAGAATAAAGTAGTCCCAGCACTCAGGAGACTGAGGCAGGAGGATCACCCAGAGCTCAAGGGCAGCCTGGGCTACACAGCAAATAAGACTCTGTCTCAAAAAATTCATAAAAATAAAGTTGACTTAAACTGGGCATGGTGGCACATACCTGTAATCTCAGCACTCAGGAGAATAAAGTAGAAGAAATGCCAAGGACAGAGAAAAAAGACCTAAAGATTGGGAAGGAAGGAAGATTAATTCAGGGCATCTAATATCCAACTTAAAGAAGTTACAGGAAGGGAGGGGGGGACAAAGCATAGCTAGGTGTGGTGACACACAAGCTTGTAGTCCCAGCTAGGGAGGCTGAGGCAGGGGTCTGTAGTCACCTGGGCAAGACCGTCTCAGGAAAACAAAACAAAACACACACACAAAAAAAACCAAAACTTATTTCCAGGAACTGAAAAGCATGAATCTTCAGCGTACTATAACAGGAAAAAAAGAAAAGTATAACTTAGTGGAGAAATCTTGGTTTATAGAAGGCTCCAAACAGCTCCCTTGGATGAGCAGACATCACAGAAAGGCACAAATATTACAGCACATGGGGCTATCGGATTTATCTTCGGCCACAGCAATGGATACCAAAGACATAGGAGCAAGGCATTCAAAGCTCTGAGGAAAAATAACTTCCAACTCAGGTGAGTTTGAACTAAATACTACCAGTCAACTATAAAAGTTATGAAGACTTTTTCACATAAATAAGGATTAAAAAATGAATCTCCTACATACTCATTCCTAGGCATTTACATTAGAGCGGAGCTATATTAAAACTCAGGCACACTGCACCTGCCTCACAAGCCCAAGGTCCTGAGTTCGACCCTTGGTATACACACACACACACACACACACACACACACACACACAACTCAGGCACAAGCCTTAATCCCAGCACTAGAGGCCAGCCTGGGCACATAGAAAATTCAAGGCCATCCTAGATCACATAGTAAGACCCTATCTCAAAAAAACAAAAACAAACAATAACAAAAAAAAAAGTAACTCAAGAAGGAATAAAGAAATTTTATGTCCAGCACAAAAAGAAGGGAAGAGGTCCAGGCAACATGCAGACCAACATAAAGAGGACAAAGGGGAGTCTTACAAGTAGGGGTGTTTGTTAATAAAATGTCACAGTGGTAAACACTAAATGCAAGCTCAGTGGCTCAGCGCCTACCTGGCAAGCATGATCTGAGTTCAATGCCTGTTACAAAAAAAAAACAAAACACTACATGGTGAGACCCTGTCTCCCCAAAAAGCAAACAAAACAAAAACAAAATCTCACTAAATGCAAGGAAAGGTTGATAAACGGAAAAAAAAAGAACAGTAACAGAAATATGGCAAGAAAAAGGCAATTACACATTTAAGAAAGAATATAAGGAAATGTGATCATACAGTACTTCCTCTGGTATGAACTGTATCATATCACATTAATGTAAAACCTACTGACTTTCAACCATAAAAAAATCAAGTCATAAAGTATAAAGGAGTAGAATTCACAGCATATAATATATATTCTCACCATTGACAATGCAGAAATAGAAGTGACAGCTGTACAGACATAAAAAGGAAAAGGATGAAAGTTATTACGTGTGAAATCAAGACAGGCACTCTACACAAACATTAAGGAAATATGTGATATATTATAGAAATTGCAGAGTAAACAGAGAAACTAAAATTGATGCATCTATGGGGGAATGAAGATATAAAGAAGCCAAATCCTCATTTATCAGAGCAGAAATCAATCATAAATTATAAAATAAGCATATTATTTAGTCATAATAATACCACACAAAGAAACAACCTGAAAGTTCCTGTGGAGAGTGGTGTTGAGGACTGAGGAAGACTCATTCATTTTAACATTCTGGGGTGTTTGACTTTTTTAACCATGTATACCTATTACAGTACTTTGTAAAAATCTGAAATGGACTTAAAACCTCAAGGAATACTGATCTTCTCATGAAAAACACAATGCAAAAAAAAAAAGAAAAGAAAAATCCTGCCTAAATTTTTCCCTGTACCAGTGATAGCAAACCTTTTAGAGCTTTCAATGATTACAAACAGCCAGAGGTGGCCAGCATGCCATAGGTTCACCATCACTGCCCTGTGCTGTCATTTAATGAATAAAACATTAATCAGCTGGGCGTGGTGGGGCATGCCTGTAATTTCAGCACTTGGGAAGCTGAGGCAGAAGGATCGCTGCAAGTTAAAGACCAGTCTAGGCTACATAGTGAGTTCGAGGCCAGCCTGAACTACATAGCAAGACCCTGTGTCACTGTCTGTCTGTCTGTCTCTCTCTCACACACACAAACACACACAAAACACAATACAAAGTTAATCTTCCTCTACTAACAGGATTAATAATTTCTCAGGCTTTACAACCATTTCAGAGCCAGGCATGGTGCACACATGTGATCCCTGCACTGAGGCAGGCAGATGGATCACTGTTCCAGGCCAGCTTGAGCTACACAGTGAGTTCAACACCAGCCTCAACTACATAGTGAGACCCTGTCACCAAAAAAGCAAAAAAAAGAAAAAAGATTAAGTTTTCACAATTCAAGGCAGTATAGTTTTAAAATGTTTATGTAAAACTATAGATTAACAGATTGATACTAGGTAAACTAAATAAAGAACTAATTCTAGGAGAAACATGGCCTGGTTTTATCCTATGATTAAAGATTCAACTTAGATATCAAAACAGCAATAGGAAAAGTCTTAAAAGAAACCACTCTTTTTACCCAATGAGTTTCATCTTGAGTTTTTCCTGTTGGTAGAGGTGGCAAAAGTGCTCCCCGCCCCCCAGAAGGATGCTAACAGGTGGGTGCAGCAGCATGGTCTGTACTGCTTACTGTTTTGTATAACAGTATTCTACTCTACAGATAGAAGTGGGGGCCTTCACATTGAGCCACATCTCTAGCTTGGTTTTTTGGGCTTGGGGGAGGTCCTCTTTTTTGAGACTGGGACTAATTTGCAAATGCAAATTGGGACTAATTTGCACATCAAATTTGCAATCCTCCTGGCTCAGCCTCCCAGCAAGCTATGATTACAGGAGTGCCACATCTTGCTTGGCTCACAAAGTATTTTCTGTTTTAATAAAATATCTAAGAACATACTATGATTTTATTTCTCCAAACATATATGGGGAAGCTTCCATGTGATGGCAACATTTTATCATTAGGGAGTATCATCCATGCCAGTTAAATAAACCAGAGTGAACTACTTAGATCCAATTCCACCTGAGAAGCCAAGTGCCTATGCTTGTCAGGAGAATGTATCACAGATCAGCTTTCAATTCATCACAGGCCCACTTTTCCATTACCCTTGGAATATAGCAAAATGCTGAGAAACATTACATTTTACCAAATTCTGCTAAAATCAGAAGATAGGAAACAACTGAATAGTTTGACACCTGAATTACACCCACCCACACCACCACCACCCCCCGCCCATGCTGGGGATGGAACCCAGGGCCTCAAACTTGCTAGGTAAGTGCCACATCTGAGCCACATCTGCGGCCCTTTATTCATTTTATTTTGAGGCAGAGTCTCACTAACTTGCCTGGCTGGCCTCAGACTTGGCATATCCTAGCTGACTCAGCCTCCTGAGTAGCTAGGATTACAGACATGTGCCACAAGGCCCAAATGAACTGCATTTAAAAGAAGCAAAGAAAAACCTAGTTTAACATCCTTTAACAAGGCATAAGGTGGGGGCTGGGGATTTAGCTCACAAGTACAAGGTCCAGAGTCCGATTCCCAGTACCAAAAAAAAAAAAAAAGACATAAGGTGGTTTAGAACACAGTTATAACTATACCATGTCTTTCCTTATTTTACATACAGACTTAGAAATCGAAACTGAAAAATGTCCACAAAGCAACTATACAACTACAGCAATGATTTTATAACAAGTATAATAACACTTTATAGTAAATACTGCAACTTTTCATTGAGAAGTATGTCTTTTTTGGGTTTTTTTGGTACCAGGGATCGAACTCGGGTCTTTGCGCTTATGCAGCAGGTGGCAAAACCACTGAGCTAAATCCCCAGCCCAAGAAGTATGTCTTTTTTTTTTAAAAAAAAGAAGTATGTCTTCGATGCCTGCCTCACAAGTGCAAGGTCCTGAGTTCAATCCCTGCTAAATTTTGAATCTTGTTAAAATACATTGTTTTGAAATTCCTATACAACATAAACCAGTATTATTTAACTCTACTTTTTTTAAATTCTTTTATTGGTACATTTTAGGTACACAATACATTTACATTCATCATTGGGAACTTGTACTTCTACATGATGTATCTTGGTTCTTATTTTTTCCCCATTTATTTAACTCTACTTTTATTTATTTATTTTTGGTACCGGGGATCGAACTCGGGTCCTTGTGCTTGCGCAGCAGGTGGCGAAACCACTGAGCTAAATCCCCAGCCCCTTAACTCTACTTTTAAAAAGCAACCCAAACAAGATTTTTGTGCTCTGGGTTAAACACACACACACACACACACACACACACACAATATTTATTTACAAACGAACTGAGCACTGCTGCTTTAACATGTAATAAAAATTATTCTAGAACAGGTGGCTTACCACAGTTAACACACACCAAAAGGTTTTGTAAGGAAAAAATGTAATGCCACCTAAGGTTAATTTTATTAAGTACCTTAAAAGAGGTAACAGCTTAAATGACTTTAACTGTGAACCCTGTGCTATCTTATACAGTCTGACTTAAAAGGAGAACATACACATCCATCAAAGTAGTTTCCTCTCAGTTTAAAATAAACTCTCACTGGAATTGGTAGTGCTTTCCTATACCACCATCTATTCAGGAGGCTGAGGCACAAAGACTACAAATTCAAAGCCAGCCTGGGCAATTTAGGGAACCCCATCTCAAAATAAAAAATAAAATAAAAAAGACTTAAAATGTAGCTCAGAGCTCTCTGGATTCAATCCAAAGGGGCGAAAACAAGTTTGCTAGGCGTGCCGGCACACACCTATAATTCCAGCAGTCAGGAGACTAAGGCAGGTAGATCTCAAGTCCAAGGCCAGCCTGGACTGTTACACAGTGAGATCCTATCACAGAAAACCAAAATCACAAGCTCTACAAACAAAACCACATTAGCTGTGAAATAGTTTGTCTTTTTGTTGTTGTTGGGGTTTTTTTGAGACAAGGTCTCACTGTGTAGCTCACATTGGCCTTGAATTCACTGTGCAGCCCAGGCTGGCCTTGAACTCACAACAGTCCTCCTGCCTCAGCTTCGAATGCTGGGATTACAGGCGTGCACCACCAAACCTGGCTTTGTTCTTTTTGAAAACAAATTCTTCTGACCAATGGCTGCTATCAAGAAATCAACCAATAACAAATGCTGGAGGAGCTGTGGGGAAAGAGGAACCCTGCTCCACTGCTGGTGGGAGTGTAGACTGGTGCAACCACTGTGGAAATCAGTGTGCAGATTCCTCAATAAACTAAAACTAGAGGTTCCATTTGACCCAGCTATACTTCTTGGTATCATCCTGAAAGAATTAAAAGCATCATATCAACAGCGATATAGGCACACCAATGGATATAGCAGCACAGTTTGCAATAGTTAAATCCTGGAAACAGCCCAAATGCCCATCAACTGATGAGTGGATAAAAGGTGTGGGTTTTTTATACAATGGAGTACTACTCTGCCATAAGGACTAGCTTCAGACATTTACAGCTAAATGGATGGACCTCAAGACCATACTCTTAGTGAAATAAATTGGACACACATCTTTAAATACTGCATTGTTTCTCTGGTATGAGAAACCAAAAGTGGAAATAAGGATGAAATGTATAATGGATGTCGGGAAATGGGAAGAAAGTGTTCAAATGGGAAGGAGAACAAAGGAGGAGGGAGGGAGCAAGGAAGGGACAAGAAAAAAGTGAAAATAGAAGAAAAAAATGCAAACAAAGCTTCTGTACATAGGGAGGGGAGGGGTCTTGAGGGGAGAAATGGGATAAAATAAAATTTATTTTAAAAAATTCTTCTGATCTAATTAAATCTGATAGAGTGCCAGAATAGATATGTTAAAATACTGGTTAAGGAACAAGAGTACCAGGCATGCTGGTGCATGCCTATAATCCCAGGGATCGGGAGGCTGAGGCAGGAGGATCTCCATGAGTTTGAGGCCAGCCTGGGTTACATAGTGATTTCAAGGCCAGCCTGAACTACATAGTGAGACCCTGTTGCAAAAAAGGGCAAGAGGGAACAAAACAATGTATTCCTTAAACTTTTTTCTTTAAATTAGAACAGAACTAAACACACAGGAATAAATATGTTGAGTGCCAGGGATTTAGCTCAGTGGCGAGGGCAAGGTCCTGAGTTTAATTTCCAGGAAAAAAAAAAAGGTGAAATTGAAAATCCTCAACCTATAGTGGTATATAGGTCAGTGTTTTTTCAGACTTGTTATATAAATATTTTAAAGTTTATTATTACTATTCTAAATATTCTACAGAAGTTTTCTTTACACATATAATTTATATACAAATAGAATCAAAATGCTGTTATTCTATTGTAGCTAATAAGGCTACTTAAACTAAATGAAAAACTCTAAGAACCAAAGGAGTGGAGGAGATACTGTTTTAGTCTCTTTATTCTTAACTTCCAAATACAAAATACAAAACTAATAACTACTTGTTCTTCCCTCATTTAAAAGCCTTATTTGATTCCACAATAAATGCCATCAGATTTAACTCAATACAGCTAAAAACACTAAATAGCTTCTTTTTATTTTGGCTTTTTGTTTTTTGTGGGAGCCATCACGCCCCACTCATTTTGGCTTTTTTTTTTTCTTTTGTACCAGGAATAGAACTCAGGACCTTACACTTAGCAGGCAGGTGCTGAGCCACTGAGCTACATCCCTGGCATTTTAGCTTTATTTTGAACAGTACAATCCAAGCAAGTCATCCTTCAGAACTAGATGCAAAAATATCCTCTGAAGGACCGAGTATTTAGCTCAGTGGTTCCGGTGTCTGCCATGCAAGCCCAAGGTCCAGAGTTCGATCCCCAGTACCAAAAAAAATCCTCTGAAAAGAAAATCTTTTCATCCTTACAGCATTTTGGTCTTCAATTCTTTTATCATTTACATCTGTATTATTTTATTAGTCCATGTTTGCAATACATAAAGAATATACTCATTGTGGGGAGCTAGTTTATGTACATGATACATCTGAATTGTTTCATCCCCTTCCCTCCCCACATCCCTTGGTTCCCTTCCCATTTGCCAAAGATCTATCTCCCTATTTCCTATTGTCTTTTGTTTTAGTCTTTATTTATACTTTGAGTTTCTCATGTAAGGGAAACTATACAATTTTTAAGCTTGTATGCCTGATTTATTTTACTAAACATCCATTCAAGATGCATCCAATTTTCCTACAAATGGCTCAAAATTACTTTAGGTTTTTATATCTAAAGCATCTTATGAGAACTACCATGGCCCAGATCAGGCTCGTATCAGCCTCCTAATTCGGAGATCCAATACCACTACAGTACTTAAGAGGAACCCTCAGCTTCACTCATTCACCTGCCAGCAGCTACAATGCATACCACACAGGCAGGCTCTGTGGCTCCAAACCAAGTTCTGCCAATCGGATCCCATAGCACCCAGACAAGACAAAACAAGCCCAGATGGTGGCGCTCGCCTGTAATCCCAGTCCTGGGGAGGCTGAGGGAGGAGGACGGTGAGTTAAGAGGCCAGCCTGGGCCACAAAGCAAGTTCACAGCTAGTCTGGACTACAAGGCAAAGCCCTGCCTCAAAAAAAAAAAAAAAAAAAAGCGAGGAAGGGGGAAATGGTGGGGGGGAGGAAGAGGAGCAGGAGCAGCAGCAACATGAAGGCTCTTGCAAGTTCTTCTAAGGCTAGTAAAACCTCCCACCACACACCTCCACCACCAAAACACACACACACACACACACACAAATGGGCACCCCCAGGGGGAGCCCACAAGAAAGGGGAGGGGGTAAGGTATTGCTGAAAGTAGATCCGACTTACAGGAGGCGCCTAAAAAAGGCGGCCTGGATTTCTCCAAGCCCAGATCCGGAATCCAGCTACAGACAGGCTGCAAAGGCTGCCTCCGCAGTTAACTCTTTGCTAACCATTACAGGAAATTTTTCCTCTAATTTCTATCCAACAAAAGTACATTTTATTATTTCATATTTAAAGGAATTTAAGCCGGGCGTGGTGGTGCACACCTGTAACCCCAGCACTCTGGGAGGCTGAGGCAGGAGGATCTCTATGAGTTCTGAGGCCAGCCTGAGCTACATAGTGAGTTCAAGGTCACCCTGAACTACAAAGTGAGACCTTGTCTCAAAAAAAACCCAGGAATTTAGTTGAGCATCCAGAACACAAACGGTAATATTACAATCTTACATTCATCTTATCAGTAAATCCCTTCCCATCTACTCTGGGGTGAGGAAGTCAAAACAAATATTCACCTAAATGGTCTTCAAAGTGTTCCAAAAATCTTACTCGGGCCTCCCTCTGCCAAACCACAGCCTCTTTTTTCTTCCACTTAACAAAGAAAATTTTCACTTAAGTCTAAAATGCTGCAACCAGTTATTCTTCCTCATATTCATAAATGTTTCTTTTAAAAAGTTTTTTAAAATCATCTTTTCCAAGCACCAAAAGAAGCATCTACAATTATGCACAATTATCCTCCTACTCAATAAACAATTCCACTTCTCCTCTGACTTCCTGAGGCCAAATGCTTTCTACTCCTGGTACTAAACCCAAAAAAAAAGAAAAAGGAAAGAAACATTATATAACTGTAATCTACTTCTGTTGTTCTAATAACCTAACAAATAAGCTTACAATGATGATTGGGTTAGCAGAGAATTCCCATTTAAAACAAAGACATGTTTAAAGCTCTCAAGGGGGAGGGGAGAGCCACGGTAACTAGAAGTCAGGCTCTGGCTTTCTTTCCATATAGGCCAGGTCAAAACATTACTTTTTTTCCTGTTCTAAAATCCTGTAAAATCTTACCAACACAGAACTCTGATTATTACAAAATACTTTCCAGATCTAAAATGTTATAGTAATCTCTCTAAAAAAATCAGACTACAATTAAAAGGTAAGACTTAAAGCTAAGACAGTAGCCCTTCTACAAAGCTCCATTCATCAAAGCTTGTGTGCCAATAGACCAAAAACAAATCCAAGTTTTGGACCAGAAGAAAAAAATGAAAATGAGAAGTCTATTCTTTTAACAAAATTAATGTCATTTCATAGAAGCATGAATACTGAAATGAAATTAAGTAAAGGTGTTCCAAAAATAACAAAAGCTTTTAGTTTTCATTTCAATTGTAATGTATTTTCACATATAAATTAAATTGTGCACAAGATTCAATCCCAGGGTTCTTGTTCCAATGACAAAAGTCATTTATTAGGAAGTGTACATGAAGCACAAAAGTGAAAACTACTCAAATAAGGGTTAACTAAAAACTTGAAAAAAAATCACTTCTATCACTATCAATAGATTTCTTCATTCAATTTTTCTGTTTCATACCCTTCCACCACAGCACAAGTTAAAATGTGGCAGACTGGTATATTCTGTTCACCAAAATCCTGTCAGCAGTGAAATTACTCAAGAACTACTGACTTAATTAACTTATCACTTCCCCTCACCCAGTTCATGGTTTCCCTCACCTTCCCCCACAAAACCCCTAAAACCTAAATGCCACCTACAAAACTATACACAGCAGTAGTCAGGTAAATGGAGTTAAGTACTTTATGGAACCATGGGGCTGCCCTTGTTCAGCAGTTACCAACATAAACATTCTGGGGGAAAAAAGCAATGAAAGTTGAAGAAAAAATAGGATAAGCGACAGTAAATAAAGAAACAGAACCACTCTAAGTAGTGTGTTTATCTGAAATAATTTAACTTCTCAACATTTTCTTAATGAAAGAGAAGATTCACTACTATTCCTAAAGAGAACAGAAACAAATCCATGATTACTTTATTTCAGGGGCTGAGAGTGTAGCTTAGCGGTAAAGCACTTGCCTAGGGTGCCCAAGTCCCTGGGTTAATCCCCAGTATGGGAGGCGGGGGAAAAAAAAAACAACTTTGATTTCTCCTCCTAGTACTGTGTTCTAGTAATGAGAATGAGAAGAACAAAAAAAAAAAAAAAAAAAAAAAAGTTCTGACTTTCCAAAAAGTCTAAAATTCTAATTTGTTAAATGCAGTAAAAAAAATAAGAGCACTTCACTACATAAAAGATAATTTTCTACACAACATAGCAAGGATCTGTCTAAAAAATTTTTTTAAGTTTAAATTGATATGAAAAAGGATTAAGAACACTATCTCATCAATAAAACTCTTTATAATACATTATTGCAGGGCCAGGGATTTATCTCAGTGGTTCCGCCACCTGCCTCGAAAGCACAAAGTCCAGAGTTCGATCCCTGGTACCAAAAAAACAACAACAACAACAACAAAAAATTATTCCACTATTCACAAAGAAGTAGTAAATTTCAAAGATGTTTAATAGTAGCCAGGTGTGGAGGAGCACACCTGTAATCCCAGCACTTAGGAGGTGGAGGCGGGAGGATCACAATAAAAGTTCAAGGCTTAGAATACATAGCAAGAACCTATCTCAAAAAGCCAAAAAACAAAAAATTGAACAGTACTATAATCAAGTAAAATCAATTAAAAATTTAATACTTAAGTATTATTTTTCAATTATTAAGGAAATAAAGGTTCAGTGAAAGAGTTCCTATCACACATTGCTACTGACTACATGAACAGATAGTCCTTTGGGGAAGAAGTATTTCAAATTTTTAATGAAAGAGTCCACATTTAGTAAAACCTTCTTAGAACCTGGAAACAGGCACTGTCCTAAAGCTTTCTTAATATATATGCCCTCCTACTTTTCTCAATAACAGTACAGAAGGATTCTATTATTATCTCTAGTTTAAAGACAAGTAAACATGGGCCAGGGATTTAGCTCAGTGGTTCCGGCGCCTGCCTTGCAAGCACAAAGTCCTGAGTTCGATCCCCCAGTATATATATAAATAAATAAAGACGAGTAAACAGGCATAGACACATTAAACAGCTTACACAAA
Organism: Heterocephalus glaber; assembly: GCF_000247695.1. The sequence goes on along the minus strand of NW_004624800.1, from coordinate 4,527,224 downwards.
CTGTAACCAGGAGACAGTGATGAAGCCAGAATTTGACACCAAGCAAATGGACACTAGGCCTCTACACCTGTTAGGATATAAAGGGAATCATAAAATGCTACTTCCTTTTAACCTAGTGACTACTGAAATCTGTCCTATTAAATTAACTCAAAATATGAAAAAGGCTTTATCTACAAAAATGTTAATCAGCGTATTATTCATGGAAGCAGAAGGGAAGAAAGAGGAGTAGTACAATAAGGGAGATGGGAAATGATGACATAAAGGGTGGTGTGGTTACTCACTTTACTCAGAAGGAATTCATCCTTCAAAAATGCTATGAACAGCCAGGCATGGTGGCACAAACCTGTAATCCCAGCACTCTGGGGGGCTGAGGCAGAAGAATCGTTGTGAGTTCAAGGACAGCCTGGGCTACATACTGAGTTCAAGAACACCCTGAACTACATAGTGAGACCCTGTCTCAAAAAAAAAAAAAATTGCTATGAAGACGAATAATATGGCAGTTTTCTTCGACATGTTACCGGAAAAGGCAACAAAATTCTTTTTATACCATGGTTAATTCCATAAAAGCAAAATCTGAAAAAACCTGGAAAAAAAACAAATCAAAATAGCAGTATCTATATTAAAGTGGCATGTAATAGTTGTTTTTGTTGTTGTTGTTGTTTTGAGATGGGGTCTTACTATGTAGCCCAGGCTGGCCTTGAACTCACAACGATCCTCCTGCCTCAGCCTCTCAGGGTGCTGGGATTACAGGTGTGCATCCACCAGGGTGAATTTTTATTTCCTTTCCTATGTTCCAAATTTTATGAAATAAAAATATTTTAAACAAAATTAAAGTAATTAAAGGATCAAATTTCCACAGTTAGAAATCCACAGATTAACTAGCCCACGTAGCAGTATACACCTGTAATACCAGCTACTCAGGAGGAATGGGGCAAGAAATTTGACCCTAACGTAGACAATTTAGCAAAACTACCTTAAAATAAAAAGGTCTAGAGATGTAGCTCACCACAGCCTGGGTTCAATTGCCAGTACTGGGTGAGGGAACCCACAAGTTATACAGTGGCAGGGGAAATTTAGGCCGAAACTAAAAGGATAACAATGTTTTCACTTTTTACAGTAAGTAGGATAAGCTAGCTTATAGTCTAAAATTTTTAGAAAAGAATTCTGTATCATCACATGATCCAATCATGTTCATCTTAAACTGAACTTCAAATAGTTTTAAACAAAATTCAAATTAATCCCAGCCTGTCGACAGAATTACCCCAAAGACCTTGAGAGACCAGCCCTACGCTTCACAGTAAATAGCCTCTACAGGTAGGTAAGTTTCTGTGAACTGCATTTGGGTTAGCAAATACTAGGATTGAGAAGTACAATGGAATCTCATAAAAAGTTCTTAGATATATAACTCAGGCAATAGGGAAAGCACAAAACTACTTTTCTTAAACTCAAAATGATCATTAAATTCTTTCCACACCATTATTTCCAATGTCATCCCTGAGCCAGGTGTGGGAGGTGCACACCTATAATCCAAGCCCTACAGGAATCTGAGACAGAAGTTTGAGTGCAGCCCACCATTCAGCGAGACCATCTCAAAACAAAAAATTTTAAAAGGGCTAGGGATGTAGCTCAGTGCAAAGATCCTGGATTCAATCTCCAGTACAAAAGAACACACAGCCCAGGGGTGGTCTGTATATGCCTGTAATCGCAGCACTTGGGAGGCTGAAGCAGGAGTATTTCAGAAAGTTCAAGACCAGCCTGGGTTACATAGTGAGTTCAGGACCTGCCTGAACTACAAAGCAAGACCTTGTCTCAAAGGGGCATAGCAGTACGCACTTGTAATCCTAGCACTCAGGAGGCTGAGGCAGGTGGACTCTCACAAGGCCAGCCCGGCTACACAGTGAGTTCAAGGCCAGCCTGAACTATATAGAGAGACCTTAGCTCAAAAAATAAATCAAAGTAAAATAAATAAATAAATAAAAGTTTTAAAACATCACATTTAATCAATCCCACACTATGATTAGGCAGCTTTTATAATCCTCCTACTCTATTCCTGCTCAATACTAATAAAATTAACAAACAGATGAAACGGTTGCTGTACGTCACACCATTCTAAGGGCTTTCCACACATTCACTTAATTCCAACAACCCTAAGAAATAGGTGCCACTATTATTCTACTTACCAGATGCAGCTACTGAAGCACAAAGAAGCTAAGTCATTTGCCCAAGATCACATGGCTCTCTGAAAACTGTAAAGCTTCTCAAAAAAGAAATGGGGCTGCTTGGGCACATATTTCCTACTTTTGTTACCTAACATGTCCTTCTGTTTAGTCAGAAGAGAAAATTAAGTGATTTTGTTGTCAAAGATTCATTTCTGGTAGGCTGTCAATTACAAATACACAGACCAGGAAATTTAAGAGAATATCACAAGACTTAAAGGAAGAAATTGAAAGACATTCATTTGTCCCAGGCTAAAACCTGATGTGGGATTTTTAAGCTAAGCATATCAAAAAATTAAATGTATCTGTTAGCCAGATGTGGTCGCAAACACCTGCAATCTCAGCCACTTGGGAAGCTGTGGCAGGAGGATCAGAGTCCCACACCAGCCTGGACGAAGCAAGCCCATGTCTCAAAATAAAACAAAAAGACTCAAAATAAAACAAAAAGAGGGCTTTGGGGCTCAACTCCCACTGCCATTTTATATATATGTGCACACACACACACACACATATACACACATACATACATACATACATATGTCTGGGGATTTAGCTCAGTGGTTCCGCCACCTGCCTCGAAAGCACAAGGTCCTGAGTTTGATCCCTGGTACCAAAAAAAGTAAATAAATTTTATATATATCTATAGATCTATAGATATATATAGATGACATAATCCTGTATGCAAAACCTACCTGCAGAACCTACAAAAACCCTAGGAAGTGAATTTAAGAAGATAACAGAATACATAACCAAAAACCATCAATTCTATTTTTATATACTAGAAATTATTTATAAATTAAGGAATTCCATGTACAACTTTCTTTTAGTTCAAAAAGAACTAAGTACTTAGGACTAAATGTAACAAAAAAGTGTTAGGACTTTGTACACTGAAAATTATACTAAAATTAAAATTGCTAATTATGTTCAAAATTACCATTGACAGAAAAGATCAGAAGTTACTTCCTTTGATACTTAATAATCACATGTGATAGAATACTTCCAATTTTACTCTTGTTGCCAAGGTTATTTTACTCACACAGACATGTCAGTCCTCTGTGTAACATCCTCAATGGCTCCCTATAGTCTACCGTAAAAAAGGTGGAAGTGCCAATATATTCCCTTCCTCATTTCCTCCCATATAGAACTTAAATTTCTTAAAAAGTTAAGGCCAGAGTCAGAAACACCTGTCTTCAAGTCTTGTCTCAATCTCTGAACAACTGTGTGATTTTTTTGAAACAGCTCCTTTATCTGTAAGACTGGAAGTAATTTTGCCCCACATAATTATTAAATATTAAATAAAGCAACTTCTGGTAAGCACTAGAGATGCCTAACATACACTGGCCATGTACCAGTTTCTTACCCCACCTCCATACTCTGGATCTCTCCAGTGGAGTTTTCATTCTTTGAGACTCCCTGAAGTAAGTTTTGTCTTCTCTAGGCTTCCTCAGCAGTCTGTGTAATCTTCTACTGTAGAACGTGTCATTTTGCACTAGTTTGCACTGAACTGTGAGGAACTGAGGAGAGAAATCTTATTTTGGTCTCTCTAGTGTACAGTAAGTACGTAGTAGATAACAAGCTGATTCTGCCTAACATCTTCCTCAGACAAGTAAAGTAAACCCAACTAGGAATAAAACAATGCTTTAGGAATGCACTTCGGAAAAAAAAAAAAAAGAGGAGACTGTTACCTAGAAATCTTATTACATTACACAGCAATTTTAACATTTGACTCCTCCCACCTCTATTTCCATGCAGGTGAGAGAAATAAAGAAATGATAAACAGTTAACTGGGAAAGAATCAAGTCATAACCATATGCTTCTTAAACCTCTAGAAATGTTTTTATATTTAACAGTAGAGTAAATATGCCCCCTTATTAATATATTAGAATACAACAGTCACATTCAACCATAGCTAACAAAGCATACGCCAAAGACACATGAATTTCTGGGCTAAAAATTATGTTACCCTCCTTCTTGGTGTTCACTTGTGTTCTTCACCAAATATTTCCAATTGTCTCTCCAGAAACATGACTGAATTTCACTTCCTCACTCCCCTGAAGTTAGACATTGCTATATCAAACAAAACTGACATATGCCACTTTTGAACAGTATTTCTAAGAGCTACAGCGCAATCTACCAATCCTATCTCAGCAGTGGTGTAAGGACAGAGGAGATGCTTCGTTCGGCCAGAGTGCAGATATGTGAGCAGAGTTTCAAATTCCATCCATGAGAAACACATAGCATGGGCAAGAAATAAACCTTTGCTGACTAAAACCACTAAGTAGGAGTGATATTCTGACACAACACAAAAGCTTAGTATTTCTCTACATCACTCCAGTGCTGAAAATGGTCTACATAAAGCAGTAACTCTGGGTTATTAGCAAACTGTTCACATTTGAAATGCATACAGGCTATCTTTAAAGAAAGAAAGACACTTGGGGCCAGGGATTTAACTCAGTGGTTCCGCTGCCTGCCTTGCAAACAGAAGGTCCCGAGTTCGATACCCAGTACCCAAAAAAAAGAAAAAGACACTCAAAAGTTAGCAGAAGAGAGTGGAGGTGTAGCTCAGTGGTAGAGCACTTCCCTAGCATGCTTGAGGCCCTGGGTTCCATCCCTAGCACAAGACAAAATTAGTAGAATTGAATTTTTCAATGAAAAAGTTACAAAACTTGAAATAGAAGGCATAGAGGCAGTATATAAATCAGAGCATACTGTTACCCCCTCTTTCCCCAAATACATACTTCTATTACTTCCTCACTATGCTGAGGTCAAAAGCTAGGGCTAGGGGTGTAGCTTCGGATTATGGAACATGTGCCTCACATGGATGAAGCTCTGGATTTAATCTCTAGCATGGGGGCAGTGAAAATGAATAAAGGCTCAGGATTCAACAGAACACTGAAAGAAGTCACTGTCAACCATATAGGGCTGACCCTCATTGTGAAACTATAAGCCACCCCAAGTGATTCAATATAATTATTCTCACACAAGAAATCCATGGACAGAAACTGCTCAAAGTGGTAGCAACTGCTGGCTGCTTCTGTGTTATCCATTCACAATGGTAGTAAGCAGCCTCTGAATCTACTGGAAACAGCAGTATGCTCAGCTACAAGACTCCCGGCCTCCTTTCCAGCTACAAAGACCAGGTGAACACTGTGACTAAGTTCCAGTCAATCCTACACAAGCTAAAACATATGATACTTCTTTGAAGGGTGTTTTAAGGGGAGAGATTGTGCCTTTGGTCTCCTCTTCCTCTATTCTGCTTCATGAGACATAAGGTATAGTAACTGGGGCTCAGCTGACCATCAACGAATCCTAGGGCAAAACAAAACCCATACCCTAGAAATGCCTGAGCAGCAAGATGAAAGACAAGTCCCTGGCGACTCTGCAGTGCATAGATGCCACACTAGCCTAGCTCCTTCCCTCCAAAATTTGATGTGAAAGAGATATATACACTGTTCCAGTCACTGTTACTCTGGTTTTCTACTACCTAAGGCCAAAACTCTCTCATATATCCAGCATATACCCATAAGTAGAACCCAGGTCTTCTGACAAGAGTCCATGATACAGTATACTGGCCCTCTGAATAAGTCCAAAAGGTAAAATACTTCTTCAGGTTGATATTCAGAATTCTTTTATCTTTCTATTATGTTATCTAATTTCAGTACACTCTACAGTAATAACTACACTTTTAATACCATCTAAACTCCTCACTTATAACAGCTTATCTCTATTTCAAAATGCCTTAGAGAAATAAGGGTCAAAGTTAGGGGCAGCCGTTTAATTAGTATCTCAGCAAAAGACTTTTAAAACAATAATTTTTATCATTTATACACATTGTTCATGGAGTCCCTTAACTCACAAAACCATCTGCTTCCATTATATACTGTTGCAAACCACCCCCACAAAACAGATTAAAACAACAAGCATTTGGGCCGGGGATTTAGCTCAGTGGTTTCACCGCCTGCTGCGCAAGTGGAAAGACCCAAGTTCAATCCCCCATACCAAAAACAAAAAACAAAAAACAAGCATTTTATGTATTCATGATTTTACAACCTGGGCCAGGCTCAGCTGAGTGGTTCCTCTGCTCTTCTTACTGGTTTGGTGATCAGGTTCAACAGGCAGGTGAACTAGGGCCTGAACTCTGCTGTGACACTGGGATGGTCAGACTTCTCTTTCCCTGTAGGCTAGGAACTCACTCCTCTTCCTAAACAATCTCTCCAGCAGGTGAACCTACCTTCTTCATGCCAGCAACTCAGGGCTCCCAAGAGAGCACAAGTAGAAGCTTCTTGGCCTTCTTAAGGCTTGTACCCAAACCTAGTCAAGCAAGTGTGTCATTACTGCTGGTTAAAGTGAGTCACAAGACTAGCCAAGATATGAGGGCAGGGCACTCTACCATAGCATGGCTCTCAGGCAGGGGTCACCGGCGGTACCATATGGGGTAGAACCCAGAACTGTGTGCAAACTGTGAAAGTGCTCTATCACTCAGCTACAGCTACAGCCAGTTTAATTTTGAGACAGGGTCTCACTAAGTTCCTCAGGCTGGCCCCAAACTACTCAACTTCCTCAGTAGGTGGGATTACAGGCATCTGCCACCACATCCAGCTACTACTATACCATGTCGTCCTGTAGTTACAATACAGATAAGACCTTGATGTATGACCTCTAACATGCTCTAAGCTCTCTGGGGCTCAACTGTCTGTAATAAAAAGAGATTAGACTAAATACTCTCGTCATTCTCAATTTTAATATTTTATGACTCTATAAGTATATGTGTCTAATATGAGAAAAAGCTGGCCTTACTAAATATTTCAATGCCAGTAGAGCATTAACACAAAGAATATTATACTCATGTGCCACCATACCTGGCTCCGCAACAGCACCTTTTAACACTTAGTTTGTACAGACATTGTTTAAAATTCCACATATATAAAACTCACAATAACCCTAATTAGATGTACTATTGTACCCCCTTCATAGAAAAGGCAATCAAAGCACAAAATGAAGTAACTTGCCCAAAGTCAAGCAGCTAAAAAGTCATGAAAACTGGATTTGAATCCAGATAATCAGGGCTCCAGAATCCATGCTGGTCCCCAGAATTTAGTTTATCTCATTTGTAAAAGCAGTATTATTAATTACTAGTTTTTTTAACATACAAATACATTAGAAAGTATATACTCCCTTACAGTATAATATTTACTATATACCTTTCTCCAAATCTCTTCCTTTGCACAAAATAGTATAGGTTTGTACGCTTTTTACAGAATAAAGTACTAAACTTACCCCTTTATACTCCCAAAACTATGTTCCTCAAGTCAACAATGCAGCAAACACTCTCCCACTTTCATACCCTAAGATGTGTTTCTCTGTCTTGATAAAAAACAAACACATAGTAGGGGCTGGGGGTGTAGCTCAGTGACAAAGCACTTGCCTAGCATGTCCAAAGCTCTGGGGGTTGGGGGAGCCTGCATAGTAATCCATACATAGGTATTTCATTGTTGACAACTATTCTCTACTAACAGTAATACTACTGTCGTGAGTATTTTCTGTTATGTATATACTTGCCTATTTGTATTCAGAATATCTGTTGATTTCCTTGCTCATTTTTGTGGGCACTCTTGGTCCTTGGTCTCAAAAGGTAACTAGGCACCCTAGTCATTTATATGCTCCATATTCTCAGTAATTTCAGGTATGTCACATCATAATCTACTTCTAAACCCCAATCCTACATCTCCAATGCTCCCTAAACTTTTTTTTTTTTGGTACCGGAGATCGAACTCAGGTCCTTGCACTTGCGCAGCAGGCGGCGAAACCACTGAGCTAAATCCCCGGCCCTAA